>JAUZTA010000011.1:4226973-4240560 GCA_034780835.1 Ctenochaetus striatus | reverse complement strand
AAAGCTCTCCTTACATGCACTTGCAGTTCAAGTCTTTGATGTAATTTTGCATTAAGTTTGGAGTTCATAAGTTGAGTTGTATTTCTCTTTTGGGTAAATGAGAATAACAAGTCAGAACTGTCTGAGAAAATGGTGATACAGCCGTTCAGGGATGCACATTCAGACTAGTCCAACATCCACCCGAGTCACCTGATTAAATATCTCAGACTGCCTCTTCCTCAAGAGCTCCATGTTCCCCATTTTGATGGTAATTATGGCATCATTGCTGCTGTGAACCACTTTCTGCAGATCTGAGATGAAATAGACAAAATAATGAAAACACCTCTCATAGTCTCAGAGGACCTTTTTTTTATTTGTGTGCAAATAATCCAAATCGTTCAAAGCAAAAAAAAAAAAAAAAAATACAAATCATCAGGGAAACTAATGAACTGTTGCAATACTCATACAAACATCTCAAATGTTCTCAGTCTCTTGAACAAAAAACAATTCAATATCTCCAGGTCATAAATGAGAGAGGAGGAGGGTTCCCATAGAGACGGCAGCTTCAGACACAAAGGATGAGAAAGTAGTGCAATTATCAATAGACCTTTGGATTTTTTTTCCCCAAACAATCTAGTAAATCAAATCAGATTCGTCCTGTCATTTAATTTTCTGGTGTGTTATTTAACTGTATCACCTTTCAGTTACACTGAGAGACAGGCCTCATATTAAACCACTCCAGCTGCAGGCGATAAGACTGACATCAAACAGCGAAATGGCTTCAGAACTGCAACTATCAGACTGATCTATTTATTTTGAAAGGTGAAATGAAAGCCGCGAAAAAACAACAACATTTGCATCACAGATAGCCAAACACAGAGAGAAGAAAAAGGTTTTCATGTATCACAGGTGCAGCATTTTGTGGCTGTTTAACAAGAAAACAGGCAATCAGCGAGGAGCCCCGAACAGCAACAAATTATTTAAACTATTTTATGTAATAAAAGACTGTGCAGTAGAGGTTTTTACTGAGATGGGATTCAGACTTCATTATGCTGACTCCCACTGTTGTTTGCACTGTTGAAATGAGCTGGTGGTGATTTTAAATCTCAGCAGTCAAGCCGCTCCTGATCAGGATTCAGATCAATTACAATGTGTCTGTGAGCCTAATGGCAGCCAAGATATTATGTTCAGAGGCAATGTTCGCCGAGCAAATGAAAAGCTAACCTTAATGTACTGCTGGTGGATGGGTGTGTGTAGAAATCGCAAGACTTTGACACCAGAAGGACGTTCAGATCCAGACTTCCACCTGAGAAAAGCATTAGACAACAAATAAATAAGGTTAAGTAAAGAATCTGGTTTCAGTTTAATATAACAAACATGTGCCACTGTTTAAATCTGCCTGTTTCAAACAAGATCACTGTCTTTTATTAACCCAAGATAAGTGATGCCAGTGCGTAAACATACCCAAAACAAGTGTAATATCGCTGTAATCTTTACAAGAAGATATTATTTTGCAAGATCAGACTGACAGAAAAAACACGTACATATAAACAACATGAACAGATACTTAAATAAGCAAAGTTTTCTTATTATGTAAATAGATGTTGTAGATCATTTTTGGGAAAAATGCTTTCTCTTTTCATTTTTCTTCCTTGATAGTAACATAACAATTAACAAACCTTGCAACTACACAGTAAGCAGATGGTTAGCTTAGCTTAGCATAAAGAAATGGAAAAACAGCAATGTAAAAAAATAAATTAGCCTACTATCACAAATAAAGCTAACTTAATTAACACATTGTAGTTAATTTAATCCGCATGGAACAATTTAATGTAAAAATAAACAGGTTGTGGTTTTATGGAGGATTTAGGATTAATCACAAGCCCAAGCTAGGATAGCAGTGTGACAAAGGGAATATCTGTATTTCCTAAAATGTTGTCTGTGTTAGCATTATACTAGATATCGGATTAAACATCTTCTCACAGAAAGGTGGAACCAATTATTTCAAATTAAGGTGCAGAAGTTGCGAGTCCAGTCCCTTGTGAGACATAATGAACAAGACGGTGCATGTATATGTGCAGACAGACTTTGTTCAGTCTGTCAAGTGTATAACTGTGACCACAAAAGAGGTTTCTTTGTGTTTGTATGAGGCTCTAATGTCGTAACTTCCTCACTAATCAAATCTAAGACTTCATTTTTTGGATGTAATATTAGATTTGTGGTATATTTCCACTCTCATTTGACATTTATCTCCACCACATGAGTCTCACCACCACACAGGTTTCTAATAACTGACTGGGGACTGAGAGTTAATGCATATACAGCTGTGCCGTCCTCCTAACAATTGAGGATTAGAGTGTAGATGTCCAGGACTGCCATCTGTTCTGTGAAGGCATCAGGCTTTTCCCAGTGAGAGGAATCCAAATCAGCAAAACACAGGCAATCACCAAACCTTGGCTCACCGCTGTTCTCAGTTTTCTTTGGTTCCACAAGCGAGAACAGACATTCATATTCAAATTATTTGTAGCTTGTGTGTGTGTGTGTGTGTGTGTGCAGGGTTGGGTTGGATTCAGGGGAGGAGGGAGAGGGAACAGGCTGAATTATTAATGAGGAGTCAGAAATGATAACCATCTGTGTCACATGATACACAAATTACTAAAGATTGCAAACATGATAATATTGGCCTGTTTTTCGTGTTCTTTGTGCTTCATGTCTGTGGTCTGTGTGCAGGCACGGACACGTTCCTCTTCACAACAACGGCAGATTTCTCCATTTAAATCGGAGGCGGTGGCACATGAGGAGTCGTTATGTCTCTGACCTTAATGTCCCAACAATCAGATAATAGTCAGAGCAGACGGAAAGTTGAACCATACAGTGACATTTCATAACCTTAGCTGAGATTCACACAAACACCACCACACATACAATATGTCCTTTCTTTGTATCTTTTTTATTTTTGTTAGATGTTCTTTTACATGTGCTCAAGCTTAAAAGATGGGTTCAGTTGCCCTAAAAGATGCTGAAAGCTTTTATTTTCTTTATTAGGAGACTTGGTTAAACAGTTAAAGGAGAGAAGTGTTGAATCCCTTTTATTTTTTGGCCTGAGGGTAGTCAAATGTAAATATATGACATTAAAAATGCTGAAATGAGGCCATAAAATGCAGACATGTATTACTTTTTAATTGTATCACATAAATCCCAAGGGGTGTTAAATCTTGAAAATATAGAGGACATAACCTCAATGTCCTCAGTGACTATGAAGCCAACAAAGACTACAGATTATATCAAATATACTCAATATATTATTCATTTGTTAATAAAGACACCATGGTTTTCATCCTCCACAAAGCTGATGTATAACCTAATAGATAACTTAAACTTCCTAAGCTTCCTGATTGTGTTCAAATTGTAAAATGATGAACTATTTCTTCCAACATATTCTATTCATTCATCTAGACGCTGTTCATCGTGCCATCATACATATTTAAGCACTCCAAGATGAGAGTGATTTCAAAGATATTACTGTCAACTGTGTGGGTTGTCATCATGGATATATGAAAGGAGCTGCAACATCAAAAATGCACTCACTGACCTTTTTTGCATTACTCCACTCTCTGGATTTCAATTATGCTCGGCTTTCTGAATTAATTGGTTCATTAGAAAAGGCAATTAGGAGTGGGGGCTCGAGGCTTTTAGATGTACACATAGTGCCTCATTCAGCAGATCTAAAAGCTTCACTTCTGAATACATCTGTCAGGATCATCTGATGGGCCGGACTGAGTCTTCTGGTGATTTGAACAATCGGTCTCAGCTATTTGAATTTTAAGGGATCTTCATGCACTACTGCAATCCAAGGTGGGTTTTTTCATCCTTTTTAATGACCAAAACAGCTAAATTCCTTATTATAAAGTGATCAAACAACAAAAAGATAGAAACATTTGTGCAGATAAACATCACAAAGCTAAACGCCAAACAGAAACAAGGCAGTGACAAAGAAAACCCATATGTTTACTCAAGCACTGTACTTATATAAAATTTGGAGGTACTTTTGTGGTTTTTTTTCTTATATCTTACTACATTTTAAGGTAAATATATTTCTAATTTGACTACATTTGAACAGCTATAATTAGTCTGCAGGTAAATATTTTATATATGGGAGAAAATATTACATGTAGTTAGATAATCTCTGTTGGTAGATCAATCTGTATGGTATGCAGCATATTTGTCAACACATATTACATGTTTTTGTTCCATTTTGTAATGAATGATTCTTGAATTTTAAGTATCTGCTTTTGTTTTGATTCTCTCGTCAAATTGTGTAAGTTAATTATGTAGCCTTTATATTTTAAGTATATTTCAAAGATAAATTAATTACCGCTTTTCAGGATTTCTGATAAGATTTGTTTTAAAATGTATTCAAAATGATTTAAATAACATAAAAACACAAGATTATTAATGATATATGAATATTCCGTTGGTGTTATTCATGTGAGTTATTTGAATTATTGCGTCCCTCTTCAGGACGCGTCCGCCTGTCGGACCCAGAATTCCCTGCGCCGAGGCAAGATGGAAGAACCCAGCAGCTGCGGGAGAACAATGTTTTGGCTCTAGATAGTGAAACGTACAGCTGAGGGTGAACTACGCGAGCCAAGATAGCGGGTCATGGTCCTCCACCGGTAAGGATATTTCGTTAACTAATTTTTTTGGCTAGGTCGGTTTTTCTTTTGTATGTGTTAAGTTCCTGGTGCGGGACAGACAACAAAGCGCAGCGCACTAACGTTACCTTACCGCTAGTTAGCTGCTAAGCTAGCCACCTCGGCTAGTCGGACAGCATCATTGTTCGTTAGAGTTGTATGGGCCGTTTGTTATGGGTCATGCTCGTGTTGTCTCCCCATCACCTTCGGTCTGTTCACTGTCCATGAAACGAAGCCAGCAACTTGGTGAAAACAGTCGATAATAAGTTTAAACGATGTGAGACGAAGTCTCGTTAATTTTTTGTTCCGGCGCAAACAAGCGTTCGCCCTTGATCATTTCAACGGCTCGCGGATTTAATGTCTTGTGTAACGTTAACGCTAACGTAAGTGTGCAGTGATATCTGCCATTAAATTTCTTTAATATCAACTACACGAGTGCTAAGCTAACTTTTGTTTACGTGCTTTAACGGCTCCGACTTTCCGCATGCGTTTAGCGAGTTTTCTCGCTCACGTTTGCGCCGTTTTGTGTTCATCGGCGCAGATTTGCTGCTGTTATTGCATGGCCATATTAATTATTGCCTGATCCTGCATCACAAAGAAGGGCCCCGCAAGAGTGGTTAGCCAAATGGTTAGCTAGGTAGCTAATTGCACAGCGAGCAAGCTTGGCTGGTTTTTGATAAAATGCGCAGCAGACCGAACACTGTGTGTCTGGTTTGAAATTTAAGTGAAGCTCAAGTTTGTCTGAGTGGCTGAAGTTTTATTTCTTTTATTAGAGTTGGCTTTGTTGTAGCCGAGGATGTTATTGCTGCTAACGCACCATCAAAGCTGAAGGCATTTGGCAGCAGCCAGACGGCACTCATTACCCAGATGGGTCGTACATGCGGTGGCCAAAAGTCTTTGTAGAGTATATATTTAAGGTGGACTAATAAAGCTTTACTATGTCTTTGAATGTTAAAAAATTAAAATGTAAAAAGTATACTTCAGAGACACCTTTCCAATATTTGCTTACCTTCATAAATTGCATTTGGTTGTAGCTAATCGTATTCAGTTTAAATATTACATTGCTTCAGGCCTATTACGAAAACATGCACTTGATTTGTTTATGCAGCAGCCACATAATTACACCAGCAGTCTTTCTAATGCAGTCTGTGTGCACTCTCATTGGCAGATAAGCTCATGCAAATAGGATGACTGGGTCAGACAGGCCCATCAAACAGATTAACACTCAACTTCAATCCTCTCATTCTTCATCTCATGTTGTGTCTAGCGTTGCAGCCACACTGACCTTTTTGCCCTGTGATATACAGTACACACACTGTAATCAAGCAGATAGAATTTTATGCAGGGTGGCTCCAGTGCTGTGCTTGTTTCTGTTTGTCATCGTACCAGACTGTAACCCTTTTGATGACCCACAATCTGTTGGTTTTAATCCGACTAAGCGCCCAGTTGTTAGATCAGAGGCCGTGACACTGATTCCTAAAGACTGAGCTTAACTGGCTCCATAATTGTGTTCTGCTGGCTATTATTTTTGCTGCTATAACTAACTACCAGAGGATTATAGATTGATTGCTACTTACTGTGCTTCCCTAAAACAGTACGTTCTAACATAGACTTCTGTTTTTTGGCCCCACAGGATGACACTGATTGCCACCTCATAGTTTTGCTGCCAGCCGGCATTCACCATGAGTATCATTCAAGACAAACTAGGCAATGAATTCCTGCGCTCCAACGGGAGCATGGACTCCAACTTCGGCCCTGGCATGATTATGTTCAGCCACCTCCCTCCGGTGACCAGCTTCACCCGGCTGGCCGCCCACTCCGTCATGCAGGACCTTCCTCCGCAAGAAATGATCCTGAAGAAGGAGCGCGACTCGCCTGACTGCAGCATGGGCATCCAGGGTGGACGCATGGGGTGTGCGGGGGTGGGAGACTATGTTCACGCCATGGGTATCAAGCAAGAGAAGCTGTCGGAGCATGACTATCGCCTGCCAGTTTACCCCGGAGGGCTGGGAAAGAGCACAGAACTGCTGGAGGTGACAGTCAGCAACAACCAGAGCCTGATGGTACATGACCTCAACATGGGCAATGTAAGTACCACTTAGAAGAAATCATGCTGGGGTGTTTTTGTATCAAGCTGTTCTATTAAGCATGTATAAGTCAAATTTCACATTTAAGTCACATTTCCCCTATTTATCAAGTTGAGTACTGAAGCAATCAGTCAGCAAATTATATAACAAATTGTAGGGAATTAATTGCCAAATACTTGTTTACTTTAATAATTTGTTTACGTTTATTTTTCATCAGACAGAGCTGTTGCTCCTACCTCTTTTTAATTTACTGTAAACTGAATTTTTTTTAGATGTGAAATTATTGGTTCCCAGACACACATCTTCAAGTATTTTTTTGTTATTTTATAGATCAAATCAATAAAATAATATCCAGATTAATTGATGATGAAAGTGAGGTTAGTTGCAGCGCTTGTCATGTTTGCAAGTTTGATCTTGGTGATTTAACTCCAGTTTTTCTCTTAACAACACCTGCTTCACAGCTACATCAACATTTATACATGCATACTAAATGGCCATCAATTTCTATAAAACTACTTTCATGCTTCAGGGATTATAAATTTGCTAATTAACATTATTAGTTTGGTGTTTATATTTTGCCACTTGATGCTTTAATGCCACCATATCCTTGCAGAGACTAATACATAGCGAATAAGAATAGTACATCAACATTATTAGCTGAAATTTCAACCTGCTAAATGCCCCCGCAGCTTATACAAATATAGTTAAATGTAAAATATTAACACATCTTAATTTAGATTATGTAAAATATGTAAAGTTATTATGAAAGCATTAATTTCTCTGCCTCGTTTACTCTCTCAGGCTCCCTGCACCTTCTGTTTTACCTCATTTATATGAGCCACATATGCTTTGTCAATATATCTATGCACCATTGCCAGAGTGAAAGAAAAGAAGGCTCCGTTCACATTTGCAGCAGTGAATCTAGGGAGCCGGGATAACTGTTTATGAGACATAGCTTGAGTCAACTAAGAATCAAAACTTAATGACATTATTTTTGAGGGGAAAATTGGATCTTTTACAAGCTTTTCCTTTTGAGCATTATAGTATCTAGCTACAGTTTTTATGTGTTGATGTAAACGATGAAGAATAAAATTTAAGAAACACATACCTCGATTAATAAAGCAAAAAAATCGATAAATATTTAATATTAGATGATTTTAATTTTGCCTGGCTGTGTCAATAAGCAGCTCATGTTTTTAAAAACCCTGAGGGAGGTGGAGCCAGAGGAAGAATGGTTGCAGGGGAGGAGCTTGAGTGAAACTGGTTATGGCGACATAAATCTACTGACGGCTTGAAATGCAAAATATAAAAGGGCCCCTCTGGCCCCCCCTCCATTTTTCTTTCTGGGTAGAGAGATGATGTCATTCAGCCTCAGCGTGAATGAAAACGCCGTGCCAAGGACACAGCTGTCTTGTTTAAGCTTGCACTTCATTTCAGACGTCTTTTGTGCTCATTCAAATAGAAATACACACAGCCACACACTTCTAACAATAGCAAGGCATCAGAGGTCATCATGGCTGGAGATGCAAGTCTGTTGAAAAACAGAATGAATTATTTTCTTCACTGTGACAGGTTTTCTTTGAATTGTCTACTCTAGGACTTTTTTATGTAGAGGATTTTATCTTGCACAACATGTGAAGGCCTTGGAGGCAGTTTTTCTCCCATTCAACCCTAAAGGTTGGGCTGATTTTAAGAACAGCAGGTGCACCCACATTTACACTGTCAGTGTCCATATGGCACTGAGGTGCAGCATGTTATAAGAAAAGGCCTCGCAGACAAAGTGTAAATACCCCACACAGGCTGTTTGTGTTAAAGTTAACGAAGAGTAATAATCTTAAGTCTTTAGATGTAATGTGTGCAGTTTGGCTGTTTCCTTGGCTAGAACAATAAGAGAGCCATAAATTGAAAGCACTGTTATTTTGTCCACTGGAAGCACATCTTGCACAATAAGTTTCCAACAATCACCAGTCATTGTTAAAGTGTCTTGTTTGTTTAGATCAGCAACAAGCATGGACTTGTTTGCAGGATAGTTGTAGACTGAAGGCCCTTAACCTTCAATCAAGTGATTTCCTTGTCGGAGCTCGCTCTCACGGCCCTCTCCCTCTCCTTTTGTCATTGTCACAGCTGCCGAGTCAGTTAGGAAAAGAGCCCACTGGGAGAAAAGGTCGAAGGTCAAATGGTGATGGACAGGAGGGTAAACCAAGAAAGAAGAGAAGTGAGGCAAAGGTTGGTCCTAAATTTATATATCTGTGAAATGTCTGTTTTATTTTCTTCCCCTAGAATTAATGCACAAAAACAATTACTTTTATACATGACAAAAGATAGTATTTATGTGCGTCTTAATATTAGAAACAGACATGAAAACAAAAATTGTTTTAAAGCAATTTGCTTTCCCATGAAGTAATTCTAATTAATTAATTTCAAATATTTTTTTTTACATTGGTAAAAATACTTTGAGTATAAATTTGTCAATTTTAGCCTGTTTTAAATTTTAGCATGATAGCATCATTCTAAAGATTTAGATCATGCTTATCACACATGTGCGTTTGCACAGTATGAACTGATAATACATTTAGATAAAATACAAAAGTAGCTGATTGAACCTGTTTCTCTGTTGTTCTGCAGCAATCAATGATGCTGGATGCAGATGGAGGCAGTCTGTCGCCGGGGAACAAGCCTCACATCTGTGAGCACTGTGCTGCATCCTTCAGAAGCTCCTATCACCTACGCAGACATGTCCTCATTCACACAGGTATCAGATGGGGCAAATTTCCACCATGATACTTTTATTTTCTCCTCTGTGTGCCTCATGAGTTTCATAGCTTGTTCGTTAAAAGCGCAATCAGGATAAAGTGTTAATCATTATGAGGCCAGCAGAAGAAACTCTTGTAGTATTTACATTACTGCTTGGACAGTTTATCCAACAGTATCTTCAGATAGTTGTGTGTGTACTCGGTAAGAGCCCTGAAGTAATCACATTTTTTTTTGTGTGTTATGTTGATGTTTGAAATGATCCCTGGCCCTCAGCTTCACAGCTGTTGTCACATTAAACAAGCAATAACGCAGTAGCTTGACTATAATTAATTCAGTTTCTTGAGGACAGTGTTCTGTGGTGTTTGGGTCTTTTAAGTAGACACAAATGGTCTCAGATAAAAGGAGGACAGATGTGGGGGTGTCCCCTAAATGTTGTTTGAATCATCAGTCGACAAGCCCTTGAGTTGATGATGTTCAGCCATATTACTTTTGAACCAGACACTGGCACAGCCTCTTCCTTGCATGCATTTTACTTCCTAGACTGTGTGAAGATCTGATGTTTTCACATCACTGATGATAAACAAAGGCATCATAATGTGAGTCTTACAGGTACAACGCGACACTTAGTAGCTCTTATGCTTAGTGTGAGTCATCTGCTCTGCAGGTGATCTGTGCAGTACCTGGGTGAAAGTGTGAATAATGATTATGTTCAGCCACCAATATAAAATGTCATTAATTATGACTGCAAAATATACACTCAATAATATCTTAATATCCCAATTTCATACAGCAGCTCTGCCACATTTTATTTTTATTACAAAGCTTGTAATAGCCAGTTTTTGTATTAACTTTTCAAGAGTTTGCGATCTTTTCAGAACTTCCTGACAAATACTGATTAAATGTTGTATAATAGCAATTGAGTTTGGTTATGTTGTGAGAAAAACAACTTCTATTAGATTAATAGATTTAATCATTCAAATTTTCCATGCACTAGTGTTTGAAAATAATATACCGTGTGCATTAAGTCAGTGTTGATAAAAGGAAGTTTGACATGATTAAATACTACATAATCCATTGCAATAGCAACGAAACACATGCTGCTTTGAGCAAACAGTGTATCAATTGTTGTTTCGACTATAGCCTGAAGAATAAACAAGACAAATCAGGGCTCAAAAAATCCATATGAACTAAATAAAACAGTAAGTATTGCATTCTGTTGTGAAGGTGATTGTATTATTTTTTTTACAAATGAAGAAACATTATCACAGAAGGGTTTTGACTATCAAGGAGATGCAACACAGTCACTGGATAAATCTCTTGGGTTTCATTTCAGGTGAAAGACCCTTCAGATGCAACCAGTGCAACATGAGTTTTATCCAGAAATACCTCCTCCAGCGACACGAGAAAATCCATAGTGGTGAGTGACAAAAGGCAGCCATTCATATCGCCAAAGCGCCTGATTCCACCTATGATTCGTCTTCTGCTTCTGATGTCAACTAACCTTGAGTGTTGCTGTTTCTGTATGTCAGGAGAGAAGCCATTCAGCTGTGACCAGTGTAACATGCGTTTCATTCAGAAGTATCACATGGAGAGGCACAAGAGGACGCACAGCGGAGAAAAGCCCTACAGATGTGAGACCTGCCAACAGGTTAGTGAGCTGCTTAGTGTCCTTAAAATGAAATGAAAAGTAACTTTTTGTTATTTGCTTTTAACACAACTTCTGGTGTTTGTTCCCTTCAGTATTTTTCTAGGACAGACCGACTGCTCAAGCACAAGCGAACCTGTGGAGAAGCCATAAAGAAGGGGCTGGATCCAGGGATGGTGGACTTGGGTTGTGTAGACATGGGACAAGGCAGCTATGGAGTCACTCAGGGAAATGCTGGGAGTACTGGGAGAAAGAGAGGAAGGTCCAAAAACTCTGGTGAAGGAGGTGAGCGCAAGAAGAAGAAGGGGGATGTGGAGGTGAAGGTACCACACATTCATGGGGCTGTGTCTGGAGGCTACAGCATCCATGAATACTCTGTGGAGAATCAAACAGTATCTTCTTCTACTGAGCCAGGACCCAGCATGCAGCAGGTCCACCAAGGCCGAGCTCCAAAGATGGCATTCAAGAAGGCTAATCGTAAGAGCCTGGACAAAGCGGGTCTGGGACAGGCCAAAGCAGACTCACTGGAGCAGAGTGGGGGAATGGATGGCCTCGGCCTCATGCAGGGTAACGGGGCTAAAGTAGGGCCCACCAGCAGCAACTATGACGACGCCATGCAGTTCCTCAAGAAAAGACGCTACCTTCATGCAACAAACAATGCAAACTCAGGGCCAGTGGTGGTTGGAGGAACGAGTAGTGAGTATGATGTCGGCATCGGTCACCCGTCTTCCCAGCAGTCTGTCATTCAGGGGGTCATTTCCAGCGTGATGGACAGTGACACGCCGCTAAGCCTGGACAAGTCCGGGATCCCAGATGAGGTGCTGCAGAGCATCCTCGACCACTCCACCCAAAAGCCCGACGGCTCGCACCATGACGTCCACTTTGACATCAGTGACCACCACGTGGAGCTGAATCCTGCTCCAGCAGACGGCTCTGACATCGGCCACAACACTGACACCCCCAGCCCATCTGGAGACAAGACTGTCATGATGCATGAGTACTCCCGCTTCCTGCTGCAGGCTTTGGAGCGTACCAGCCACAGTGCCAGCTTCCCTCTGGGCCCTGGGCCTCCCGCCTCAGGACCATTCAGCAGTTCCCACTCGGGAAACCCCCTCTACGCTGACAAGAACATCTACACTACGTCCCCGCTGGAGTGTGGGTTTGGCCAGTCGGTGGCCTCACCTTCGCTGCCCTCCTCTGTGCCAAAGTCTCACTTCTCGATGCTGACTGGCTCTTCACCACAGCACAGCTTCCACCTGAGCAGCCTAGAAACCTCCACACACCAGCAGCTCACCCCTTCTCAGGAGCTCACTGACCAGATGGAGAAGCAGCACTCCTCCACTCCCCCTTCCTCCTACCAGATCAGCCCATCTGACCTGAGCCAGAAGGACCACCCGCCGGTCAAGAATGGCACAACGGTCTACCCTCTAGCCCCCTCGCAGGATCTGGCCTCTCTGGACTCCTCCAAGCCTTCCTACCAGATAGAAAACTTTGCTCAGGCCTTCGGCTCCCAGTTCAAGTCAGATGGCCGCGGTTTGTCTTATGGCACTGACTCCGGCGGGGAGGTGGATCACAGGACACCTGTGTCTGAATTCTCAGGGTATAGTAGTTTGTTATCTGATGTCAATGAGCCAGTTAGTACAGGTTCCAAAACCACAACAAGCCAAAGCTACAGATGAGAGCCTGAGAGGGAGAGAACACTCTGTCGTTAAAGTTCATGTTCTTATTTTAAAGTTTTAGTGCTCCTATTTTATTATTATTATTATTATTGTTATATTATTATTGTTATTCTATTTTTTAAGTGAAATCTTTCTTTTAATGATACTGATGCTCTGTTTTTTGTGCCCACTCCTCTCCCCACAATAAGCCTGCAAGGCTTTCTGCAAATGCAAATTGTTTTTAAGTATCTGTAATTTTTAAGTTAAATATGTATTTACTGTTTATTCTTGTCATATTAGTGACATTAGGTCTGGTCATTAATCATGAAATGAAAGTACTTTTTTAAGTGTAGAGTAGCATCGGACATTTTTCTTTTCCAATGAGCTGAAGTGTTTGAGCAATCAACTTTACCATTGTAGAATAATAACAAAAAATAACCATGATGGCAGGGAATAGCCCAGAATTGAAATAGCAAAAAAAAAGTTGTTATTGTCTGTTACAAAGTTGAAAGTATTACTCAGGAAAAAGTGGAAAAGGAGAAGCCTATGAGGTGCAGTGAACACTCTTTTCAGAAGTTTAATTTTGCGACTTTAAAGAGGATTTTTCTTGTGTTTTATTACTTGTTGAATGAGTGTGACATACACAGACTGCTGCCAGCTCACTTGAGCACTGAAAACACTTTCTACTTGGCTATATAGAGATTATGGTACTTTGGTGTCAATGTGAAACTCATGTTTTCTTCAATAAGGGCCATATATATATCTATATA
>JAUZTA010000011.1:4132889-4144894 GCA_034780835.1 Ctenochaetus striatus | reverse complement strand
GATGCGACGCCAAACGTCTGGCAGCTTACAGCTCCAGAAAGAGGACGCTATCTTTTCTTTATTTTCTGCTCTCTTTCCCCCCCGCCGGCCCCCCTCTCATTTATCTGCTTCCTCCCATGTAGCGCCCGAGCCGTCAAAATACCCCGAAGAGCACCATTTTATTCAGAAATGCCACTTCTCGGAGTTACTGACGCAGCAGAGCCGCACGTAGCACAGGAAAGAGCCCTGCGATATCTCGCCACGTTGGCCCCTGTTCAAACATCTTTTTCATTATTTGCGCTGATTCAGTGAAGCAGGCAGGCCATTTTCTGTTAAAATCGATAAACAGAGGGAGCAGAAGATGAGAACATTGCATCTGTAATATTACGGCCCGTTTGAGATTGGACGTTGCAACCCGAAGAGCTTTTTCATCAGGATGCCGCATGCTGACTTCGCTATTACCTTTTTCTGTCAGTGGTTCAGGTTATGCGCCATTATAAAACAGGAATATCCCCCCCACACACATACAAAAAACACAAAACAGGAAATGCTCCTGAGATCTCCATTCATATTCGCTGGATGACATTCCTCTGTCACTCCTCTTGTATTTTTTCTGTTACAGAATAAGCAGGTAATAAGATACTTCTCTTGCTCTTTCCATTTGCTTCGCCGGCAGGTGAAACATAAAGTGGAAAAAAAAAAGCACGGAGGAGTAAATTGAAATGTTAAACGTAACAGTCAGCCGACGAATTTTACGAGTTCTCGTGAAGTGGCTCCAAGTTTCAAGGTTACACGGCACCCGCGTGAGCTGTCTGTTGTGATCTCGTGTTATTACTTGACAAATCAATATCCATTATGGTTGAGTTTAGCAGGCGTTTTATGATCAAACCCGAGCAGAAAGGGAGCTCGAGGGTTTCAGGGAGAAACAGGAGAATGAGGCCTTTTATCCCCGAGGCTTATTGAGCGAAGAAGAAGAAGAAGACGGGAGTAAAGTTTAGGAAAAAGGTCTTTGAGTTGCAAGGTGTGCACTTTCTCCGCTGACGAGAAGTGGTTGTTCTGCTACGGGGATAAATAATGCAGAGGGCTGCTGCGTTAGTGACGGGGTTGGCACTCAGTGTGGGGAGGGAGGGGTTTCAACACACACACAAACACACACACAGCTGCCTCCCTCATCATTACGGCCTCATGCTCGCCTCTCCACTACCTGCATGCCGAGCCACCTTCCTCAAACATCCTCACGTCCTGAACGTATCTCATATCACATTAAACAAATTCCGCCGTTTTATGCGACGTGTTCGGGAGTTTTATGGAACATACGAGCATATTTATGATTGCACCCTAATGCAAGTTTACCACACCAGTTAATAATATTTTACAAGACAGCACATGTGGCGATAAGGCACAAAGGATGCTGGTATTTATGCTGCAGGGGGGAGGAGAGGAGGGGAGGGTGGAAAACAACGGAGACAGAGAGGGAACGGGAAACTAATCGGCAACCGAAAGGACAAACACTTCTCTCGAGTGAGGCCGTGAATTAAATCCCCGCGGCCGAACTCCGACCAGGTCCATTGTGTTCAGGCCTGGATTGTGTGTTGAAGAATTATGAGGCCTAATGGAGTTTACAGGAGAGAGGCTGTAAAGACAGAGAGGCTCTCACCTCTGCTGGGAAACACCTCATCGATTATCGCACTTCATTTCAATGCTCCTCTGTTCGGCTGCGACTTCTGCTCTGATTTCCTGTGTGATTCACCAGCATCAACGACCTGCTTTCATCTTTTAGCCTCCTTTGGATACCTGTAATAAAAGGAGCAGCCTAAACTGAATATTGACTCAGTTTCTGTCTCTTAAGGAGCTTGGGTTTAATGTCAGACTTACTTTAAGGCTGAAGGTAAAAGGATCCTGTTAGCCAGTGAGCAGCAGAGGCTGGAAGGATCAGAGCCGGACGGACCAAGTGTTGCAATGTAATCCATCATCATTGACTCCCAGCTGGCTGATAATTTAAAGACCACACTATCGGCTTCAGTGGTGCTTTAAAGGGGCAGTTCTGCATTTCTGGAGCTGCAGAACTGTTTATATCGTTGGGGTTTTTTACCCATAAATGACATAAAGAACATTGATGAGATCTTCTCATGTTCGTGCAGAGCTGGAGTCAAGATGGTGTCAGTTTTAAGGTTAGACCGTCTCTGCCAGCGCTGATTTTAAAGCTACACTGCATGTTTTTAAGTATTAAATATCTCAAGTGTTTGTAGGAAACAACTGAAGAGTCAGTTTCAAGGTCACACATGGAGCTTTAAGGTCACCGTAATGGATACACTAATCAAAAATCCAAATATAAACTCAGGTAACTTTCAGATATTAAGAATGAGCGCTCTAATTTAAACTCACTGGGATCTTCGATTGATTGCTGCGACACTAACATCTCAGTTGCCAGCCTGTTGTGACTCTAATGAGAGCAGAAACACTGGATTTCAGATTTTAATTTGAATATCGATTTGTCATTTGTGGCCGATAACCTGATTCACTTAATAACGTCGGCATCAGTGCCAACACTGGTTCAGAAACTCGGATCAGCACATCCACGGACACACTGAGCAGAAGCCAAGAGAGCAGCACCGGACATGTTGACTTGTTATTATTCCAGAAAGCTAAATTATTGATATGTTGTTTTGGATTCAGTGCCAGACACCTTTTTTTTTTTTTTTAACAAGGAAATAGATCTCAAAACTTCCTCTGTTGATTAAAAAAGCAGGTCAGATTGAGTTTGGTTCCAGTCTGAGTGATGCAATGATACAAAACCTGGCAGCCTCACTGTGATTAAAGACTCGAGGACACGACTTGCAAACACGGCTTCGATAGATCACCAAAAATAATTCCAACTCACATAAATCTAATGTTTTTTTTAAACTTTATTATTGATTCTTCTTTCTTTCTTTATGGAAAAAGATTAAACACAATTTTCCAAAAAGCTGAATTATCCTTGAAAGTTGCTTCCACTTTAAAAAAACCATTCCTTTGGATTTTTTTTAATAAAAAGGTATGAAACTTTTATCTATTGAGGAATCTAAAGCAAAAAAAAAAAGGGCAATAAGCTAAAAGCTTCTGAAGTCGTTTCAACTGGAAACACAAAAGATCTCTTCCTTTGTATTCATCCAAAGACTGTGTGATCTCTAACACTTCATTCCTCTCCTCATCACAGTGTGTTCTCCTCAAGGTCCTCAGGTTCAGAGAGAGCTTCACAAAGACATCAAATGAAAGAGACGTTACTTTGCATCGCACGTCTCATTCTCCCTGAATAATAATTGTTCTGCTCTCCTTCCCTTCAACCCTCCTTCTTCTTCTTCTTCTTCTTCTTCTTGCAGGTGCAGAAAATATTCATATATTTCAATATTAAAAATGACATGTTCTCTCTCGCTGTCCGTCCCTCCCAACATGTCAGCGCTGTCAGTGTGCAGAAGGCGTCCAGATTTAGCTCCGGACCACCGGCTGTCACCCCGAACTCATCAATCACATCACACAGCCAGTCATTATTTTTAATAAGTCTCCTCTTCGTGACGGCCGGCGGGGCTTTATCTCACCTGTCACAGTCGGACTGTCTCTGCCGCCGCTGATTGAGGCTGAGTAATGGGGCAAAAAGGGTGGAGGACCTGTGGCAGCTCCTAATCACAGACAGGAAACCATCTCCTCCGACGAAGAAAATGACACGTCTCGTCTTCCCAACAATGCAACGAGGGAAGAGTGTTGGCTCCTTTTAATGTTTTTAATGCACAGTGACGATCGCAGTCCGTGACCTCCTTTTCAAAAGACTTCTGAAGTTTGACTCCTCAAGAAGTTCAAGAAGAAGAAGAAGAAGTTTGTTGCTGCTGCTCTTCTGGTTTGTGTGGTTTCTCGTCACATGAGCTCTTATCTTCAACAGGTGAAGCTTCTTCAACCCTGATATGATCAACACCGGCAGCAGGGCCTGATTGTTCCTTTATGTGCAATGATGCAAGATTGAAAACAAAATACAGATTAACTCATTCAATAAGGGAATGACAGCAGCTCTGGTCACGTGAGCTCTTTAATCAGACACATTGTTCTGTCTAAATAGGAGCCTCCTCACACGTCTGGCGCCAATGTTCAGAAACAATGCAGGGAAACTAAAGTTTGTGTCTGCAATTATTGTGTTTTCTTCTTATGCAAGCAGACGACAGTGTCTGTCTGTCCGTCAGTCCATCACGTGGATCCAGACTGGAGAAAAACCCACAGAACCATCTGACTTTGTTTTGGGGGATTTTTCGGTGATCCTCTGACTTCCTTCCGGCTCCGCCAGCAGGCTGACATTTGCAGTTCTGAGTGAAATTTCTCCACCACTGTTGGATGGATCGCCATGACATTTAGCGCAGACGTTCGTGTTCCCCTGGTGGTGAAATGTAATAACTGCGAGGATCCCCACCTTTTTTTTTTTCTGGTGCCATCGTCATTAAAACTTTAGCTTCTTGCTGTACTGATAAACACACAGCAAAGACTCAGACTCAGACTCGTGTTCAGCCTCACAGACACACGCTGTAACAGCAAACTCTGCAGACTTGTATGCCTGCTTTTTTTTCTTGTATAATGGAAAACCAGATCAAATAAAAACTCCGTACCTGAGCTCGCCTTGAAAAACCAATAAGTCCGTCCATGACAGTCATGACTCTCACAGAATGGAGGCATTAATGTGTGAAGCTGAACTTCAATAATGCATTGATTTGTTTGCTTATTGCATTTCCTGTTGAAATTCAGGGGAGAAAGTTCAACTCCCTCTGGAAATATTTACTTTTGTCCTCTTTTTTTTATTTTTTATCATATTTATGGTGAAATGGAGATGCAGCACACACACACAAACAAACACACATACAAAACGTGTATGGAAGCAGGAAAAAGAAAGTCAAGCTCTTCTATATAAGGAGTCTGACTTTTTATGAAAAAATATCTCTCAGCATCTCGACAAGTTGATGTTTCTACTGGCATTTAAAAATAAAATAACAACAGACCAGAAGATGATAAATAAAGTCTTTGCAGAGGACGTAACTCTACAAGTATTTATATAGTTTCTCCTCCTCGTGAGCCTTTCCTCCTCCATGAATTTTGCTATTTTGGCTTAGCTTCCCTGGAAATAAGGAGGAACAACCCCAGATAATAACACAACATAATGTACTGACCCGAGAGCAGCTTGCAGCCATGCTTGAGCAGCATCTCATGCATGCTGTGGTGCAAAGTCACTGGTCCATAAAATAACACAGACAGAAATGAAATTACCACCGATCGCACAGATCGCTAATGATTTTAGAGACAGTGTGTGTGTATGTGCGTGTGTTTGGCCTTTTTTTGCCAGTCAAGACGAGAAAGTATGAGAATAACAATCAGACAAACTAGTGAGGAAGAAAAAAACTTTCCTTCTCTGCTGATTTTTAACCTTTTTTTTCTTGTTTCCAGACAAATTGAATAAACAGTAGGAGGGTAAAAAATGTGAAGGAGTGGGAGGATTTACAGCAGACCGTGTTTAAATGTCTGCCATTGTGCAAAACTATAATTACCACAACATTAGCGAGAATGATAATCAAATGCATCCCGGCCTGATTTATGTGAGAGTCAGAAACTGAGCAATCGAGCGTCTCCCTACAAAGACTCCAACTGCATGTGAATTAAGATTCCTGGAGTCCAGAGGGATGTTTTTAATAAAAAAGATGAGGAGCGTTCCAGTCAGATCGAACATGAGAAGAATCCGATGAATTAATAATGTCCATATACCTGTTAAAGGCTGCGAGGCATTACTTCGTTATTGGGAAACTCAGGCTGGTTTCTCACATACTGCAGAGTTAATTACAACCTTGTTTTTTCTTTTTTTTTATGATGAATATAACAGATTTTTGCCACAACAGCGCAGACTGACTAACAACTACAACGCCCCTGGAAATGAGGTCAACAAACATACAGCAAAGCCAAAAAATCCTCCAAAACACCATGGAAACAGTAAGAGGCCCAGCCGAAAGCTCGCAGTGGTCTCATGTTCTGCCATATGCGCGCAGGCTTTTATTTATTGTTGAATATATTTGGCCAAAAAATCTCTTCTTTTGAAAGTCTGAGCGTTGTGAAAAGGCTTCTGGAGGCTGAACGGGCTGCGACTGGGTGGCGAATGTTAGACAAACTGCCCTCTAACCTTCTGTTCTTTTCTCTGCACCCACATCTCAGACCTCAAATACTTAAAATACAAGTTTTATAGATTTGGTGTTTTCTCAAGTAAAGAAAACTCTGCACTTATTCAAACAACCACCATAAGTACCATCTCTACTTATTCTAACCTTCAGCTGCAGCTCTGACATTTCAAACAACCGAAAACTGTTTCCACAAAAAAAAAACTGCTCCAGTTGAGTGAAGCAACTACCAACAATCCTGACTCAATACTGCCGCCTAGTGGAGGGCGTGTAAAACTAAATAAAAATGAAATCATCCCTTTTGATCTTAAGATCTTTGTGTGACATTTTGTTCAACATGGATGAAGCTTTTTTAGAGGGTTTGGAGTTTAAAGTTTTCATCAAAAGCTTCTGGTAATACTGGTCATTACCTCAAAATACAAATGGTGGCCAATTACTTTTTTTTGTGTGTGTGAATGAGCAAAAAAATTAAAATAATAAAATATGAAAGTGCAAGGTTTGAAGTTTTACTCCCAGAAAAACTTCATTGGACTGTCAGAAAAAGTCTTCTGCCGCTCTGACGGAGCTTGTTGGTCCCTTCAAGCTGATGTTAAGCAAACTAAAATCTCTGCAGAGCCGCAGCTTTACAGATTCATACTCAAGAGATAGATTTTATGTACTTAATTTTAAGTGAACGCCCCTGTCTGCCGGGCAGGCCCTGGATAATTACAAGTCATATCCCGCTTTCAGAGTCACAGATAGCTGTTTAACATTCATAAGGAAGATGAAAAAGGGGGAAAAGGACACTGTGGAGTTATGTCTCTGTCTGCGAGGTCGCTGCTTTCACTAATCCTGCACTCAAAAAAGCATAAACCAGCCCGCCATGTCTCAGCCAGGCAGGCAGGGTGATGCAATGGGAGCGTACGATTTGCAAAACTGTGAAATGAAATAACAATATACCAATGGGTCCCGGGTGACGAGTGACATTGGACAGCTGGATGTAATTGGGAAGCCGCCTGCAGAAAATGAATATAGCTGATGTTGCATTTCCAATATGTCAAAACTGTAAAATGCCTTCCTCTATTACAATCCATCACACAGGAGTCTTCACAATGGAAACCTCAGCTCCCTGTGAATTCACGAACGCAACAGGGGCAGAAAAAAAAAAAAAAATCAGATAATGTCTGCATTGTCTCATTCGGCGGCATGAAATTGGATAAAGTGATGGGAAATAGACGACAGTTACGCTGGGATTCACTGGGAACAGATATGCCAAACATGTAAAGAGACATTTCCCTCAGTTTGTCGTACTTGTACGTAGCGGGAGGGGGCGGGGGGGGGGGGAGTGAGAGCGAGTGGGAGGAGAGACACACTGATGTGAGTTCAGATTAAATTATTGCCAGCAGTCTCAGTTCGCCGTGTGTGAACATGTGTGTTATTTTCTGCACAAGAGCTGGTAACAGAGTGTGTATTGGCAGCAGGAGCCTCATATTCCTTTAAAAACATCCAATCAACAGATTATCAGTCACCTCTTGTGCATATTTTTATGGGAAAAGTCTGAGGAAATGTTTTTTTAAAGGCGTCTCATAAGTAGAATAAGATTGATCTTGATTTAAGAAGGAATTGCAAAAAAGAGCATCTTAATATCTCTGAAAAGACTGAAGCCCAACACTCTTCAAAGCCAATGAAAATACTGTTTTTCTGAGACTAAATGGACGATTCCATCACTCAGCCTGGCGTTTCCGTCTTGTTAGCCTGTTAAAAGTGGGGTTAGCACGCAGGAAAGCACACACCGGCCCATCATGAACCACTTTACCGCCGTGTGACGCTGCCCTCGAAATGTGTCGACGACCTCAAGAGCAGCATTTTCATCACTTTGACTCCTTCTGTGTTACGGCTACAACAGCTTAACTGCTTCTTCTGTCTTCATGGCCGTTCAAGTGTGAGCTGCTGCCGTCGTTTGATGCCAAACAAATCATATAATGTACTGAAACGCAACCATTGTCTTGCACTTAAGTAAGACAATTTCCCAGAGGACAGCAATCAAAGAAATCAGTTATGAGGCAAAACGATGATGATATGTCCTCATGAGGCGACTCTAACCTCCAAGTATGTTGTTTGTACAGTATTAAACAGCTTTTTCAATATTGTGGCCGAACACTTTGACACCGGAGGTCAGAGTTTGTAGCTAGAGGGCGTCATGAAGCACTTAAAGTTGACCTTAACCTCATCAAATGTGGTCTGAAGGTCTTAAAACCTGCCTGAACTCCACTCCTGTCAAACATTTAGGGAGATATCTGCACAGATAATTAACCACTGCAACGTGAAGCAGCTACATCTGGTCCAATCTGCTGAAGCTTCTCTGAAATCTATTGGCTCAGTCCACTCCAGTTTGATTTATTTGGCTCTGCTGCAACAATAACATCTGCATAATGAGGTTAAACAGCAGTAAGAACCACATGCATTATTACATCATAACGGCTCCGTTCCTATACCTTTAACAACCACGACCTTGAACAAGCTTTGGTCTTTGGAGCCTTTAGTAACACTGATCTGTCATGTAGTTACATCAGGAATGCATCAATATGCCCGAGCTTCTCCCCTGACATTATCAGCTGTTGGGCAGAAAAGGACAAGCTCTCACATTTCCCCCTTTTATGAAAAAATAAAAAATCTTATTAGTCCCCGAAAATGTCAACAACAGGGCAAGAAAAGCCTCGGCTTCCACCTCCCACACGGAAGAAAACTGACAAATGTCAGGCCTTCAATCACGAGCTGCTGGCCTTTCAGTCGCTGACGGAGCCACGGACACAAGTTTCACCTCCACAAAGACGATGAAAAGGAGGAAATGGAGGAGAATCACCGGGACGACGGTCCGCTGCCGCCGCTGCATCACCTTCAGTAAACGAAGCCACCATCGCGCGACATTACCTCACTCTGATCAAGGACAAACAACTGAGGAAACTTCTCCCAACACCTCCCACCCTTCACACACACACACACAGAGGTATTGATTGTGCTCTTTTCTTCCTGACGGCTGAACCTGAGTCACTGGCTGAATCTGAGCCGCGGCAGCAGCAGAAAGTCATGAGGCTTCTCCCCAAAAGACATGCGAATGCTCAGAGGTGGAGGGAAGGTCCATCTGTTCACGTACTCGTCCATCTGTTGCACAGATTCATCCCTTCCATCCACATTACCGTCCACACCGGCCTGCTCCTGCCACCGGGTTTCATATTATACACCACAATTTAGTCCTAATTAACCAACTCAAGCAGCCTGCTGACAAAATACGACACGGTGAACGCGTGTGTCATTGTGATTTCTCAGTGTTTTCAATTCAAAGCTTGAGAAAAACATTGTTTGTCACAAACTTGAGAAAATTAATTTCGTCTTTCAGTCTCCAGCTCTGTATCTGACGGCTGAACTTGGAGCTTTCCCAGCAGATGCTCCGAATAGATGCTGACGCTGTACCTTGACCTACATTAGCGATGTGAAACTGTAAATAACTGCAAGAAGTGAGAGCGCGTGAAATGATGAATGCGAGGTCTGCTGGCATGTGAAGATTATCGAGCTGAGAGGTTTTTCATTATGTATGATCCCATTAAATGCGGATGAGCTGATATTCTACCTGGAAGTTACGGCGTCTCTTCACTGACTGTCATAAATATAAAAAGAGACTCGAGATTGTTCTGATTTTTCCATCTATTCAACATAATGCGACCAAAATAACACAGAATCACCATATTATTAGAGGTGCAGTTAGATTGTAAGCCCTTAAATTAGTTTATATAACTAATGCCTCCATTTCAAATGAAACTGCACTGCATCATAAACACTATATATGATACAGGAAGTAATTTAATACATCATAAGTGACGCTCCGTCACACTACATGTGGTGTTTCATATACAAGACTCTGCTGTTTTGCTGCTGCTAATCACATTTGTATGTAACTCTGCTTGTTGCTGCTGCAGCACCTTCACTGCCTCCCTGAGGATCAATAAAGCTTCACCTTATTGTACCTTATTTTATCTCAATTGTAAAGTGGAAAAAGGAATCTATTGATTGGAGACAAAATACTGCATGCAAGATAAGAAGCTATGCATATCACAAATAGCAGTTTATGAAAAAAGATGATACTTTATGAGGAAAAAAAACATTAAATCAATGTATATTGTATTTGGTGAAACTGCAGGTGAGTCATAAGTCCTCTTGTTCTCTCCAGCAGCAACTTTATTTTTTTTTAAAGATTATGGTAATCGATGCATCGAGCGCATGCGGCTCTACCTGCATTTCAGATAATCCAGACATTTTCTGACGTGCTTTTGCGAATTTCGCCACAACATCATTTGTCAACGTTACGCAGCAACACTCAACATGTCTGCCCTCCAGTGAGCCTTTATCATCGGCAGCAGCAGCAGCAGGTGTGCCGGTGGGATTCCTCACACCAACATCCATTATGTCTCTCGCAGAGCTCAAGCAAAGCAAGAAAAATGGCCGCCCGTAGCAAATAATAGAATGCAATCCCACAGAGGGAATAATAACGATAAATAAATATATAACCTGACAGCTCGTGGCTGATACTGACATATATATTGTTGCCTCATGCATGTGGGCGGGGCGTCGCCTCCGTGAGATGAATAATGATCTTTATTGGAAATGAGAATGATTAATGAGCTTCCCAACACTGACACAGAGGCTGAACGCAAGGCATTTGTGGTTTCCTGCTCAAATGGAGTGTGAAACTTAAAGGGTTCATGCTGCTGTGTGAGAGGAGTGTGTGTATGAATATTCAGTTTGTGTGTCTGTGAGTGTGTGTGTGTGTGTGTGTGTGTGTGGATGCAACAAGTGAAGTTATGGCAGAAATAGTCTGAGATCTCAGATGGTAAACAAGCGTTCAGGTCCTGAAAGGGACAAATGAGACATCGAAGAAAGTGAGAAATCGTTTCAGACGGAGCTGCCTCTCATTTTCGATGAATATATTCAAATAACTTGATAAAGTCACCGGAGAAATTACTCTCACAAACAGTCTAACGAGTGAAAAAAGTGTTTAAATTTAGTTATTTGGCTCAATGTGGCCACATAACATCAGCTTGTCACTCTGTTGGTCTCTGCTATCTATGATTTTAGTTTGTTTCTTTCTGACTGTCTCACATTTCTCATTAAAAAGACTCTTGTTTACAGAGTGGAACACACACCAAACACACACACACACACACACACACACAGCAGTCCATCTTTTCATTACTCACATCCTGACGTTGGCTCACACTTTCACCAATTACCCGATTGCATGAGAGAAGAAACGAGCGATGGTGTTGCAGGTGGTGTTACATGAAGGTGCTGCCCAGTGTGTTCGTCTCCAAACACACACACCAACTGTTTGCTGCACTGAAACTCTATCAGATATTTTCTGTCCTGTTTACGAGACATTATTAAATTCAGAGCAAGCATCTGTTAATTTGGGCCTTTAGGAAGAGGAACATCTGCAAAACCAGATTCCATATGGAGGAATAATGACAATGAGGTCGAACTTCGTTAACCTCGGCCCAAAATAATCCATATTAGTTTGGGTGTACGTTTAATTTTTTGTATTTTTTTGCAGCTTCATCCATTTAACTTCCATCCATCTTCTTCCGCTTATCCGGGGTCGAGTCGCGGGGGCAGCAGCCTAAGCAGGAAAGCCCAGACTTCCCTCACCCCAGCCACTTTGTCTAGCTCTTCCCTGGGGATCCCGAGACGTTCCCAGGCCAGCCGAGAGACATAGTCTCTCCAGCGTGTCCCGGGTCTGCCTCGGGGTCTCCTACCGGTGGGACGTGCCCTGAACACCTCACCAGGGAGGCGTCCGGATTAGATGCCTGAGCCACCTCATCT
>JAUZTA010000011.1:4117683-4128616 GCA_034780835.1 Ctenochaetus striatus | reverse complement strand
ATTTTTAAATATGACTAGCTTATCCTCTCTTTCTGTTTGAGTTGCTAATTTTTCAAATCGTTTATTTATTTTTATCTATTTTTATTTTTACATGTGTTTTTACCACATGAGATAGAATAAACAAGTCAAGTCAATTTTTTTTTTTATGTAGCAAAGTATCACACAACACAACATGCCTCCAGGGGCTTTAAAATCTGTACAGCACACAACAAACTCACCCCCACTGCCCGTCCTTTTGCCCTCAATTCCTTTAAGAAACCCACCACAGAAACCTTTTAAAGACTGGATAAAAAAATAGATGAAAAAGAGCAACAGAGGAGGGGTTTTTTCTCCCTGGAGGAACGAACATGCAGCAGATTTCATGTGAACAGAAAAGATTCTACAAGGATATACAGTCAGATTTTCTTAAACTTTATTCAACACAGAAAAACCCTGAGCTTTTGCACTAATAACACTGCATCTTTAAAGCTAATACTGTGTTTTTTTATGTGATTAAATAGCTGCAAGAAGGTAAAAACCCAAAGACAGACAGAAAAGGTGGCTAATCGTATTAAAATATAAGGAAAGAATATATGGGTTTCATCCTAAATGGCAATTAAGTTTCTCACAACCTAAATAAAATGTTCAAATGCATAAACAACAGGAGCCTTGTGTAGATGGTAACACATTAAGTGAACATTAATGGAACTCTCCCACTAATAAAACAACTTTTTACACTTATTTTTAACTAACATGTATCTAATCTGAGACTCTCCTCACTTTTCTGAACAATCTCAAGCAACTTCCTCTTTCTGATCCTTCAGCTACCGAGAGAATCTGGATGTAATTGCTTCTAGTTTGACCCCTTTGATCTGTTTTGTTGCAATTGGAGTTTTAATAATCTCGTCCCGACGTCCCCGGCTCACTACAGCTGCTCCTCCGTCCTTGTTGTGCGCTCTTGTTTAATTAAGTCTTACTGCGGCTTCATCCATCTCATCCCTAATTACTCGGAGCTGCTGTTTGTTGTCCTCTCTGAAACATTTCATTTCCACGTCCTCAAGTGGACATCAGCCTGTTTCTGATGGAAAAAGTTAGCATCAGCCACTCAGCAGCTGTTTTCTCCGTCAGGTTTACGGCTAATAAGATGAGTTTTAAACAGGGCTCTTTGAGGCTTTCTTTTTAGGCTTTATGGACACTCTCTTGCTGTCACTTTAATAACTAGTATCTGTGGAGTTATATCAGTTTTAATGGCCTTTTACTGTGATCACAGGAGGGAGATTTTCCCATTTTGCTATAATCGTCAATATGTAGGTGGAGGTGCATGAACACTCTTAGAGATTGTTAAGTTTCTGATTCTGGAAAACTTAAACAGCAGAAAACGACTCATACTTACAATAAATTGCATTATTAAGCAGTATGATAGTAGATAACAGGGGGTCTTTAATGTGTTGTTCTACATCTAACCTGCAATTTCCACACATCTACAACCAGGAAACCCAAGCAGGGTGCCAATCACCTAATCAATCCACCATTGATTTCTTTCCCTGGAGAGGAAATACTCTTTGTTTTAAAAGAGAAGGGGGAAAAACTGTTTCCATCAGTGGAAGGAAACAAGATTGAAAGCAAAGAGGAAGAAGTTAAGACAGGCACTTCATTTGCCTCATTTAAAAGAAATCAGAGCTCAGAACAACCATGTGGAGATGATCAGCGGCTCTTCCTCCCTTCATGAATGTGTCCGCTGTGTTGACAGGTGGTTTCATATAGGTGGACAGACAGTAGGAGCTCGTGGTAAATAGAGAGAGAAGGACAATGTCACGGTAAATAATGAGCTGAGGGAGCCTTTCACATCCCCGATCCTTCTTGTATTTAGAGAGGTCACTCACCCGCCGGGCTGCAGGCTAATTGACTTTTAATTAGTGTCTGATCAAACACACAAGCAGACACGCCGGCGCTCACACAAACACCGCGGCCCGTACGCCGGAGGATCACAAAATGTCCTTCACCGTCAAGTATGTGACTCGCCACAACAATTAACTGTATGAGGAGGTTTTAGCTGGATAATAAGGCATCCAGCTGCACTTACAACGAGAAAAACAAGTTATTATGCATTGTTTTCTTTTAATGATCATTGTGAACTTTGCACCCTGTGATTCAGACACAGACATCACTTCTTCTGAGACTGCGATTAGAATGAAAACAGAAGTAAAATATGAGAAATATAACTGACATTATATATTAATGTTAAACAGAGAGCTAACCTCTCCAATTATAACACTTCTTTAGTTATTTTAAAGCTTTTGCCTGTGAAATATTAACATGGTTCAAGTTGTGGGGAAACCTGAGTTCACAGAAGAAAACTTCGCAGACCTTCAACTTTTCTTTTGTCGGTTCTGAAAAGTCGGTGGTATAATTTTGGCCTCTGACCTTCTGTTTTCACGTTAAGTCAGTTTTATTCAAAGTTCTTGACATAAAACAGGAAGTAATGGTTTAATCTTTCAATGCAAATGTGGTTCAGCTCATCAGATGCAGATGATCGCAAATAACCGCAAAGGCCAGTTGAGAAAAAGATGAAGAAAGAAAAGATCTGCTCAAAGTAGAGATCATTTTAGTTTTTTCCAAAAACTTAAAACATGAACATTAAAAACGTGTTTTTCTCACTCAAACTTGCCGCTTCCCTCCCATCTCTGTTTTTCCTGCCACTTGTTTCTCTTCCAATTCTTCCTCCAGTCTTTCATCCGTCTGTCCTCCCCCTCTCGTTTCTGTCTGTAAACAGCGGGTGGTCTGCATAATGACGCTAATTGTGAAGACCGATGTGACATTCTGATCGCACGCAAAGAGCCACATTTACTTTCACCGGAAGATCGGCGGCACCTCCCGTCTGAACTCGGTGACCCGTCACGCCCACTGAAGCCTGAGTGTGGCTTCAAAATGACAAGAGAGAGGAGGAGGAGGAGGAGGAAGGGGGATGGAAAGATAGGGAGAGGAGGTAATGAGAGTGAAATACAGCGGAGAAGATAAGATAAGCATCTCTGGAAATTAGGGACACGGTCGTCCCTGTAGGAGACCGAACACGGCTCACGCTGAAACCAGCCGTGTGTGAAAACACTCCCACCGCAGAACAAGACGGCGTTCAGGGGAACCAGAGGAGAGTTAGAGCTCTTGTTTGGGACGACAGCTCACTGGTTTACACAGGAAGTCGTTTACTCCGCCAGGCGTTTCACGTGGGCGTCTCATGGGGTCTGACTGTACTCTCCATGACGTGGACGTCAATAGACATGGTGGCCTCCCAGGCGGAGTGGTGCATCTTGGGCAGCAGTGTCATTGACATTTAACTCTGCAGTCACTGGTCATGAGTCAGACGTGCTCTCCTCCTCCGCCGCTGCCGCCTTGGAGATAAGTGGTGTGAAATCAAGCCGCTCTCTCCATGATTGGGCTCATCGTGCAGCGAGCACATCCAGTGACAGGACGGCGACAAATCAGAGACAACACTCAGCTCCTGGTTAATTTCTGCTGCGCCAACAAGTCAAAATGACCCTGAGTGACTCCGTGTGGTGCAGACGAGACGCAGCCTCGCAGAACTGTGCAGGAATATCTTTTAAAATGAAAACTCTCTCCCTGGTTGACTCTGATTACACGAAAGGTGAAGATCATCATTTTTTTTTATCACCAGAGGTCGTCCAAGGCATCATGTCCTCTGGAAACCGCTCTCATCTGGATCGTCCTCAGCAGTCAGCGGTGCCAACAGTAACAGAGCTAAAAGGTTGGATGAGTTGGTTTGGGCGGCGTCCTGCTCATGTTGTGCATGACAATGCTCGGTGACAGTTGGGGCATTAACTCTGTTGGCTGAATGTTGAGTCCAACAAAACAAACACGAGCAACTGTGCTGGATAAATTCCCTGGTTTATAGATGGAGAGAAAACATAAGACTAATGCATAAAAACGGGAGGACAGAAGTTCAAAGTGCCATCGATCGGTCTGAATATTCTGTTGCATGCACCATTAACCGCTATCGGAGGCTTATGTTAATGCTTTTAGCATCATAAATCAGTTTACTTATAAAATCTGGGTCGACTTTGGATGAATTTGGCACCCACGAAGCACCGTTTGGGTCCAAATTGCAACAAAGAAGCTCTATGTGTTTGCTGAAGCTCTGAGTTGTGGCTCTGGTTGGCTTCTTCTCCGCAGCAAAGGCCTGAAATTCACTGCTACCATAGCTGCGTATCCAACTGGAAAATACAGCGTTTCTTCAAAAATAAAGTTGAACTAAGTAAAACTTGTGAACAAAACAGATTATCCAGGAGACTCTTGAGTTTCCAGGTTGAGGGACGTTGAAGATGTTGTTGAAAAAAACCTTGAATGGGTTGTTTAAAGGGAAGATAAGTTTTTCCTCCTGTGTCAAGTGGGATTGCTTTGCCCTGGGGTTTGTTTTTCAGGCTAAATGCTGCCATAGCCTTCTGATTGCAACTTTAATCATTTGATTTGGAGAAAAAACTAATTAAATTGTATTAATTTAACCTATTTTTCTTCAAGGAATTTAAACATCAGGCTGTGAAATGTATAAACACCACAGATACAGTAAAAATACTCACAAGACAAATCTTGTACAGTTCGTTTTTCAAATTTATTGCGCAAGACTTTTGGAGAAATATTATTCAAAAAACATACTAATCACTTATGTGCAGGTATCCTTGACTGACTGCAGATTCAGTAGAGAAACTCCACCTTTTCTCAATCTCCACATTTAAGTGCAGAAGAAGCGATTATCTGGTATCAAACCATCTGTTATTCCACCAGGTGAGCAAGATGGAGAATGAGACAAACTCAGGAAGGAGGAAGTGAGACAGAAATCTAACAACCTTTTTTTTTTTTTAGAGGAGGAAAAGTGTCGGAGTGTGAGGTCTTTTAAGGAAGAAGTCGAAATCCTCCGAGGTGGGCCATCAAAATGTGCAAAACCGCCTGAGCGAACCCCCGCGGAGCTGATCCGTACTGGAAACGTGCAACATTCAACGTGCGACATGAAAAAGCGCAGTACGGGTGAATTCTGGGTAAACACAGACCCGAGCTGGTGTGAAAAGTCCCTCTGAGTCCCCGTCGGCTATAAAAAGGCAGCCTCATATCTTACAGATAGCCGTCATGGCTCCCGGTGGAATAAACCCTTTGAATGGCCCATTAAATCATTAAAACAACCTCCCATTCAGAGACCAGTGCTGCATGAGTTATTGAGCACACACACTCTCACACAATACAGAAAGCTCTCTCACAGGAACCCTCGAAACCCATAACCAAAAAAAAATCTGCAAAGATAAAAGAAAAAAGCACTCGAGACTTAACAAACACACTAAAAATTTAACATTAAACTCCAAATTCACACTCAGTCACATCGCCTCTTTTCTCGCCGCCTTTCTTTGAACAACCAATAATGACGCCATCTTTTGATTTCACAGAAGAAGAAGAAGAAGAAGAGGAAGAAGAAGAAGAAGGAGTCAGACTGCAGGCAGCTCTGACAGATGAGATATCTGCTTTTTTACGTCTGTTGTTTTTTAGCTTATTCAATGCATGAGCGCTGCCGTTGCAGGATGTGTCAGTGCTCTTGATATGATGACACTTTTCACATCTCATCTAAATAAGAAAAATGCAAAGCTTTTTTGTTAGAACAGGCAGCAAAAAAGCAACATTTCTGCATCTGTACTGAATCAAACATCACGCCTGTGTGCCTTTTTTTACCAGCAGATGGAGGGTCAAAGCCAAAGCCACTGAATTTTGTGGTCTCACTTTGTCCTCTAGCCTCACATCTGGTCATTTTATCCCCCTAGCTTATTGCTTCTCCGTTAGATTGAGTGCTAGCACTCTACATTGGCACTGGGGGCTGTATATACATATTGTTAGCACTAAACTAGCCTCAACAAATGTGCTAAAACCTGATATATAATCCAACAAGGACTCTGAGCTGCATGTAAATCTCCGGGAGTTTACTGCCACCAAACTGCATAATCTGTTCACGGCAGAACTTTTAGTTTAATGCAGTTTGATGGTGATAAATTGAAGTTTCTGTATCTTTCACAAAAGGAAACGCCTAATTTCTATCCTCCATGCATCCTTTTTTTTGGATGTAGAACAAGCCCTCCTTTTCTTCTATCCTGACACTCCGCACAGGGATGAAATATAAATAAATATATCCTTTCTGTCTTCCAACATCTCTGGGTGTTCGTGTGTGTGTGTGTGTGTGTGTGTGTGTGTGTGTGTGTTCTCCGGTGTCTGGGCCTATTCTGTACCTACAATTCAGCCTGCCTCATTGCGTAGTCGAGCAGTCACAAATTGTTCTTGAAATTGTGGGCGACAGCACACTGTTGGCTGCAGGCGACTGGCAGCAGTCTGAGGCGAGCTGGAGTTTTACATGCTTCTAACATTATAATACATGAAGGCCAAAAAATGTACTGAGAACAGACAGAGAGGGAAAGCTAAATCATTCAGCAAATTTAAATCAAGCTCATGGATCAAAAAACAGCATCTTAAAGCCTTTTACTTTCCAAAAGCAAGACACAAGACCAGAAAACAGGATGAAAAATGTTTGTTTCCTGAGTCTCATGAGAGGAAGTAATCCACTTTAATTGAAAACATTTAAGCCATGTTGTGTTTTATTTCTCTCTTATGTTCATAAATGTTCTAATTCACACACAGACTGGTGTGTTTTTACAGTGTTTATATAAATATCAAGGAGAAAATAACTCTGTGTTGACTTCCACATGCAGACTGTAATCAAAACATCTAATTAGCGCCTCAAAATGTTTTCCAGTGTTAATTATTCTACAGGTTTCTGATGTCGACCTGCACGGTTTGACTGACAGCTTGAACTGCAGCTCTGAGGACAAAAGTGTCGGGGAAGCTCAGTCCGTTTTGTAACAACACAAGTCTTGGTTTGATACCCCTGCTGCTCGCGGCGACTGTCAATCCTGTCACGCAAACTCCTGCGCCGTCATCCTCGCTACCTGCTGCATCTCTCTCCTCTTTGTTTCTGAAGGATTTAAATCGGAAAGGTTTGTCGGGATTTTTTTCAGTCAGGCTTGACATTTGAAGCAGCGAAAACAGTTTTGAATGAGAAACAAAAGACGTAGAGAAGTTGTGAGAATCTGAGAGCAGCTGAATGTCGGTGGAGTAAACTCACATGCAGCCAAGTTCATGAGCAGATTAGCTTTTAAACAGTTCATTTAACAAGAAAGTGCAACTTAAGAAAACAGAAGAAAAATGAGGAAAACATGCCAGAGACTTTGATTATGCACAGAATATGACTCTGAATATAAATAAATCATAAGCTTTTTAAGAAACACATCTAGTCATTAAGAAAAAAGTCACTAAAAATGGATTCGGGCTGTTGCAAAGTGTTATTTAAGTACATTTTTAGGAAAAATTACTCATGCTAAGAGGAGCAAAGTCCTACTGACATGAAACTAGAGGCCCTTGTTTTGTTGAATGTCATTTAAACCATAAAAGTTTTATACATTACAGCAGTCTGAGCTTCTCAGTCCCAAAAGGTTTATAAGATATTTTATATTCTTATTGACGGATGACAGATTTTTCAGTGGCTTTTCCCTTCGTGAGCTTGTTTGTCTGTATATAAAACTCGACTGCTTAAAGTTGAAACCTCTGCATCAGTTGACGCACTTCTGCAACATTTTTTTTTTAACCTTTATTAACCCCGTATGCAAGGTTTCATTTGGGTTCACTGCGTTTTACAGCTGTGCACCTCCACCGCTGGTATAATTTCACACGTCCTTGAGAAATTCATGCAGCAAACTCTGCATGAAATGACAAAGTCACTTCCACCTTCATGTCCAAAGGTTTGTTTGTGGAAAATTGAGGCTTGATTTGTATTTAATTTCACCTCCTAAACACGGTTCTGATTTGAATTACGTTCACTGGTGAGTGGTTTTCTAATGTGGCCGTTCTTTGCAGTTAAACTGGGAATGACGATCATGATGAAGCTCCATGTTTCTTGGGTTAAAGCGTGGCATTAAAATGATTGAATCCTTCCTGTCTTGTCAGTGTGTATTGCAGTCATCTAACCGTGATCGCTGATATTTAAGCTGCACCACTTCCCCTTAACCCACTTTCATGTTGATTTTGCTCTTCGCCCTTCATTTTATCTGTTTCCGTTCCACTCGCTCCCCTCAGACTCGCTCTCGCCTTATCTTGCCCTTATTCCCATCATCCCACATCTGTCTGGGTCTCGTTTCTTCCCGTCCTCTCTCAATATTTGTTCTAACAACTGGAAAAATACTCTCAGTGTGACAGATGGCATGTTTACACAAGTTTGTGTCTGTTAAATTAAAGTAAAAATACGACTGACGAGCGAGATGATGTCTCACCGGTGACGGCTGAGAGCCTGAAAACCGAGTAAAGAAGCTGATAATAAGTGATGGAAGAGTCACATCGATACCTGAGTGGATTCTCAGTCAGACGTCAGACGTCACGGCAGACAGATGAAAGAAAAAAAAACAGCTAAATATAGACTTAAGGATAAGAAAATCCCTGTAAGAATGAGTCAAATTAAGAGATGGGAGGAGGAGGGGTGGGAGATTAAGAGGGAGAGAGACAAGAGTCCCGCTGCATAAATAAACGCTTGACTTTCAGCATGAGCCAGTGTTTAGGCCGTTCAATCTTGTCCTCATTAAGTAGATAATTGATTTCCTCTGAAGCGCAGTCATGGGCTGACCCGCTCACTTACCACATGAAACCACTTTAACCTCAGCGAGCCGCATGCAGCTCCAGCATTAAGGTGACGGAGAGGCGGTTGTCTGCAGTCTGAATGCGTACGTGAGGCTACAGACGCAGTAATTCACAGTCTGGAGGTTGATGGGTCTATAACAGCTCACCTGGCCCTGAGGTGATACTGAACGAACCGAATCAGCCAACCCCCTCAAACAGGGATGACAGCTGATGGAAATAAAAAGAGCACAGATATGGAGCCGGGTTTTGTCTCCCCACGATTTTCTCCCCTACATCCTTCTTTTTTGTTTCTTATCAGGAAAAAAGACGGAGCGAGGCTGAAATGAGTTTGGTGATTGAGATGAGTCATACATGCTCATTACCTCCATGCTAATTGGAGGCCGCCTCAACTGGAATACATAATGTTTTGCTGCCACGATAATATTTCTTCTACAAAAGAGACAATTTTGGGGAAAAGAGTTAATATTTCAAGGAATCATTTAAAGGAGCGGTGTATATTGTGGGCATTTTCTTTAAACTAGCAAAAGAAGAGCTAACATCTTTAGCATAATGCTAAGAAGTAACAGCTGGGACATTGTGTCAAAGATGTCTATGTATCTTATCTACCTAACTTAGCATGCTAGTTGGCTAGCTCAGGCTTGTCTTGTCCTGGTTGAGGTATGAACAACGACACTTGCTAGCTGCTCTGAGCTCCAAGTTCAGCCATATTGACTAGCTGCGCAGCTAGCTGAGCTAACATGCTAACAGCAGCCACTAGCTGCAGCACAAGAGAGCTAAAGAAAAGAGGGAAGGATTTAGCAGAAGTTATTCAAAAATGTAGTTTTTGTACAAAAACTTTGTCTTCATTGTGACAAGTTATTAAACAGTCGAAAGAATCATTTTTGTATCAAACAATTTGGTGGTTTTGGACGATAATTGCTGACAAACAAAACTCATGCTGAGAATCTGACAAAGAACACCTAATGTTCAGTTCAGAGGATGTTTTTGCTGGATAACATTAACATAATAATATGTGCTTTTATTTGCTTTTTTCTAACTTTGAAATATTTCTACAATATATTTTTTAAAGTCACATCTTTTACTCCAAACGGGGATTTTTTTTTGTCTTTTGATTGAGTCTTTGCTGTGAAATAAAACATTCTCTGGATTTGTTGTTGTGGCACTTGTCTGTTGTTACACTCAGCCAAATAACTGAGTCTCGCAAGTGTCCTTCTGTTACCTTCCTCGTATCTCTGATATGAAACTGCTGTTGCATTCAAACAGTTGAACCTTTTTTTTTTTAGCACTTATTCTCTCGCAGCCTTTCATCTTCCCTTTATCTGTCCAATTTAATTAGAAGTCTGTCGTCTCTCGTGCTCCTTTCTGCTTCGCCTCTTTCATCTCTCGTCCAACACAGATCAATTCTTCATGGCGACCGCCCCCCCACTCCTGTCCCAGTCGACGCTGTCAGGCACAGACGACCAGAGGGCCACCGCAAAGTTCACACTTCCAAAAAACACCTCGTACAGACGATAGCAATCGATCACTCACCCGGTGTTTCATGTTTTTAAAGCTCTCTGCTCTCATCATTTGTTTTTTTGTTATTTTTGACATTGTTTTTCAGTTCAGGTGCTCAGAGTCATCATGTTTCCCTGCAGCTTTTTTGTTTCACTGATGAATAATTTGCAGTTCTTCTCTGCAGTGGAAGTACAATGTTCTTATCCTCTGACACTGAGGTGGAGGATCAGTCAGAAGATGATGGGGCAGCCGATCAGGGAGACAACCGGCGAGCGTGAAGAAGCAAGCAGGAGATCAATGACGAGAGGAAAATTAAACTCATTAATGCACCATGTTTTTAATGTGAAAAAAGCCTGCCATATCTCAACACACACGCACACATACACACACCCTTCCCCCCCTGGGCTAATTGAATCCATTTGTTGGATTTGTATTGTTAAATGTGATTTGAATCCGTGTGATTCATGACCAAATGAATCCCACAGGTGATTAACCAGAACGAGCCGTCACAGGTCAGAGTGAGAAAGTGTCTGTTTAAGCCATCAGACGGGTAATTAATCAGAGCACATCCATTGCGTCACAGCAGTCTGCATTACAGCACAGGGCCTGACAATTTATCCCACCGGTGGGAAACATTGTGTGTTTGCAGAAAATCCTCACGTCGTTACCCTGAATTACTGAAATGTGATTAAATCCAAACCTCAGTGTTTCGTCATACTGTAAAAAAAACAAA
>JAUZTA010000011.1:4077904-4088443 GCA_034780835.1 Ctenochaetus striatus | reverse complement strand
CAGCCGAGTTCATTCTGCCTGCAGAGGGCGGCGCTGTCTGTTCTGTCGGGGCTGGAGGTGACATTACCGAACGGAATTTACACAAAAAAAAAGAAAAAAAAAAGCCTCTGCAGGTAAACTGAACATTTAAGTGAGATGGAGACGCTCAGCTGAGCTGTAATTCAGCCTCAGGCAGGAGGGAACCGATGCTCGACAGAGTGAAAAAAAGAAACCACGGGGGAACGGATGCAGTTGGAAAGAGCCCTTTTCATCTCATGACATATTTTAATAACAGCAGGTATATTACGATTTCTTCTGTCTGACCCCAGCAGCTCCCTGAACACAGCTCCATTTGCTGCGTTTTTTTAGTACACAAATACGAAAACACACACACACACACACGCAGACAGTTGAGGGTGATCCAAAATGCACAGTAGAAACAAAACACCTCTTGAAAACACTAATTAAAACAAATGAAACATGATCAGTATTTTTTTTTCCTCAACAATTACAGAGAAATAATTGAGGATTAGCCGCTCATAGCAACTAATGAACAGCAGATTCACTTAATTTTCGGCTTAGCCAGTCGAGGTGAGGGTGTTTTGAATCGAGCCCAGCTGGCTGGAGGGGGGGCTGCAGGCCACACGGAGCTGCAGCTGCTGATCCTGCAGTGTTACCACCACAAATCCCATATTGACATGTTTTTAATTAATATGAGATAAACATCCATCTCCGAACAAAACAGCTCAATAAAAGTTTGCGCGCTCATGCTGAGAAATGTCGACTCATTCGTAGTGGTTGCACCTGCACCTCCCTTTAGCTGCTGCACCGTCATTTCTCTCAAATGTCCCTGTGACAGTAAATTATCGTCTTGCCATCCAATGTCACATTTGTTCTTTTTATTTTTGATTACGTGCATATTAAAACATTTGGCATTTTCTGAGTTGTAAGTTATCCAAGAAATCATTTATACTTTGTTTATCTTAAAAATCTAATGAATAAAAACTGAAGAAGCATTTTTTTACTTCTTCATATCAAGAACCTGCTGCAAATGTTAATTAACAACATAACCTTTATTAATTAGCAATGAGCGGAGCTGCACTCCTCCTCCACACTTAAACGCTGGTACATTTGCACATATGCATTAAAAATAAAGTTCTCAATGGAAAAGATGATGGTTGCTTCTTCAGTCTGCCAAATCAGCCATTTAAACAGCAACATGCCACACGCACAAGCTACCGGCTGTCAAAGGGATGATGGATGGAGGATGATAATCTAAATCTGAGTTTGATTAACGGACCTAAAATAATTAATAGACCAAGTACAACTAGTTTGGGACTAACTTTGCTCCTGTGCTGTGTGCTAAAGATTGTTCAGATAGGAAACTTGTGCATCAGCTCAGCCCACACCAACCAATTTGGACTCACCGTCCCCTTTAGGTGCTCCATAAGACATATATAGTTAGTTTCTCTTATGATTGTGAAAGGAGCAGAAAAAGACAAATGTGTGGAGAGAACTGCTCAGGGACCGGGTCAAACTGAAGTGTTTTTATAGTGTTTTATCTCATTCTTTTGACGCAGCTACTTTATAGCTGACTCAGCATTTATTTTCTATTTTGCTACACTTGTTATTTAATCAAACCGCCCCCACCTTTTTGATTTACAAACAATTGAGAGCAGCTGTTTGGATCAGGACCCAAACCAGGCTCACATTCGGACAGAACCAGAGGCTTTTTTATATTCTAAAATGAGCTGATCACAACAAAAAGCTGCTGAATGATTCGTTGATTAGCTCGCTTAAATAAGTGTGTCTTTGTTATGTTTAAAACAAGTAGGTTGTTTTTTTCCAGCTGGACTCCCATCCCCATGATTACAACATCAGCTCTGGTTAAACTAATGACCTCCCACAGCTGAAACTACCTAAACACTGTCTGACAGCTGGGCAGCATCCCAGGCAGCCTCTGCACACACACTCCTGCCCTTTACGGTTCCCCTCAGCAGCCCCAAGTCCTGCATGTTACATTCATACACAACTCATCTGCAACAGTAAGTATGTTCTGAGGGGAAGAAAATGCAGACTGAATCCTATTTTCTATTTATATAATGAGGAGGCAGAAACGTTCACTAATAACAAACATTAACTCAAGACTGGCAAGTTACGATAATGTTGCTCTCCAATGTATCAAATGTTCACACACATTTTTCACTTGTTTTCTGCTAAATCAAGCATGTTAATGGTTTGGTAATGATTAGTTATTGAAAGATTTCAGCCTGTTTTAGAACAGAAAGAGTAAGTAGCACCTGAGACTTCAGCTTTTTATTAACATTTAATCAGATCAACTTCACCAAAGTGCTTAAAGTACCCAAACAGAACGACAGTCAGGAGTCTGAGCAGGAGCCCAGGACTCTGGTTCTCCACTGAATTCCTCCAGTGCATAATTTATGCATAAATATGTAAATGCAATTTGATCCACTTAAGGAAACATTGTCTCTGAACCCACCAGGCAGCAACACATTGTCACCAACACAACATAACAGAGACAATGTAGTAAATTTCCTGTAGGCGTTGTTGCCTTCAGCCGTCCGCTCTCTTTGCAAGCCCCAGTCATGATTCTGTCAGCAGATCAGCTTCTGAAAACCAGTTCAAATCCATCTACTGTTCATACAGGACACAAATGATGCGTTTGAGAGCAACAACCCAGCAGCTTTAACACCAGACATGATGCTGTTAAACCATATTTTAATGCAGTTGCTTTAGGTCAGTGTTTAAGCAGCAGGGCAGAAGCGATGAAGCAGTGATGTTTAAAATAATTCAAAAGAACAAGGGAATGGTTATCCAAGCTTAATGTCCGCCGGATAATATGTAGTTATACTCGTTTAATTGCGACATTTTTGCAAAATTAATAAACAGCTTTTGAACAGCTTTTTCCTGGCTGTGATAACAGACTAAAGTATTGATTTTAATGCCTTTAAATTATTCAGGAAAATAGCATCTTTGCGGAGGATTTTTGTGAGTCATTGGAAACATTTTGAAATGTAAAAAGGACAGAAGGAGAATGAAGCAAAATGAGACTCAGAAGATTCTTTATGTTTGCTGGATAAAAATTGTCAATAACAATGTTTGAGTCATTCACTGCATATAAACACATTCATCTAACACTTTGTGTGATTTTTTTTTCACTTTCTTTATGATCATTATTTACACAGTGAAGGTGAAAATCACTCTTTTTACTCATTGGTTTGCTCCCACAAAGGCTTGAGAGCTTCGGATGTGCATTTTGGGAAAAACAGCGACTTAGAGAAAGAATCTGAACAAAATACTGAAACAGTTTTAACGACCAAGAGCCAAGAAATACAATCAATGAAACACAGAAACTATCAGTTTGTGAAAGTTTATGTGTTGGAGTTCAGTGTTTTTTGGTCCCAAGGATCTTGAACTTTGTGGTTACTTTAGTTTTTCTGACAACCTCTTGTTTTTACTTTGTTTCTCAGTCACATTATGTAAAACAGATTGTAGACTATGTGCCCACGTTGTTACAGCTTGTTTGCTGATAATGGTGTTCAGGGCTTTAATGACTGCATTGAGGGCCATCCATTTCATATATGTGCTTAAAGAAATGAGCTGAAAGAGGCTAAAATTAATAATGTAATTCTAAAGCACTCAGCGCTGTTTGTCTGAATGGAAATGCAGCAGAAGTTCTTTGTGGTACCTGTTGAATTTTTCTCTTTTTCGTTTATTTTAAAGCTGAAATGTTTCGACAGCTGATAAACAGAAAATTTATCTGCAGCTGTTTAAATAAGTTTCTAACATTTATCAAGCACAAACTTAATAACCAACCAAATTTCACACAAAACGTTTAACTATGAAAGCCAGCAAATATCACCAACTGGTCCAACAGCAAGAAATCCACCTTGTCGCTTGTCTTACAGTCTTTTATTTTGAAAAAAAACTTTTGTTAACCCTTGAACATCCACCTTTTGGCCAATTTGAAATGGCTAAATGGAGGGCATGCTAAAAATGGCAAACATTTAAACACTTATATTTTAATAAGTTGAGCTTAGATACTTGCTTCAGTGGATCATCGGCGATCCATTGGATGTTAGGAAGTTAAAAACTAAAAGCCAGTAAGACATTTACTTCTGTCTCCCACTCGTTCCTTCTCTTATCTCCACATAACTCCTCTCCTCCGTCAATCATCTCTTCTGTCTTATCACCTGTGGCGTGAAATCTTTCGAGGCTTCTTAGCAAAGTTGTCTGCTTGCTCTGTTTCATTCTGCTGAAAATTTCAGCCCTGCTGCCCACCAGCATTTTTCGCCATGTCCCCCTCAGCATCCGGCTGAAAATCTCCTCCCCCCAGCAGTTCAAGGCTCCTGTGATAGCTGTGTAAACACCAACACTCGCCAGTGCTATAAGCTGTCAGCTTGCTGCGCAGCTAACGGGGCTAACTAGCAGCTACAGCAGCAATAGTAGCAGGTTATTCCAGGGAACTGTGTACATTGAGGCAGAACTGCCGCAGAACTTCGGAGGCAGAACCAGAGGGAATTTTCTGCATTAAATATGATCAAATTTTGCATATATCTGTGGTATTTGCTGGTGTCTGAGATGGAGAGCCATAAAGCAGAAAACTGATCCTATCCTCTCATATGAGTTACATAGTGGAGGAACTGGGGCTCAGAGTGACTGACGGAGAGACACCATTAATGCTAATACAAGTTAGTGTGCCATCACAATGATTTTTAAGCTGGTAATAAAAGGTAAAATATCCACATAATGTTGCTTTTAGGTCTCCAAGTTATCACAGAAATGATGAAGTGATAAAAGTGTTTAAACACCTATAAACTCAGTGGATTCCTTCTGCATTTAATCAGCAGAAAAGGCGACAGGGAATTTTCCATTTAAAAAGGGATGCTACATGTTTTACAGCCAAATGAACTCCACCAAAAGAATGCAGTCATTTATATATATATCTATCAGCACTAATTAAACTGAAAAAATCACTGTGAATAAAAAGTTACAATTTCTTTCATTGCTTATTTCTTTTCCATGTGGCTAACTGGATTCATGAACTTCCAGCTGCAGCTTGTCAGCTTTAACAAGCATCAGAATTCCCACTGTGATTGAAGCTTCTTGTGAGTGTTGGAGTGTGACTCAGTACTTATCAGCCCCTCACCAACTTTAACAGTTGTTAAGGGGCAGGCAGTCGATCCTGTTGGCTCAGTCGGCTGACTGCTCATGTGAGACATCGCTCCATAGTCGACTGCATGGTGAAGATTCAGCTCCTGCTGCATCTGAGGTTTGTCGGGGAGGCCATTTTGTGCCAAAAGGGAAAGCCAAACAACACATGGGTGAGGGACTGGATTGTGTTCTGTGTTCATCTCTTACTGGCATAAAAGTACAAACTGCATCACAAATGACTAACACTGATATATTCCGCATTTTTTTTCTGAAGGTTGTGCTAAAAATATGACTCATTTGTGCTTTAACACAATCGGCAGTCAGGTGCTAATGTGCATCTCTTTAATAATACTTGCAGTTATGCTTGGCAGGTTTCTGTTCTCATCTCTCTTATTAAAGCATTTGTCCAGAGGTTTCCAAGGTAACAGCTGCTCCAGCTGGGCCGATATGCAAGGGTGGGACTAATGAGAAAACCTTAACCATTTTGTGATTTACGTTTGAGCTTGTCTTTAGCCAGAATCTAAGCCAATTATATTCAAACCGAACCTGGCCGGATGTACTTTTTAAATAATAAAAGAAAGGATAAAGAAATATCTCAGCAAAGGAATAGAAAGCTCGGAGCACAGAGTGCCACAACAGTTCCAGATAATGATGCCATTAGTGCTTCGGAGCAGCACAATCAATCAGAGAAGTGATTAGCATGAGCATGTACCGAGAGCTGGGCCATTAGTCAGATGTGCTGTGTATAACCTTCAAGACTCTACTCAACAACCGCGCTTATGTCTGCGGACTGAGAAACAGTGTACCGCAGTGTAGAATGAATGAAAACAATACAATCGACCTCAATGATAACATGTAAAAAAGGATAATTGCATTGCGTTATGTGTTCTGTGTGCAAGCAAGGCTATCAGAAAGGAGTAAACATCCACATTCAGTGGAGATGATAGAAAAAGCCAAATAGGTAACCTGTTGTCATAATGTGGCGTTATGTAAACTAGTCAGGGTGGAAAACACCTATGGTTACCACATTTATCTGAGTACTAATTATTTCCATGAATGGCTGATTATTATTTTAACCAAATTTTTATTCTTTTTCCATAATACTCTGCTAGATCATCTAATTAACACTTGTATGCTTATTGCATAATTATGTATTAATGAAACAGACAGCTTTGCCATTTACTGGATTTATTGCCCGTTACCCCGCCCAGGGCTCGCTCAACGGGGCATTACATGACTGGGTGTTGTTATCAATCCACTTGACGAGGGCAGCTTTAACCACAGGTGCTTTCCCCATGCGTGTCTCCATCACAAGCAGCCATGACTGACTCATTATTCAAACAGGCTACACAAGGTGGCCAAAGGGACACAGATTTTCTCAGCTGCATCTCATTGTTGGGGGTTCGTACTACGGTTAAAGGAGGGTATGACTTTCCTTATTTAGGGTGCTCTCACACCAGAGAGTTCGGACCAAGGTCTGAACCAAGGTTAATGTTTTTGTTACATTGTATAAAACTGATCCAGTCGGTTTCACCCTGCAATCATGCAAACGGACTAACGGATTCTGACAAACCTACGTCACGTTGTTATCAATTATTTGTGTTGTGTGTCCCTGTACTTTACATTGATTGGTTTGGTGGTGGGTGGTCATCTGAAGTCTTCATGTTAAAAGTACCTTGTTTTGTAGCTTGATTGTAGCTTTATGAGTTCTTTTCTAATTGGCCTTTACTTGTTTTTCAGTTTTCTGGGTAGCCTGCAGTGACTTCCTGTTATTGGTACGAAGATCCGGGGGTCCGAACCTTTGCTTTCACACTGGACACAAACTGAATCATGGTTCAGTTTGAACGAACCGAGACCATCTCTTTTGGTCCACCAAATTTCAGCCGTTTGGTCTGGACCATGGACCAGGACAGGTTTCACACCCGCTATTTTGGTTAGGATCAAACTGAAAAGTCTGAAATTTCAGACCAAGCGATGCAGGTGTGAAAGCGCCTGTGAAGAAAACTTTGAGGGGATTAAAAGATGATTAAACGCAGAAAAACTGTTAAATTCCCCCCACATTCGGTGTCATTAATGAAGACCCGAACACGAACTTCAGAGATGAAAAGTTGGTCACTAAGCTTTTTTTACACAACATTTGTATGGGGACAATATATGGGTCCATTGGTCCATATAAGGTGTTGATCCTTATAACCTTGATCAGTATGAGAGGTTCCTTTTATCTAACTTGAGCTGTAGAAGCAAAGTTCATTTTTAACAGCTGCACGATAGAGACTTTCCACTGTCAGCTACAGCTGCTTTTAGCTTGTAATAAATAAAACTTTGATGTAGTTCATTCAAAGGATATCGCAGAAAAATAGCAATCTAATGCTGAGCCGAGGCTGCTGAGGTGAAGCAGGTGAGTCATGTTGTTTAAAGGTAATCAAAGTAAATCCTTCTGCAATTATTCCAAATCGATATGTTTGTTTTTGGCCTTGAAAATAAAACACTATGTCATAAGCTCTGACCTCTTTGAGATGATCTGGCTTTAAAGTAAAGGCTTCACCATTAAGACTCTCTGAGAGATGAAATATAAAAGCATTGGGCCATTTGATGGAAACCATGTGAATCCCGACTTCAATCTTTATTCAGTCTACTTTTAGAGCCACAGGCGTTTCCACCGAGAGATAAAATACGGACAGACAAAGAGGAGACAGAATACAGCACTGCTACCGTATTTCACTCTCACATCATCACAAGTGAACAAAAGCAGGTGTCTGAATTCAAAAAAATGTTGAGTGGCAAAAATCTTGTCAAAGAAGAAAGAATGTAAGTGATGCTGATCTGAAAGAAAAAGCCTGTGCTGCTTGGTTTTTACTCATCTTTTCCTTTACTTCGAACACCTCGACTGACGCTTAACAGTGTCAGCAGATTCCAATACATTATGATTCTTGATATATCTCGACGCCTCACCTGACCGCTGGATGACGTTCTGTGTCATTAGCTGCACATCAGACAGGATTAGATGTAGGTTTTACATTTGATCACTCCCTATATTATGTGAAGGACTTGACATTTGGGCCAGATATTGATTTAAATTATTGCTTTTCAAAATCCATTCAGCTTCTCATGACTGAATGATAAAAGCACCGCAAGAGCTAAAGTAGAAAAGTTATGCACAAAAAACAAATTACTTCTGAAATTACAGTGTGGTAAGATGGAAGATTATAATGGAGCTCCTGTACTTAATAAGATTCAGATTTGTCATTTCTGTAACCCTCCCGTGGATGATTCACACGGAATTAAAATCAGAAAAATGTCAGCAGTTGGTCCCAGAACATACGATGATCCTCTGAAACTCTCCAGTGCTGTTTATTGAACAGCAGCAGCAGTGATGGTGGAGGTGGTGGAAATCCTTGTTGCACTTTGTCAACACCATCACCCACACTGCCCTCAGCAAGCCTGCGCGCATGATTCATAAGACTTTGATCTAAAAATTGAAAATTAACTTTCAAAGTTACGAATGAGGTCACTGTGGTTAATGATAAAGTTAAACAAGCAGACGAGGTAACATTTTCCAAAACACAGTTTCCCCTCAAACCCAAATCAGCTTCCAACTTTAAAGTAAAAGCGCATGGAATCAGTATTTTTCTACACTTGACTAATTACAACATTTATCCCCCAAGAACATCCGTCTGATGCAGAAGAATCTCTCAGCATCCTAATGTCTTGTGGGGGCTGAGATGATGTATAGTCTTCATCATTAAATCTTCTCACACTTATGATGAGTGGATCGTTCTGAGGGAGGAGGAGGAGGAGAAGAACGGATGAGAGCAGGAGGAGAGCCGGGAAAGACTTTCACCGGGAGGTCCGTGTCCAGCTGTCTCCCCGAGGAAATGTTGACCCTTCTGGGAATCCGCTTTTAGCGGGGTGCAGGAGGAAGATTGCCGTGGCACAGCACTCTAAAGTGCTCCCATGAATTAAATATGAGCTCAAGTTATTCTTCTGGCTTGAACTGACTGGAACAGATTTCCAATTAGCATTTTATTTGAAAGCCCATAACCATCACGTCCTTTCATTCGCAGGGATCATACTCGACACATCAGTGGTCGGGGCTTCGGGGCCACTCCGGACGTGACAGAATGACATCAGTACCACCAATTAACCGAGCCTCTTCCTAAAGGTTTGTTAGTGTAATTTCCGTTCCGGGCAAAGTTCACTAATAAAAAATAATGACCTTTAAATGTGCAGGATGTGGTGTGCAGAAATAGATCTCCAGCAATGTGTGAAAAATAAAAACTGATTCAACAAAAGTGGGCAAAATAAGATAATATGTGTTGCAGAGAATGACGAAACAGTCCCCTCAATGGTTATCGTTACGTTGCACAAACAGGAGAATCTCCAATTAACAGACAAAGTACCTTTAACAGCCTCGGGAAACGTTTCTTTACCCTCAGAGCTTCTGCAGCAAAAACCCATTACTGTCAGTTTCCCCTGGAGTGGGACTTTCCTCCCAACAAATCATCTCCCTTGTTGAAAACACTGAGAGGAAGCAAAAATAAGGTTCCAATTTGTTACAAACACATTTCAGGCCCACCATTTTCTTCCCTCCTGCAGCTCTTACTCTTAAAAGGGGAAGATGTGGGAGACTGTACACGTTTTGAAGGCAGACACAGTAAAACAGGTCAGTTTTTTTTTTTGCTGAGACAGTAAATGATGCTGTCGTGGTTTAAAGGGAGGCGAAGTCAGAGGCCAACATTTGGACGGACCACCATCATTCTGGACCAAATATTTTAATTCACTGATTGATCCAACCAGGTGTCGCTGTCAGAGCGTATGGATCACTACACTTGTTTTATTTTTTTTCAATCTTCCTATTTCCTCCCTGCTTCGGTCACAATACAGGTTCTGTTCTTACGGCCTTTGAAGAGGAAAAGGAAGCCTCTCTCAAGAAAGACAGGGATGTGACTCCTCCAAAGCACAAAGAGCAATGCTCCGGCACCTGCTGATCCTTTGTGCTTTTAAACCAACAAGACCAAGAGTCTGCAGGCTTTCTAGCAGTATGCAGGTTGTACTTCGATACAGCCGGAGACGTTATAGGAGACGAGACAAGCCAGGCGAGGCATGTTGAAAAGCAATATTTGTATCACCACAGAAAAGTCAAGTTTTCTGCTTTGCAACAGCTGAACTGGGAAACATGTCCGACTAATCGTGTTGTCGCTCTGGAGCAGCTGCAGATGAAGTTTGTGTCATGTGACCGAATGATGAGTAGAAGAAAAATATGTGAAAATGAAACATTACAAATCTTATTTTGGGGTCAAAGTTACCAAACTTTTCAACTGTTTTTTATCAGTAGGAGAGCTAATACAGCCGTCCTTTGAGCTCAATGGTAACATCATGTTAATA
>JAUZTA010000011.1:3888180-3898330 GCA_034780835.1 Ctenochaetus striatus | reverse complement strand
TTAAAATTTAAATATTATTGTTTAAAAAAAAAAAAAAAAAAAATCTCAAGTCTGCCAATTACTGTTTTAAACTGTCCTCAAAACAAATGCATTTGTCTCTGTGCTAGCTTGTTTGTCTTCTTCAGACGTTTTTTGTCCATTAGTCAAATTAGAATTTGAAAAAAAGTTTTAGCACCATCTGGTGGTAGTTTTAAGTATAAGACTATGTCAGACACCAACATATGAGGCTACAGAATTTGTATTAAACTAAATGAAGACATTGTTTAGTCTGTTTGTCAAATTATCTCCTGTCATCTCAAAACAAACTCAGCTGACTTTACTTCATACTGTTTCTGCAATGCAAGAAACACAGACTGAATTGTGGACTTTGATGAAAAAAAACTGTAAAACATTGAATTTTGTGGGAAATTTCAAAAACGTGGATGCAATTTATAAGAAAAAGAGTTATCTCAGAGGAAACTAGCCTCCCTCAGACTCATTCACTCGTGTTAGAGCTTGTATGTGAATGCTTAACTGCAGAAAACCTGTTAGATCAAAAATGACACAATGTTTAGTTACATCCTATTCAATAATTCATATTAATTTGTTGGAGTTTTATTCATTCACACCTTCAGATGACAAAAGATGCCTTAAAACAAGAAGGAAAACACAGAATTTCAGAACTACAACAACATAACTTAGAAATAGTTTAAACCTGGCGTCCATCATTCGCACAAAAGTTCACGTAAAATGGGTTTGGATGATTCACTGATGTCAGTATACAAACAGCAGTAAGCAGTGGTTATTGCTGCACTCATCTTCTGTTACCGTCACATCAGATGAAGTATGCTATTACTCATGCAGGAGGAGAGGGGTTGTGTGTTGATTGTTTTCTCATGCAAACAGGGATTTTGGGAAGCTGAGGTCCGTGTTAACGTCTGAACCTGAATGAGCTCAGTCAGCATCCTGTCAGATACTCTGGACATGTAAAACGCAGCCTGTGTCGACAAACAAACACATGTAAGCGTTTGCAAAAAATACTGGTAAGTTATTCCACGGAGGTCGACCCGCAGAGAGAGCAGAATAACAGCAGAGTCCTCATTAGAGTGATTGATGAGTGATCATACTGTTTATAATTACACACCACTTCTGCTACAGCTCCTTCATTTGTCCTGATTACGCCAATAGACCTCCAGCAGTGACACGCAGTCTGTTATGATGGAGGATAAATAAGAAAAAACAGCTTGACCTACATAAAAACATACTTTCTGCCATGTTTGATTTCAGCGGACTTCAGCTCACTGTGCAATCCTGCATCGTTCAACAAAGCTTGAACTATTAAGAGTGAAATAGCAGACTTTAGCGATGTATTTGTGTTGCTAACTGGACAAAAAAGACATGAGTGGCAGTGATGGGTGATCACCTTCCGAAGCACCATGACGACACTGTAGGAGTGCAGGAAGCAGGAGGGATTCCTCTCGTCCAATCCCATCTCTGCCTTCATCGCAGCCCAGGCCCCACCGCTGAAGTCTTCCTCCTCAGTCTGTGAGCTGGAGCCCTTTAAATCGAGTGAAACAGTTTTATGGCGCTGCTGCATTCAGACGGTGTGAAAATTCATTTCACGCTGCAGGCTGAAACACTTTAATGTCTCAGTTTTAACAGAAATGTTAAAGGAAAAAAAAAAAAAACAGCATCCAGGAGTGTTTGGCAAAGCAGAAACCGAACGCTGCCTTCAAGTCACGTCTTAAATATCACAGCGTGTTGTAATTAGCACATTTTTAAAAACCCAGAGATTTTTCTACAAGCTGTTGTCGGGAGGCATAAACAAACACCATGAAACAATGAAGTCCTGTCAGCTGCAGACAGGAAAATTATTAGTCATCGCTTCTCATGTTTCACATGGTAAAAACAAGGAAATGTGCCTGTGCCATGTGTTTGGCAATTTATCGCTTCTCTTGTCATAATAACAGGACAAAAACGAAAGCACATTGATCCAGTTTCTAAGCTCACTTATCCCTTGTAGTGTTGTTGAGACGTGGAGCTCATCAGAGGAGGAAGTTAACACACTGCTGCTGCCATTTTCCCCCAGTGATGATAAAAATATTCAAATAAATTTCTCTATTTACCAGAAACAAAAAACTCTTCACTGTACTTCAGCAAGAAAGAAGCCAGCCAGCATCAGCTATCATGAGGAGAAACACGTGGAAATACTGCAGAAGTGTTGTGTTTTACCATAAAATTACACTGCTGACATGTTGCACCAATCAGAGATGTAAAAAACAGACAATTGTATGTATTCAAACATTTCCACAATATCAGCTAAGGAGGGGTGACAACAGTTGACTGTTTCCAGCCTCTCCGGTGTTGATATTTGCTGGTTTTATTTGTCTTTTATCATATTAAACTTAAAATTTGGTCCATCAGATAAAACAAGACCTCTGAATATGTGAACTTGGGCTTTGGGAAATTGTGACAGACAGTTTTCTGATGTTATCTGGATCTAAAAATGTATAAGTTTATCAACAAAATATATCAAAAGTTCAATCCATAATCAAAACAATTGTCCATAGCAGTATAATCAATGATTTTTGTTTACCTGGCTTGGCGACCGAGCCACTTTACCATGAGCAGGAGTCACAGGAACAGGAACGACTATTTCTTCAAGGCTTTGACCCTGCGGCTGACAGAGGAGGACTTAATTATTATGTGTTACCATGGTACAAAAACAAACATGTGAATAACAGATTTCCTTGATGGTTATTTCATTAGAGCCGAGGTGACAAAACATCAGGGCAGCAGCATAATGAGACTAAAAATGACTATTAGAGGGAGATTACATGTAATTGAGCTGCTCTGATAATTATGTCAACCCAGTGCAACCAGACTGATCCGGACAGATGTAAGGAATCTGGCAGAGGAAGAACTGGATGTCTAACCTGCTGGGGCAGGAGTCCAGCAGGGCCGGGGAAGCGTCGGGTCCTGGGTCTGGAAGGCTCAGAGCGAGGCCTCTTTTTGGGAAGCTTACTGGACGCAGAGACGAGCTGGACCAGGCGGTTGGTGAGGACCGGTGTGTGGAGGGGATGAGGGCTGGAAGTGGACCGGCACCCGGGGGAGGACGAGGGCGCAGGGGTGACTGTCTCAAAGAGGCCCCGAGCCTGTGGGGGGGGTCCTGGAGTTGTAAATGGTCTCTGTGGCTGATGGGGCCTGCTGAGTGTTGTGGGAACGGGGTTGGGGGCCGGGGACATCGCAGTCAGGCCGGGGAAAACATTTGGACTCGGCGAAGGGGCAGACGGGAAAGCAGGACGAGGACTCGCAGACTGCAAAGGACTGGAGAGAGTCCGGGGTGGCAGGTTAAAGCTAGATGAGCCAGAGGCCTGCTGCGCGGTGCCGAGCGCTCTCAAGCTCCGATCCGGTCCTGCCTGAATCCCGCCACAGGTCGGGGGTCGCAGCGATTTGGACGAGGATGCCGGATTGACTGGCAGAACTGGTGGAGCTGGAGCAGGAGGTCGGGGCAGCTGCTCCATCTGGCGGTCGCACTCGTCCAGGTCTGCCAGGTCAACATCCCAATCATCGAAATCGTCCTGAGTCACACATTTTTTCGGCGGCCTCTCTATGTTATCATGTGATGCCAAATTAGGCTCAGAGTTTTTCAGTGTGGCGGCGCAGGAGGAGGAGGAGGAGGAGCAGGAGGAGGAGGGCTGTCTCAAACCCAGAGCAACAGTTTGTCCGGCAGCAGTGTGCATGCCGCTCCTTGGTGCTGTGCCATTACACAGAGCAGCTGATCGCTCTCCAGTTTGCTGAAGGCGATTTTTCTCCGGCTCTCTTTGAGCAACAGAGGAGGCCCGCAGAGCGCAAGATGACACGGCAGCTGCCACATCGGCTGGTCCAGACGCTGAGCGGACTGCCCAGTCTGTCCCCAGCAGGTCCTGGGAAACACACACACACACACACACACACACATATATATTCATACACAGTGTGAGAGAGCAGGAAACAGCAGGAGGATCATTACATTACAGACTGTGAGCAGCCTGCACTGTCAATAAAGTAACAGTTGAAATCAGGTGTGTTGGGAGTCTGCAGGGAATCACCTCATCGTCAAAGTCTTCACCGATGCTGAACAGGCCACTTAATTTGCAGGTCTGTAAAAAAAAAAAAGGCATCAACAAACTGATGGCAAGTCTTCACAGCGATAAACGTCCACATTCAGCCGATAAATACGGCCCTAATTAACCTGGACACGTGTCATTAGCCGCTGTGTAAACATACATTCGTGTAGTAAACGTCTCGTTAGCATGTGTTAGCTTAATTAGCAGAGATTTATTTCAGTTTGCTGAAAGGAGCCACTTACCATCGCTGTCATGAGATATCAGGATGAAAGCCGTATTTAATCAGTTTGGACAAGTAAACAAAACTAACCGAGACATCGAATGCCATTCAGTTACGACGTATAAATATAATTAGTCAGTTTTACAACAGCTTTACTCTGACAGGCGAACGCTGTTAGCCAGCGAGCTAAATGAAAACTTTTGGTTGGCTGTGCTGCTGTTGCTGCTCGGTCGCGCGCCGCTACGTTCAAATACGACGTAATGACGTAGGAAAACGTTGTTGCAAAGACTATTCAAGCAGAGCGAGAGGATTCCCTCCTGATCACATCCGCAGCGGCTTTTCAGGTAGCTTCCTCTTTTGATTAAACTAGCGAAACTACACTGATTTTTTGTTTGTACGGATGCTTTTGCCGTTTGATTTGTGGTTTAAACATCTCAAGCTAACAAGGAGGAATCTCAGTCTCTCTCTGCAACACTATGGTGAGGATTATTTACTTGAAGGTTGGAAAGATCTACAACTCCATGACAACTGTGCAAATGACAACGATAAGACTGCATCGAAAATTTCTGATTAACTTTAAAAAGACCTTGTGATGAAACTATTTTGTACATGTTTTGTTGTGTAAAGAAAAGTGAAGAATCGTTTTTTGATAAAATCCCATCTGGTTTACATCCCGAAGGGGCCCACAGTGTTAAATGATGAACTAGTTGCTCGTGTTAAGGTATGTGGGGCTAGTGTAGTGTAGTATAATGATTACACATCAACAGAAAATCTAGCTGCTTTTCCATTTGAATGTCTGTTAAATGTTTGACTGATTCTTCTTATTCTTATTCTTATTCAAAATTTTAAACATGCAAAACCGAAACTACCTCGGAAACATTATTACTTCATCAGGCCGCTGGTATTTGAATCAGATGAAGTTGTTCATGACTGGGGGTTTTTGATTTATGGTCACCTCTTATCACACATAACCAATGTAGGATATAATAATAATAAGTTGTGAGTGCCTACATTGAACCAGACTGTTGTTTGATACATCCTGACATGTATTGGTTCTTTGTTTCAGAAAACTGTTTTTGAGCATAGAAACATCGTATCAATACTGCCCCTTGGTGGACATTTAGGGTAACACAAGTGTCAGCTTGCATTCTGATCTATTAATAACTAGTGCTGAAGTTGTATTTGAGCACAATGTTGTGGCTGCGTCCACAAATGAAGGGCATTTAGTTTGGACTTTTCTTTGAAGTTTTTCACATAAAACAGAAGTAAGTCTGGTTGAAATTATGAGGGTTTTACTTTGGCAGTGGATTGGACCTCAGTGACTCACTGAAGTTCCAGTGAAAGGTGAGTAACAAGTGTTAGCCAACGGTTCTGTCAGTGTTGTTCAGTGTTTCAGAGGCATTTCACTGTTGCTGTGGGGAGTTTATGTTTGGACTCCTGGCTCAGGACAAAAACACGGATTTTTGATTTTAGTTTTCTTTCTTCTTTGTACAGTTTTCCCGGTTTAAGGGGCCATGTCAAAAGAGACATTTCCATTCTCTTCCACATCGTTGCGCTCTTTAAGACTGGAGCGGGAGTTTCAAGAGTGGGAGGATGCTCGACGATCGTTGGCCCAGAGAAGAGCCATGACGAGGGCCCCGCTGCCCCGGGCCCCCAGGCCTCCTCCCAGACAGCAGCGCCTCCAGGAGGTGCGGGCCCCTCCACCCCAGGTCCGGTGCAGGGACACAGCCGTCCACAACACCTTCATGTGTGGGGATATGAAAGGAGTGTACGCGGTGCTGAAGGACCCCGGGATGGTCAACGCCCTGATGGAGACAGTTCACGAGGAGATGATGTGGACTCCAGAGATGGGTATGAGTTCAAGACCTCCAACTGATGATCTTCCATAAATACCAATAATAATAATAATCTACAGCCTCTCTGTTCCGCTGTCAGGCATGTGGACGCTGAGCTCCAAGGTGAAGCAAACTTCAGCTCTGCGTCTGGCTGCCAGCAGAGGACACACAGGATGTGTGGAGGAGCTGCTGTTTCGTGGGGCCGAGGTGAACGCTGACCCCGGGGGACACACTGCCCTCCATGATGCCTGTGTAGGCGGCCATGACGCCTGCGTCCAGCTGCTGCTTTCTCACGGAGCAGAGCCTGACCTGCTGGCTGCTGACGGCAGTGCACCGCTTCACCTCTGCACTTCTGTCCAGTCATTCCAGTGAGTGATAGAGGAGCTGGCAGCTTGACATTTTCACCACAGAATACTATTCATTTTGTTTCCTCACAGCCCAAGTTAAAGCCCGAGTTCCACCAATTCTAATAATAAAATTCTCAGTAAAGACTTTGTAAAAGAAAATGGCTTCACAAGATTATAAGGGATTTCTATTTTTATAGTATCTGTTATTTCAAGAATTCACCACAACAACTAAAACATCAGATGTCTGTCTGTCTGTCTTTAATCATGTGCCTTTTGTTCCAGGTGTGCTGAGCTGCTGTTAGAGGGAGGTGCAGAGGTCAATGTGAGGATGAGGGAGTCCAGGCTCACTCCTCTGCACGTGGCCGCTCGTCGAGGCCTGGAGGATCACGTCGAGCTCTTCCTCGGCCACGGGGCAGATGTGCTGGCCACGAATCGAGAGGGGGAGACTCCTCTGAACGCCGCGTGCTCCGCCGCCGAGAGGCCTTCTGAGTCCGGACGCTATTTACGTGTGATTCAAAAGCTGCTGGCTGCAGGCGCCGACCCGAGAACTGCCGGCAGGAAGCAGCACACCCCCCTGCACAACGCCTGCGGCAACTGCAGCCCACGGATCACTGACGTCCTCCTGCAGCATGGAGCCAAGGCAGATGTTGCCAACTGTGCAGGATACACGCCGATGGACTGTCTGTTACAGGTAGCTCATTAGCACTGAGTGGATTTCAAGGTTTGTGGTTGGTAAAGATTGTGTAAAACAACAAAGATGTGAAATTTAAATATTGTAGGGATATTTTTCTTTTTAACTCAGGCAGTGGGATGAACACTTTTCCACTTGTTCTTTAAGGTGGTTGAGGATTACCCGGACCAGCAACCAGAAGCAATAGCCCGATCACTTCTGAACTACGGAGCGAAGCCTGTTGCACCAAAGGTTGGATAAAATTACTATAATGAGACAATATGATACTGATACGTGTAAAATTAGCTGGTTTCCAACACAAACTAAGCTGACAGGTCAGTAAATGTTAAAAGAAATGGTTAAATATCAACGTTGTGTCCTGATTTGTTCTCCCTTTCTTCAACCTGAACACCACAATCAGCTTTAATCATGAACTTTGCTCAGAATGTTAAGTTTAAAAAAAGGGAAAACAGGTGTTAAAATAAAAATCTCTAGTAGAAAATAGTCCTTTTTTCAAGAAAATTCTTGAAACCAGTAGGCCAGATCAGACATTTTTCCTTCCCTGTGCAGATGTTGAAGCTGTGTGTCCTCTCTCCTGCCACTCTGGAGGTGATGCTGAACTCATATACTTCTGTCCCTCCCTGTGATTGGATGGACTCCCTGTCTGCTGATGTATATGAGGTGAGCTGTCTGCGGTGTCGAATCATCCTCTTCCTGTTTACCCTCCAGTGCTGTTGTGATTTTGTTCCCATCTCTGCCTCAGGAGCGCCGATCTTACTTCGACTTGGTGCGTCAGCGCAGCGGTCAGCCTCGTTCTCTGCAGCATCTCTGCAGATGTGCCGTACGCCTGCAACTCGGAGCCCGGTGTTACTCAGCGGTCAGTAAACTGGACATTCCTGGCTCTGTGAGGGATTACCTGCTGCTGTGCAACGACGGGATGCTTCACTGACTTCATGTTATAATATATGTATTTACCAGTGTGGTACCTCTTTGAAAATAAGACTTTTTTAGCCAACAATAACCTTTTTTAAACTAACACTTGTTCTTCTCAACTTGAAATACTTGAACGTTTTTTGGTCAAGTGTAGAAGATTTCGGGTGGAGTTTCTGTAAGTAAACACAATTAAACACAACTTCACAGCTGCACAACCTCTTGTTGGATTTTTTTTTTTTTTTTACATATTTATTCATCTTGTATATTTATATATTGTATTGGTTGGCTAATAATTTTAACAACAGAGTGCTTGCACAAACACTTATATCACTGTTGTGTGAAAGTTGCAATAAAAACTGAGCTTACAATAAATATGTGTGTGGCTTCTTTGAAGTAAACAATATGCAGAAATGCAATGCCATATGGAAAATAAGTTGCATTGTACCACTCAAAATAAATGTACAGATCAATGACTGAGTGTATCTCACTTGTACTCTAAATTTTGCTTTTGTTTTTGTATTTAATGGAGTGTCCTTACATTAGTGCTCAACCAAATAAAGCTCAAGTTAAATGACACACTTGAAAATGAGCCAGCGTGTACTCCTACATGGAACAGGAAACTACAGTATTATCATGATGCTGTGAGTTTTGTGCAAATATAAAAATTATTTCCATAATTTTAAATAAATCCCTGAACCTTTGGCCTGCTAACTGCACACATAGCGGTGCCGCACAGTCATTATATGCTAATTATAGTTATTATGGGTTATTATTAAGTGAGCACGAGGGACCTGAAGGCGTGACCCATTTCCAAAACAAGCGCCCCCGTTGACCCACGCTGACGCGCTGACGTGCTGACGTCACGCCGTCACGTCGCCCCTGTGTTTATTATGTGGTCGTTAAGGAGCAGCTGCTAACTAGCATCGAGCCTCGCCTTCAAACATGCTCTGATTTTACAGATAACAGGTGAGATCGCTCGATATCGACACGCTGAAGACGCACGCACGCTCACACGATCTCCGCGTGAACTTTTGAAAACAAATCGAGCAGCCGGAGTCGTAAACAGCCGAAGGTCGTTTTTTTTTAAGCTAGCACGGCAGGCTAGCTTGAAAGCTAACCTAGCTCGCTAACGGCAACAGCAGCGTAAACTACAGCATAAGTTAGCAAAACAGAGGGTGAGGACGTGTAACAACTAATATTTTGATTGAATGGGTGTGTAATGAGTCACGTGGCACGGAGAAAACACAGCTGACAGAGATTTTAACTGCTGTTTGTTTGCAAACAGCTTCACAGTTAAAGACTCAGCTGTCGACCCAACCCAAGCAGCTGCAGCGGATCTATACGTTTGATCAATGTGATCCTACGTATCAATAATAACTTTTTCCACATGGTCATTAATTGACAAATGAACAATGTTTTCTCTCCAGCAATCCTACGTGTAATCCAAACATCTACATGTAGCTACTGAGCTTTGAATGCTGCTTTTTGTGGTGTGTTTACATGTAGAGACCAATTATTGGGAAATCTTAGTTGTAAAAATTAACCAGTTTTCGTAGAGGTGATATGCAAATTCAGATTATATCGCCAGACATTAAAGCAGAGTTTTTAGATGATCTCTAACCCTAAACAGTGTAAGCTTATATATTTAGCTTACTGCTGCCACATAGTTGCACAGATAGTTTAGCTCTTTAAGGCAGACCTGTAATTTTGGGCAGCACAAGTAAACTTCAAATGACTTACAGTTTATTTTTGTCTCATTCCTCTTGTCTTCAGGCTTGGAGGACAGAGATGGCAGTGTGTGCACTGACCATGTTGGATGGGATGGAGGATGAGGTAACGGCAGCAGGTGGTGTGTTGCTCTTGGCTCTGGCCCTCATCTTAGCTTGGCTCTCAACCCATGTGGCCGACCGGGGAGACCACATCCTGGGCACCATACTCACTGTGGGCGCCCACGCCTCTCTGATCGGACTGGGAGGCCAAGACAGCTACAGCGGAGGGTCCCCCAGCCCGGATGACTCTGAACAGCAGACACCTCCACCTTCGCAGGAGAACAAGCC
>JAUZTA010000011.1:3520752-3531751 GCA_034780835.1 Ctenochaetus striatus | reverse complement strand
AATACCCAACAATTGTAACTATTTGTCATAACAAACACAGAAACTGTCTCAGGCTAAAGTTGAAGGCTTTTACTACGTTTTTGCCACCATTATCGTATGTCATCATTATTATAGTGATAAATGGCAGTAATTAAAAAATTAAGGATCCCTCAGTGAGGCAGAAAAGAGACAGCAGGGAGAAATGCAGACACTGACGATAAATCCAGAGAGAGCAACAGGGTGTTAAAAGCAGAAATAACTCTCACCGAGGAACACCAGGATGGTTCCAACCCACTGCATCGAACTCATGACGTTTCCAAACAGAATGACGGAGCCGAGGATCGTGAAGAACTTCCTTGTTGTGGTGACGATGGAGCAGGTCAACGGTCCAAAGTACACCACCGTCATGAAGATGAAGGTCTGAAAAAGAGATTTAAAACACATATTTATGATGTAATTTGAATGTAGTTTTTATGGATGGCACATCACAACATACAAGCACACTGACTGCAACGAGTCCTTCTTTCCATCCACTCACCTGGCCTAAAGAGCTGGTCAGTCCAAACAGGAGGATATTGTAGATGATGCTCGGGTGGCGTTCGGTAAAACTTAGAAACTCCCACACCTCCCCCGTCCACAACACCGCTGAGAGACGAGAGCGCCGATGAAAAAGAAAAAACTGCATTAAAATCATTTGGAAAACGACCCAGTGATTGAACATTATGGCACATATTTTTGCACATCAGGGCCTCCTCCTCCTCCTCCTCCTCCTCCTCCTCCTCAGCTCTGATGTGCTGAGAAAATCTGATCACAGCGTTCACAGTGTGGGCATACGGCACCATCAGGTGGTGTAATGCAGTAGTAACAGCTAGGTGAAGCCTTGTCGTGGGTGTCATGGATCCGTGGGAGTGCAAGTACAAGAATAGCTTTGCATCTTGGGAAATATCAGCGCTTCAAAGGCAGATTTCTTATAAAGGTAGCAGGAGTGTCCTTAGGTATGTGCAGTTTTCACATACTAAAGCTGAGGATCTCTGAAAGCACTTAATCTGCAGCCTGGAAATGAAGTTCTATCACTTCCAATAAACAAATATAGCATTTTATTAAGTAATAAAACCTATGGAAGCAGGAAGCAGATGTGCAGGAGAGATGAGCAGCAGGCACAGCCAATTAGGTTGTTATCAGAATGATAACAGTCTCTCAGTTCTCATACTGACTTTGACCTTTTGATCTCTATCTTGCAGCCCATTAGTGCCAAACCTTAGACGGCCCCTCGTTATATTGCATTTGTTTTATGTGCCTCACTCCTCAGCATATTAGAGCAACCTCCTCACAGAAGTGAGGGCTTTGAGGTTCAGGATTCCTTATCTGTAAAGATAACACTGAACACTTTGCCTTGACGGAATTAATGAGTTTTTTGTTCCTAAGAGAGTAGTGTTCACCTTTCCTTAAAGAGCCTCTAACGCAGCTGTTATTGGTTTTTTGTTGAGAGCTTTTTACTCATTCAGATTGCCATTGACTACTGCATCACAGCAGCTATTCATCCTGGAGTCCATGAAAGAAGTTAATGTGATGATACTTATCAACACAGTTAGTAATAACATTGCTTTTTAAAGAATTCAGAGCAAAATTCAAACAGCAACAATTGATACCACAGCCATATGAAAACAGCTGCAGTTTGACAATCTGAGTGGAAAAGCAGCTCAATGAGTAAGAGATTCGACTGAAATGAGACCCCAACCAGATTTAGGACACGTTAACTGATTTTTGACCATTTTAGACTTTACAAGTAGCAGACATGTTTGCAGATGTTTGGAATAAATGTGCAAAACTGCAGAATACCCAAGTATCTTGTATAACATGACACCAGTGAGCATGTCAACTCAATATTACAAGTTGTAGCTCATTAACAAACACCAGAGTTCAACTGAGTGCCAGGATACACAAACATGGCACCAGTGTAATTCAGAGACAATTAAAGAAATGTTTCTGTACCAACAGCAATTAAAAACTTTGCTATGAGCGTTCTTGAGTGTTATTAAGAGAGAGATTTGCCACACAACATTCAGACATCTGTGTTTTTGTATCATTCTGCAATATTTTGGCAGGACTCAAAAATATCAAGGTGAATTTGCTCATTAGTTTCTCCTCCCTGGCTGCAGGTGTGCCAGTCAGTGAAATGGCCTGGTAGATTTGGTTGGAAAGAAACTCACCACGGTTCTGGCAGTTTGGCAGAGAGTGCAGCAGACTCACCTAGTCCCAGCACCAGCGTGGACCACAAGTTGATGTTCAGCATCATGTGGTTGGCACCCGTCTGGAAGCGAGCCCTCATGTGGTCCTGAGCCACGCCAGTCAAACCGTCCAACGTCAGGGAGACCAGCTACGACAAAACACAGCAAAAAAACACGGGATCAAGCCATGAAAGGTCAACAGTGAGCGAGCCTACAGCAAGATAGATTGAAAACACACGGGACTAAATGCAACAAAATGAAAACAGATAGAACATTAACCTGTATCAACTCACCAACAGAATCTCTCCAAACCCAAAAACATGGTCATCTGCAACAGCTGAGCTCTTGTTGGGTTTGTAGAGGAACAGAGCTACGCCGCTCACAATGAGCAGCACACACAGGTACTTGGCCAGCGGGTACTTCTTTCTCAGTATTGTCACACCGAGGATCATTACTGCAACACAACAACAACAACAGTGAGATGGATGGTCTTTAGCCACAGATAGCAGGCTGGTTTGAGTTAATCCAACCTGGGTACAATGTCAGACCTTCACTCCTGACCTCTCCTTTGTTAAATATAGATGGTATGCGTGTGTGTTTATCTTTCTTTATGTATTAGAAGCAAACAGAGCATTCTGTAACCTGCCATGTATATTCTCAAGTGTGCACATCTGAACATAACAGGCTTATTCAATGTGTCCTAGGTGTCTGAAGAGATATCTGAAATTCTTGTTTAACAAGAAATATATCTCCATGTTTAACGTTACACATGGTAAATATGTGCTTTAGCACATCACACGATGAAAGCAGACATATTCCGAGTTAGTCAATATTGACTGTTTACAGTTGGATAACATGAAAGCTTCTCAACAGTACTGTAAAAACATCATGATTGCCCCCTGGTGTATGACTACAGTACAGTTCATAAATCCCGCCCCCACTGTGTTAGCAGAAGGGACATAGGTCAAACTAAATAGTCAAGGTATATTTTGGAGACATTTTTGTTGTTTAAGCGTGCTATACAAATAAAATAAAGTGAAAGAAAGGTGAAAGGTATATCTCAAATAATTTTTTAAAAGATGGTTTCTGTCATTTTAGGTAGTTCATATCACAGTGGTGGATGTTCAAGTGTTTATTTTTCAAATAAGTTTGGTTTAATTGGTTATTTTATGCTATAAAAGAGGGTGTAACGTCATGACTAACAGCTAATCTTATTCTGAAACTCATGAAATCATATAATGTGAGTGATATGCAGGTATTCCAGTTATATGTAGGCAGAGAGCAGAAGGCTAGATAAAAGAAATATTATTAGACTTTACCTGGTATGGGTTTGCAGGATTTCCCCAACACCTGTCACACAGAAAACATAGCCTTAGGATATGACAGCATCAAGCTTTATTACATCTAAAACAACCCCGTAAACCAATTGTCTTCCATTTACAAGCTCAGACTCACCTGTGTGGGGTAGTTTACATACTGGAGGGCAGAGTTACTGGAAACCATAGCTCCAAGATAAGAGAGGGAACAAAGACCATAAAGCCAGTTCTGGGTGTGATCCGGCTTGGTGCCCTCAAAAAACTGGATTACTGATGGAAAAGAGGAGAAACATCAACAAGATATAATGTTTCAGATTTACAAGATTTTAAGTTCTGGCATGTGACTGAATGTAGGCCATAAAATGCAAATGTCACAGTTGGGCTGATAGGTTAAAATTAAACACCACTGTGTAAAAAATCTCAATCTTGAACATCCTGAAAGACTGCATGCCAGACTGTTGTGTATGTTTTATTATTTCTCTTCATATACTCACAGATCTTAGCAAACAGAGCACTGATGATGCACTGGATCAAGACCAACGTCCGGGCGAATCTAAACTTCTCCTTTCTGTCTCCCTGACCATAATCACCTCGAGTGCTGAAAAAGTCAGAAAAGGGCAAAAAATCAAAGACAATTAATCCAAAACTGAAGCAGCTACAATTACAACAGTCTTCCTGGCAGGAGCATGGGCTAAAGAGTGGAGTACTTTAAGGAGTCTCCAAGCTATGTGAAGACCCTCAGAACAGAGAGGCCATGATGTATTGAATTACAGCTGACAGGGAGGGGTGACGGTGGTGACATTTGTAAGTGGACAAAGTATTACTAAGACCGCTGTTGTTTGCTTGCTGGTGGGCAATAGTGACCAAAAACTCATAGAAAACAGTCTTGTAAGTATTGCAAAATTTAACTAATATATAATGGAAGTCAGTTATTTAGTTCAGTGAAAATCTTTCATGGGTTAGATGCCAGTTTCGAGTCGTCTTTTTGTAACTAAATATGATCTCTGTGAGCTCTGGTGACATCAGTGTCATGCTTTCCATAGTATGTGATATGCCATGAGTTCAACTTGCTTTATTTACTCTTTCTACAAACAGTATGGCTTATTAATTTTTCACTTTTACGTGTTGAATGGACATATAATAAAAGTATAATAAGTAATGTTTGTTGCATGCAAATAACAAAAGTATTAACCCATGTATAAGGAATAATGACACATTAATATCATTGAACTTGAAGTCGTATGCATTGAAAATTCATATATGAACACAGCGTAAACCAAACTCCAGTTAAAACTCTTAAGATTTAATGTCAGCGTTTTGTCTTTTTATTTAGTTATGGTAATGTTTATAATTCATATGTAATTGCATAACCAATAAACTGAGCACACGGGTTCATTGTGTAATTCACTGAACCTTCCCAAAGGCTATTTAAAATTAACATAAAGCTCCCTTTGATTAGGGAACTGCCGATAAACCAGCTAACATTAAATTGGGATATTTTTGAATGCACTTCGGCTCAGAACTGCCATCTGTAACAGACGTTACGTGGTATGAACTATGCAAATATCCGTTACTTACATGGTCTCTTGTAATATTCCGTAGTAAAAGTAACATACGAAGACTCCTAGGAAGCAAACGATGAACCGTATCCGCATATTGTCCCACAGCGGGGCGGGCTTCCCAGCTCCTTTTCCCGCAGCCATGCCGTCGTCCACCAGCCCAGGTATGGAAACCGACACCGCTCCGCTCCCCGCGCCCCTCACACCGACGTCCCGCTCCACTATAGCCGCTGTCACGAGCCCGGAAATGGTGCTCGCGGACTCACGCTAGCTTGGTTTCTGTGGCAACGTTGGTTGCTAACGGACAATTCTGCCAAAACGTCTCGCGCGCAGTCACTGTTGATTCACCAAAGCTTGCTAATGATACCTTTAATTTAACGAAGCTCCACAGTGAATTAAATATCATGTAATTTGTATTTTATGTATCATTCTGGTGTATCGCTTCCTCCCGACAGCCTGTAGTTCTTCTCCAGGCAAAGTGTAAACTCAAAAGCATCAGGTGCTGCAGGTAAATGTACCGTCAGGAGAGGACAGGTCGTGTTTTTATTCAGACCTCAAAACCTATATTTAGTAAGAAAAAAAAGCCGTCGCGTCAGGAAAATTAGTCCGGTAAACGGACCTCAATGGTGTCAACAGCCGCGCCTGAATTATTACATTTACCCGTAATTTAACAATTTAAATCTGACACATGAATGTATAACGGCGTGTTCAGTGTAAATACTTCAATCAGATGTCAAAAAATGTGAATTTGTACTTGTAAAAAATATTTATTTTGTTTATGTTTTTTCTTACGGCATTTGTAAAGGCAGCTATTACAAATTGTGAGGTCCTTTCTTAAAAACGTCGCGTTCCTTTTTTTTTGTCCCGGGATGTGGATTTTATCCATTGGTCCATGTAAGGCAATGAAGCTCCCGTCTCGGCCAATCACGAAGCAGACTCGGATAAAAGGGGGCGTTACTTGGATTTAAAACCACAAATCCACGTGTCACAGGCAAGGCACAACAACAAGAGACAAAAACCACAGGAATGATAAATGCTACACATGTAGTGGTACACCCAGAAAATTTGGTTATTTATTTTCTCCACAATGGCAACAGCAAACTTAACATTTTTGACTTTTTTTCTTCCTTAAAATGTAAATTAAAAAAATGCATCTCAGGTCTGAGAGAACACAGAGCTGACAAATCATACCTACTTTTAATGGTATTTCCATTATTTTTATCATCAGGCGAGTTTTTACTCAGTTTGCATGCTGAGACACAGAATTTTATCGATCTGAACATAAACTTGAGCAGAGGGAAAAGCTCTTCCAACAAAGTGAATTTTAAAACATTACTGCTCTCTGCCTGCAGCAACATGGTCCAAAGAAGCTCAGATTGAACAAAACCCCTAAAGATTTTTTTAAAAATTGCAACAGTTTGGTTAGAACAAAGCCTGCTGAAGGCAAATAAAGCTAATAAAACATCCATTCCTGCCTATATATCACATAGGTATAAACAGAAACACACATCAGTGTCTTCAGTGAATATGAAAACCAGCCTCAAAAAGATACAAAAATATATATCTTCCTAGAAATAAATCTGTAGAAAAGTAGGCCACCATAAACTATAGGCCCAAAATAGTCCTCTTTATCTAACAGATTTTTAAGAAATGTCGGATACAAACCCATCAAGTACCTTGTTTTTTCATCACTGAAGTCGCAAATTAAGCTTCATGCTTCACCTGGACATTAATCGACAGGAAAAGATAACAAGGAAGCAATGCTCAAGTGTTAAGTGCTTCGATTTTTGACTCTGAATTCACTCTTTTTGACATTAAAAATTAAAAAAAACCCAGCCAGACTGCAGTCTTTGTCTTGTCTGCTGTGGCATAACTAAAACATCAATCACTTTTATCAAAACACAATGTCAAAAACTCAGTCAAACATAAAACCTTTTTAGCATTTTCAACATTTCCACAACATCAATCCTGTAGTCTTTTTTTTTTGTCCTTCTGGTAGATAGTTTAAAGGTCCAGTGTTTAAGATTCAGGGGCAATTATGTCATAAATGGAACATAGTACTCATTCGTATCGTACAAGAGTTTTGGTGTTTTATTACCTCATAACAAGCCTTTTATAAGCACAGTGGGAGCAGATCTTCTTCCACAGTGTCGGCAGTGTTTGCTGCCATGTTTCTACAGAAGCTCACAGCTGACAAATCAGACACTAGCCCTAGATAAAGCCTTAATGAAGGGCTTTCAAAATGCAACTTCACTGCTAGATGTCACTAAATCATAAACAGTGGACCTTTAAGTGCTGATCAAGTGAAAAATCAGCTAAATTCAAGCATCCAGAAGGTGGAAATTAACCAGAAAAGCAGTGAATCTAGAGTGTGATGAAATGCTTACAGTCACAAAGTCTCTTGTTTTTCATCACAGTGATCAGAAGCATGTTACAGCAGTGATGAGTCAGGTAAACACAGGTATCACTTGGCACCCTGCATTTAAAACCTATCCCGTTTCTGCAGGTCCTGGCAGCGAGGTGGAGTTAAGTCCTGAGAGGCTCTGCTCACACATCCACCTACTGCATTCCCAGGTGCCTGGTGGGAGACGCCTGACCTGGGCACCCGGTGACCGGAGAGACCGACAGGCCGCGGAAGAGCAGGTCCATGGAGGGCAGGAGGGGCTTCAATAGGCTGACGGGGCAGAAGGCGGACCCTCCATGGGGGGTGAAGTTGACTTTATTGGGGTCAGGGCAGGATGGCTGGAGGAGAGGCTCATCCTGACATGCAGAGCTGAGGGTAAAGAGAGCGAGGAATGGTTAATCATTGAAAGAAGCAAAACTTAACAGCTTTACATGTAGTTTTTTCACATTTATAACATCATATCTCCTGCATCTAACAATTTTCATTATGTATTACATCTAATTTATCAAAAAAATAAATTATATAGACTAGAAAAAGTCTGAATAAAATGAAAAATATAATTTACAAGTTCTCACAAGATGTAGTCCAAGTGAGTGATTTAAAAGAATAAAACATTTGTGAGATTTTGGTTTGATTTTATTTTGATTCAGAGCTTTAATGATTTGCTCTGCTGGCACTTGAATGAGGTTTTGGTTGGACATTGAATGACTTATTCTGTTCATAGCGACCAAGTGGACGCTTATATGATTGCAGGATTTAAGCATGATGTTTTGTTCTAAGAAGTGTTAACTCACAAAGCCTCCTCGCACGCTCGCACTCGCTCGCAGCCTTCTGGCGGCTCCCGCTGGAAGGAGCAGGTTTTGTTGGGACGCGGAGAGGAGGAGCACGGCTGCAGCAGAGGAGGATCCAGCGCAAACGAAGGGAGGGTCGTCGATAACGAGGGACAAAGGGTCTCACAGTCCGCTGGCTCTGCGTGGAAACACAAAAAATACAAACTTTTATTACAAAAGTACCTTAAAAACGCAGAAAGAAAATTGTACAAAGACATATCTGTTTAATACCTCAGCGTACTTTCTAACACTTTCTTCTCCTTTCATAGTGTTTTTACATCATCTGATCATGGATTTTTGCATGATCATCATCACTTGTTTGTCAGTTTGGTCATTTGCTCCGAGGATCACACACCCACAAAGCACCAGCTAGCTAACAGAAGCCACAGCTAACAGCGTTTTTTAGTCTCACCTGTCTCTCCCATTGGACAGGGAGACTGCGACGGAGACAAAAGAGACGGGTTCAGAGGACAGGGGGACTCTGAAGGCGACAGGAGCGATGGATCCAGAGGACAGGGGGACTGAGAGGGAGAGAGGAGGGACGGATCCAGGGGCCCCGTGGAGGGCTCGCTCTGAGAGCCACTGCTGCACCTCTGAGCAGGTACGGGGGCCCTGTGGCCGTCTGGGATGTCCAAAATCTGCAGTGTCCAGGAGGAAACAAGCGATGACTAGAGTGGTTCAACTGATATTAAAACAGTTATTACAAAATCTAAACAAGGCAAAGATGGTGAGATCAGACAGCTGTTGTTTTGTTATCACTGTTACTAAACAGCAGCGCAGTTTGTTGACATTAGGGCAAAATCATGTGACCTTTAAGTTCATAAAATGTAACTGCTAATTGGAGCTTTGAAGGTCTGATGTTTAATTGCTTCATTGGTACAACTTATACTTATTTTTTTCCCCCTGGTGTCCACGAGATGCTTCAAAACAGTCTTTAACAGTCTCTCAGCTGAGCTCTACTGTTTTATTTCGTTATTGTGAGAATCCAAAACTTGATAAATTAAAAAATATGAATGACCTTTCTGGCCTGTGATAGTTTACAATCTTTTTGATGATGCAAATCCACAGAATATAGTATTTAGATTTGAAATTAGAATAGTTTTCATGAGGGAAAAGGCGATTATAAATTCAATTGTTTCGTACACTCTGTTGTTTAGATCATGTTATGCGTTTCTTGGTGGTCTAACCTCGTGCTGATCGTCAGGTTTCTCAGAGACAAACACTTCTTCCAGCTCCAAGTTCAGGCCTTCAACGCTGCGTCGCAGCCGTGGGGCGAGTCTGTTCAGGGGTATCAAGGGCATCGTCTGCAGAGAGAGTCACACGTATGCAAATACACATGAGAGTGTGATGGATTTCACACTCGCACCTGCGTTTCTGTGTTTATGCAAACTGGCTTTGTCTCACTGCTTCACTTTTGCTCTTCTTTGAAAAACTGGGTGTGTAGTTGATTTATAACTTAACTGTGTCACTTTAAACAAAACCAAACAGGTTATGTGTGTGTTGTTGAGCAAAATGCTTTCATGCTAGCAGGCACTGTGCTAGCCTGTGTACTGTTTGTTTTACTGAACATGTAGCTGCTGGCTAAAGTGTTAATTACCATAAATACACACATATATACACAAATATATTGATATATTGTTTGGTTTGGTTCTTTTGTCTTTTCTGTCGGCCTCCAGTCACTAACATCTGACTGCCCTCCTCCCAGTATCTGACTGCAGATTTCACCCTTGGCACAGAATGTGTGATACGCCGGTTTCAAATTGTCTTTCTGTAACAGCATGTCAGCACCACAGCAGCTTTGATGACAGCAGCTCCTAAGAAAAGCACGAGTGTTTTTTTTATATCTCTGTTACTAAGCTTCGCTCGGTCTGCCTGCGGGAGACGCTCCGGCGTCGGCACAGCTCATCAAAACTCTGTTCTCTGTGTCATCGGAGGACAAAAGAGCAGAGCTACCTGAGTGATGCCTGCTGCGTGACCTGCCGGCAGCGGGTGGTGGGGGAGCTCGTACCCCGCCGAGGGAGGGGCGTGGCGCGAGCGTTTCTGCAACTGGTGCCTCAGCTTGGCCACCTGGGGGCAGAGTGGAGAGAAAAATGATTCAGGAGTCGCTATTATTCATCTTAAAAGAAAGGGAGGGATGACTCACTCTTTGGGGAGACTGTTAATGTTTCATGCTTTCAGAAGGGAGAGAAACAGAACAATTGATTAATAAACTGCTACGGTGATAAGCTGAAGTACTCGCCTCCCTCAGGTGCTCGGCGCTGCCCCACGACGCCGAGCGCTTGTGGCTGCCGCCGCTCCTCCTTCCTCGGGTCTCCTCGGCCCAGGAACTCGGAGTCTGTGGGGAAAAAAATGACATTATCACACAGAGCGGTGAGCAAAAGAGTCCAGCGTCCGTCCATCAAACCTTTTAGCGCTGTGGCAGAAAACAACCTGCTTTAGTAGCGATTCTGGCTAACAGGAAGTCTGACCTTTAAAACATAAAGTCCAGTATTGAAAATGGCTCTGACGCTGCTTAAAATGCTTAATTCGATACCACATCTGATGGCGTTTGAGTCTTTTTTACTTCCTAACAGCGTCCTGTAAACCTGCAAGCAACTATTTTACATATTTACACTGATCCACAGTCAGGATTGTCTGATAAACCGGACGGTAAACTGGATGATTCCCGGTTCAAACCCAGTGA
>JAUZTA010000011.1:3501583-3514041 GCA_034780835.1 Ctenochaetus striatus | reverse complement strand
TAGACGCTTCAACATCTTGATTGCTGAGTGAAATCTTGCAACTAAAAGATTGTTTTCATCTAAACTGTGCAGTCAAAAATGGACTAGTTCATCAAATCTAGATTTATTTTTATGATTTAGCTACTTATATTTCTATCTGTAAGACTCGGGTTGTTTGTGGGAATAAACCAGCACTAAGTGTATTTATCCACTATATAACACAATACAAAATCACACCACAAGAGGGAGCCAGAGCACATGTATCCTGTGCAACCAGCTGCTTCATCCAGTGTCTCCATTAACCTCCTGTGTTAGAGCCGTTTTAAATAAATCGATACTTGTGGCTGCATCTTTCTGTTTCTCCCAAAAGCAAATAATTCAGTCGATTCACTTCTGTGATTTACAAGAACAAGCACACATAATGGAAAAAGGCAGTTTATTGCAACACAAACATAAATAACCCAATATCGGCTTCGCACGAAAAAAAGAACGAAACACTGTTGGATAAAATGAGATAAATGAATGAATGAATGCGTGTGTCAAATTTAAACAAACTGCAACAGTGTTTGATTTGACTCAAGCAGGAATGAAATGCACTTTCAGGGGCGGCCGACCCCAAACACCATTCAGTCACACATGAAACACACTTCTCACTGCTGTGTCACTGTAAGGACAGTCTGTAAAAAAAAAACTCATCCTCTACTTTTCATGGATAATCTGAATCTCTCGAAATGATCTTAACATCTCTCTCTGCACGTGGCTGCAATCCAAAGAGCTGCAAGTGCTGTTTTGATAAGAAAAAAAACAGAATAAAAGAGGCCGAAGTTGCACAAACACACAGATCAAGTCATGGAGAAGAATACTGATGTTCAAATAAGGAGCAACGTGGGAATGCACTTTGAGGAAAATGAATAGATGCATCGGAGAAGTTCTGACAGGAGTTTGCAGAGGAATTGCATGATGGTGGACGAAGGGATTCACAGAAAGTACAAAGTCACTGAAGGGGGGGGAGGTGTGAGAGAGGAGTCGAGCAGATAAGGCGAGGAGAAGGGAAAGAACCAGAGGAGATGGATCCTTTCAGCTTCATGGAGACTTCACTCTCATGTGTACAAAAATCCGGAGGCGGTGTCACGACTTTCCTGTTGATGGTCACGGTGGGTTTCGGAAGCAGGCTGTTGGTGGGTTTTGTTGGTTTTGGGGGGGGGGGGGTGGGTTTGTGGTCAACGCAGCATCACCAGGCAGACAGGCTGGGGGGTTAAATCTCTGTTGTTGTTGTTGTTGTTGGTCTGCAGCTCCTAGCTGGGGGAGAGCGCAGGGCTCGGCTCGGTGCTGATGTTGACCAAACACTCGCTGGACTTGAGGCTCGCCAGGGACTTGGAGCTCGGCAGAGAGGCCAGAGAGCCGCAGAGGCCCAGCATGGAAGGAGTGTTGTCTTTCCCTGCAGGGACAAAACGGACAAACAGTACAATTTAACCGAGCCTCTCATCATGCATAGTTCGAGCTGCCCACATGAAAACAACAGAAACAGGCATCAAGCCTGCCTTTGTGTCAGTATGTGTACACGTGCATGGGTGGCTGCCTCTGAGAGGCTTTTATGCAGAGTGGAAAGAGCAAAAATATACTCCCACTCATGCAGAAATGTTGCTTTACAACTCTGTTTTATAAACTGTAGTCCGATACGAAGCAAAATGTAACTAGTTTGAAAAATGCTCTCAGAAAAAGTTACCTCAGGATAGTGCATAACATATCTGACATCCCAAAAAGTAGAAGCACAACAAAATGTAAAAAGATTACAGAAAACTACAAATCCTTGCATGATTAGAGCAACTACAAGGAACTTCCACTTTATGCTGATTATAGCGGCCCCTGTGGACAAAAGATGTAGTGTTTCGTGCAGTAAAGATCTTGATCTGACTTGCAAGAGCATCTGTGTTCTTCAAACAGCTGCTTGCATGACGCATTGAAACAAAGAGACACATTGCATTCGTTTGTATGTCTATAAGATTAAAAACTACTATAATGATGCTGAAACAAAGTAAAATTTGTCTTAGCAACATCAGCATTCATGAATGTTATAAGTAACTCTGCATCTGGTTGCTTAATAATAGTAATTCTGACATTAAAGCCTTTATTCTACATACGTACTTGTCTAAAGGTAAGAGGTAAAATTCAGGATTAAGTTTCCCTTCAGCTTTTAGCTATTTTTTTCTCTTTGTGCAAATCTCCTCTTGCAGATCTGCTTCCAATATCTGCCAGAACCACCCAATGTAAAGTCAAATAAAAAATTTCTGGTGAAAAATTCCCCTCTGCTTCCTTTTAACAAGCTAACATACTCACTGTCTGAAAAAAAAGGGAAACATAGGCTCTTCTGGTGGCAGGAATAAAGAACAACTGTACAGAAAGAACCTCCCAATGGTCCCATTTGCTTATGTAGGTCATATAAAGGCATCAGTATTAAACCGAGACTGTTTCATAACCCGTTAAATGTTCCTCATGGTGTGTTTAAATATTGAACTCAGCCACAGCGAAAAGTGTTTTGACCTGCTGAAGTCCAGGCAGCATCTCCGTTCTGTCTCCCCTCGGTCTTCTGGGAGTCTGAGTTCAGGCTGACTTCAGCAGAAAGTTGCTCCAAACTGTGGAAACTCCTCCTGAATGGACAAAAAAAAACCCATCCTCATGGCAGAAAAAAACTGCAGCATCGTCTGCATATTAACTGTTTTATATATCTGGATATAAAGTTTTCATCTTGCAGGCTGAACAGCATCACAGAAAAGCTTCAAACAGAAACACATACACAGGAAACAGAAGCAGGCTGTTCATGTGAGTTTACCTGCGGAAAAGCTTGACATCGCCCTGGTTGTTCGTGATGGTGGACCACTGGTTGACCAGCGGGATGGAGAGATCTTTAGCCAGATGGGAGGAGTCGCAGGGCATGAGGGCAGAACTGGAGGAGTGACAGAGTACAGGTCATTCAGTTCAGAGGTGATGCTGAACAGACCAAAAAGAGTGTGTGTGTGTGTGTTCTTGTGTTTACTCACAGTTGTGCTTGCAGCTCCAGCACGATGGCCTCCAGCTCCTTCTTCTCCTGCTGGCTCTGCACCGTCAGCTCCTCCACTTTGGCTCTCAGACACTTGTTTTCCGTCTCCACGTTCCTCAGCTGAGACTCTCGCAGCCTCACCAGCTCCTCCAGGTAACCCTGCAACGTGGAGGTGAGGAGATAAGTTGATGAACAGGAGTCAAACAGTTTCTAAGTTGGTTTTTCACGGTCGTTGCGGGTCACCTTCTGGGCGTAAACGATCTTAAACCGCTGCTCCATCTTGCGGCACTTGTTGCTCCAGCTCTCCTCGTCGGTCACCAGGGGGATGTAGGGATGCTCCGGGACGCTCTCCTCACTGTTGCTGCTGTCCACGCTGCGACGGTCCTCCTCATCGCTCAGGTAATCATAGCTACACAGCAGAGAGGCAACAGTGTCAAAATGTGATGCTAAAAGCTGAGCAAGACAGAGATGATTTAGGTAGAAGATGCAAAACCTGAGAGCCACTTCCTGTATCTGTATCTTATGGGTTTCACCACTGACTCTTTAAAATACTAGCGGCAGGACTTCAATCAGTTTATTCTAACTCGAGAGGACTGACTGGTAACAGAAGCAGAGATTCATTGCATCACAGTCATATAAATAAATACTGGATCTATTTATTTACAAGCCACATATCTTACAAACACCACAAACATTAAGACATTTTTCAGGAGAAAGCAGGAGAACATTAACTTTGTTTGAAACCTGTCTCATTTCATTTCTTTCTCTGTTGGTGCTGAACCGTCTCTGGTTCCACCGAAGAGCTGCTGATGTTGCTAATACATTAGCTGTTAATATTAGCTACTGTCACATTTCATGTTCGCAACACTGACAAATGAAGTGTGAGGATTTGGCCAAAAAATTCTCGTCTCTAATTTGAGGGAGGACCCACAGCCACAGGTACTTAACACCATTTCACACCACTGGCTTTGCTGGTAATGTGTCATTTTGGCAGCTGCGGAGACACTTTGGCTCAGCCGGGTCGGTCTCACCTCTGTGTGAACTTCAGGTAGGGTGTGTAGTCAATCACTGCCGGTGATTTCCCATCCAGAGTTTCCCCCTTCAAGCAAAAACTGCACAGAAACAAAGACAAAAGCAACAAATTTGCTTTGCAGGAACGTCTGTGAGCTGCCGTTTACAATCACATCGATGACTGAAAAACTGATTTTTGTGTCACTAATCTGATGTTTCTATATATTATCAATAAAACATTGATGCAATGAAAAATAGCATGTGTACAAATGTTATAGCACTTAAAAAATGGCCACTTTTATACTTCATATATGTGTCACACATACTTTCACTTACATAATTGATAGGAATATATATTAAACATGAGAAAAAACATATACATCTTATAGTACGATGATTTATTCATGAATACATGCCTTCTATTAAAACCTTAAGAGAGTGACTGAATGTAGGAGTTGGGACCCAACATGAGGTCAGAAGAGATTTCTAAGACAGAAATACTGACGTTTGTTTGATTTTTATTTAAAAATATGTTTAAATACAAAATGCTTCCGTTTAGTCAGTTTGAAAATGAATTTGTGCCTCCTTTGTGATGATTAAAAAAACCCATGGATGTACTCATGTGTGTATATATAAAGATCATGTCTTCACCTGAAGTCGATGGCACTGAGTCCGATCAGCATGCCAGTCAGGACTGTGGCCTCCTCTCTCAGCATGATGGCTCCATCATCATAAAACCTCCTGTCAGGTGATCAGATGGTTATCATATCTTTCAAATATGAAGCTGATTCAACAGTGATTCTATCTGCAGACAATTAATGACAGTTTTTACAGCATGTTAGATGTCCAAAGCATCAGCAACAGGTGTTGCAAAGTTATATCTTTCTCTGAAAAACCACTGAGGGATGTGGACAAGCAGGCAATGTCCTGCTGCAGGTTTAGCATCCCTGCAGCAGAGGATGTTTGGACTTGAAGCCTGACCTGGTTGTTCTTGTGTCCCTCAGAGCGGTGGAGACATATTCAGACAGACGTTTCTCCATCAGCGCCACTCGAATCCATGCACGCCCCTGCAGAACGACATAAGAAGCGAGTAAGTGATAGGAAGTTAAAGAAATCCCCCCCACACACACACACACATCTTCATGCAAACACTCTTGCCTTGGCTCGTGACGTGCTGATGTTCTCTATGTTCTCGATGCTGGCGATGCAGTTGTTCTGCACTTTGCTGCACGCCAGCCGGATGTATTCCCAGAAACTGCGCTGCCCATCTGAGCTGAACCAGCTTCCTGAGCCTGGTCCAGGATTAAAACACATGAATAAATCATTAGAGCTCTGACAACCGTCCACCGTGTTCGCATGCAACCACAGTGACAGCACAGCTTTCTGCATAATTACACATTTTGTGCCTTTTTGTGGTAATATTATTCAGCTTTAATGGTTTATGTCTACAGTTAAACTGTGCACAATGTTTTTTTTCTTCCAGTTTTATATCAAATTTTATTCGTCTGAGTGCTCATTTGTCCGTCTGCTCCTGTGTTACCTGCTGTGTTACCTTTGAAGCGGTGGCTGAGGATGTGCTCTAAAATGGCTGCAAAGTTAATAAACTCCTCGGATGAGTCATCTATGGGCTCTGCTGTGTACTTTTCTAGGAGAGTCTTTACAGAGAATCTGAAACAGAAGCACACAGAGAAAAAAACGATGCAATGGGGTTAAAAAAAAAAGTGCTTTTCTGCTTCGTCTTCGTGATGCATTTGAACTTTTAGTTGGCTGTGAGATGCACAAGCCACAGAAACGCGGCCGTGTACTGTACCCATGCAGACAAATGTACTACTGTATTTGAACCCTGCAACAACAGCAGAGAAGAGGAGGAGTTTTTTTTTTCTTTCCCTTTTTTGGGAACCACGCCATCTTATCATACTGAGGTCACCCCAATTGTCTTGTGTACTGCACAATGTGACCCTTCAGTGCTTTGGGAGTGTTATCATGAAAACAATACAATTAATCCCCTGTGTCCTCTGCCTTTGTGCTCACTGTGCATCCAGGTCCCCTTGGGTCGCGTCTCTCCGAGGGACCGGCCAGCATCAAAGGATGATCAAATAATTCCCTCCCCCCTCATCTATACATTGTGGTGTGATCTATTTAGGGCAGCCGCCGTCGCAGCTTTGGTTTGGCTTTTGACCTCAAACGCTCCGGCAGGCAGTGCAATGCAGCTTGCATGTTAGGAGGCGGCATCCAGGCACGGGCTCGGGCTGACCGCCGCCGCTTCAATGGGTAACACCAGCATCACCGAGGGCAAGACTGCCCTGGCAGTGGGACGCACCTCTATAGCCAGGGGAAAGACTACCGTCTCCTTGGGCAACTCCTCCATCTTCAGGGGAGTGACCACCACCTCCATGGGAGACTCCACCATCCAAAGGCAAAAGACGACTCTGTCTTTGGGACGGGCCAGCTTCAGCCGGGGAACCACGACCACCTCCTTCCGCAAAGCCTTGATGTCCAAGCGCAGGAACACCTAGATGGGAAGGAGGACCGCTGAAACCGGGGCTGAGACACCCAAAGCAGGCAAGCAGTCCAAAAAAGACTCTAACAATGAGTGGAAAACCACATTCTCGTCAAGCAAGACCTCCTTCAACAAAGGCAGGGTTTCGATCCTGAGGACTAAGTACGCCATCTCCTGGGGCAAATCCTCCATCTCCTGGAGCAGAACCACCGTCACTTTGGGCAACACCAGCTTAGCGGTGGGCACAACTTCGGTCACACGAGGGGAGACCACCAGCTCTCTGACCACTCTGACCTTCACCCATGGGACCAAGTCTGTGTCCGTGGTCAAAACCACCCTCATCAGGGGCAAAGAAAAGCACAGCAATGTCTACTGGAATTTCCACACGTGATTCCTGCACACACTTACAAACCCAAGGATATTTCTATCCGCTCAGTGTCTGCAGGTCAGTAGCATTAAGAATCATTAAAAAAAACAACAGCTGCTATATCAGGGATTAAAAAAAAGGGGTCAGTGTGGCATGACATCATCTGTTACCTGTTTGCACAAGGTACACAAGTGGACTCCCGGGGGTTCACAAAGGGGGCCAAGTGAGTTGCAGATCTAATGGGTTTGATGTTTCAAAGCCGCGCTGAGCCGGTTATGCAAATGTGACGGCGATGAGATGATGGTTTTATGGTTGGCAGGGAGGGGAGACGTGTGAAACATGCCATGTGGGATGTATGTGGAGACACAAGAGAGCGTGTGTGATCTTTTCATCAGCCACTTTTCTCCTGTATATTGTGCATGTACAGTCATCAACATGTCGACATCTTTGGTATGAAATGTGGTTTTGTTCTTGTGCAATGCCGATGAAACTCGCCTGCATGTCCGTAACTCTGCGTCGAAAGGAGACGCGGTTTTGAACGAGAAAACTGTAAAAAAAGAAGCTGGTTGATGTAACATTGCTTATAAAAGTTAACATGTCTAAACACTGCTTGGCTTGATTTGTTTTGTAAAAATAGATGAGTTTATTTGTGAAGTAAAAAAATCTACAATCTGATTGACATAAAGGACAGAAATGAAAGACTTAAATTCGGGGACACAAAAGGGGGAATAAACAATAAACACCAGACTGAAGGAACCGCACCCATGTTTCAAGCTAACAGAAGACACAAATACAAGAAAGGTGCAATCAAAGCCTCATTAACATGTGAGGAACACCAACACATTCATCCTTTCTCTTAGCAAATCTGACACAGTGCCTCTCATGTTACATATGGTGCATACAGTGGTACACAGAGGCTATGTCCTACAATCACAGGCTATAGGGAACAATGGCTCAGAAGAAAGTGATGTCACCACAGTTTGCCTCTTTGGCAACAATGTGTCCTTCAACCGTCTGGTGTCGTCGTGGAGATGGGACACAATCGCTCCACTGTCTCGTTCCCCCCAGATAGGCTGTGGCCACCTACGGCTGCCTCTGTCCATTCACAGGGACACATGGGTGGTATGTGGCCTTCCAGAGCCCACGTCGATCAGCTCAACGAGGGCATTATGCGACACGGGGGTCGCGCTATCCACGCTTAGCATTCTGGTCTGGGCTCTGGATTTGCAGCTGATGTTACTATTATCGCCGAGAGGCAGAGCAGGGCGCGCTGCATGAGTGTGCGATGCTTGGCGTCGAGTGAGCCCCGAACCCCGCCGTCGAATCTGGGTCAGGAAGACGAGGCTCTCCCCAATGGGCAACACCAGTTTCACCGAGGGGAAGACGGCCTTAACCCTGGGCAACACCAGCATAAAGAGGGGAAAGAGCAAGCTTGCAGTGGGGAACTCCTCCATCACCAGGGGCAGGAGCACGACATCTCTGGGCTCCTCCACCATCACCAGTGGAAAGACCAAGATCTCCCTGGGTGGGGCCTCCTTCAGCCGAGGCTCCACCACCACCTCTTTTCGGAAAGCCGTCTTCCCCAAACGCAAGACGCTTTAGATGAGAGGGGACCTCACCATGGGGTCGGGGGGGGAGGCACAAAATGTCACAAGAAAACAGCACCGTCACGGAGAATACACGGACCCCATAGAGCATCTGGACAGGGTCTATTCCAAACGAGGGCCGTAACTGGATTTAATCTGCTTTTGGAGCTTTGACTTGTTCTTGAACATGCCGGATTTATCGAGGAAACAGGTCAGTGGCGTCTCAATTCTGCCTCACATTGTTGTCTTAAAACACCCAGTTGGTCTGCAAGGTGTCAAAGTGTTGCATAGCTCCAGTATCTCGTGCAGGATTCCTGTCAGTATGTTCTCAAATCCACCCTGACCAACAAAAAGGTCTTACCAAAGGTATCAGCTGATGCCAGTTTGCTTGTAAGCACAAATGTTGCATGTTGGGGAAGAGCATCATAATAATTGTCACCTTTTTACTCCCCAAAGACATCTGCTTTAGAGCAAAGTTCGTCCATTGACTTAAGTCTTGGAGAATCCCATCCGTATCCAACCGGTTTTTCTATTTGGTCTAGAATTTAAAATGAAGAGTGAGTGGTAAAGAATTACAACCCTGATTGAAAAAAGGTTGGGATGCTGTGCAAAAAATAACCAAAACAGGATGTTATAAAGAAATATCATCCTTTTTGACATTTAGTGAATTGAAAACAACTCAAAGACGATAGATTTAATGTCTGATCGCCTCTGTTTGATTGATTTTTGTAAATATATGCTTATTTTGAACATGATGCAAACAAAAGATGTCCAATAAGGATGGAGAGGGACAACTAAAGACCTGGAATATTGTGGAATGTTGTTGGAACATTCAGCATCATGTTTGGGTGTGAAAGGAGCATCCCTCAGTCGTTCACCAGCCAGGATGGGGCGAGGTTCCCCACTTTGTGAACATGTTTATATAGAGAATATTACTACATAACACTTGTAAAACCATCGTCTGTCAACACAATCCATTTGCAAATGATTGCAATCTGTTTTTATCATTGTTATATGAAGCGTTCCAACCTTTTTTGGATCAAGGTTGCAGATTTCCATTTTGCACAGACTTCCAGTGGCAGAAATGTTCAGGAAATCAAGCAGTTCCTCATTCTGCAAAGTGCTGATCCCTTAAAAAAAACCCACCAAGGGCCTCCAGTGGTTCCCCAAGCTGCAGGGTGGGAAGCAGTGATTGGGCCAAGCTAGCCGTCTGTTGATTCAAGGACTCTTAAAGTCAAAAGAAAAAGAAAGAAAGTCATCTGCTGCCGGCTTCCTCTGACCAGATAAAGCCACAGCGTTTATCTGAGAGGGAACACTACAGCAGATGATTGTACATTAACTGCAGTCCTTTGATCTGAAGGGGGAATTGCTGGCGTGCCTCAAATGCAAATGGATGGAGTGGAATAGCAACATGCTCTTGGTACCATTTGACACTGAAAAACAACTGCAGGGGGCCTTCTCACAAGCTTCTTTTGTGCCCCCTCTCACTCCGCCGGGATCGCCGCCAAGCCCACTCCCAGCTCTCTTTTAAATGCCCCCGTTGTTCTCCCCTCTCACCCCTCTACTGTACTTACACAAGTGTGTTTGATCCTCAGCACCGCCCTGGATAAGCAGGACTACATTTATCAGCGGTGACACCTAACATTTAACTCACTCAGCTTTCATTTTCCCCCCCTGGCGTAAACGTTTCCCTGACTCCTCTCTCTCTCTCTTTCCCTTCCCCTCTTTCTCTCTCTCTCTTTAGTCTTGGCATAACGAGCAGGATCAGATGACACAGGCGGACTCCTCACCGGCCGCAGCATTGTGTAACACCAGCCAGTGCTGTGTTTATCGTCCCGGACTGTCGGGGTGGGGGGGCGGGCAGGGGGGGGACGTCCTGTCCTGTCCTGTCCTGTCCTGCACTGGAATCGGCACAAAAGGCCAAGAGAAAGAACGCCGTGGGCTCTGAGGGGATGTTAAGATAAGACTGGGAATTTGGGGCCAAATCAAAGTCAAAAAATGCAACTCCAGCAGGGTGTGTCTCTTTCTCACCGTGCCCCCCCTCCCTCTGTGAAGAAAAGCATCCAGGCAAAGTGTTTCGTGGTCAGAGGAGGTGAAGAGGGATTAAGGTGCAGGATGGGCAGTGAAGGTGTTGGGCTGAGAAGCACTGAGAGCGTGAATCAGATGTTTGAACCTGACTGGGGGGGGTTTAATGAAGGAACAGAGAAACTGCTGGTGAGAGAGAAGGCCAATCAGCAGGCGAGATGATCCTGAGATGTCAAACCTACAGAAACTTCTGCTGTAATTACACATACTTGATGGTGTTGGTAAAAAATAAACAAGTGTAGTTTTGGAAATTAGAGAAAAATGCAGAAGAAAGCTGCACAGAAAAGTGATCAAGAAATATTTTTACTCTAAACGTGCAGGTTGGAAGATTCGTTCCCATTCAAACTCGACCTGAGAGAGGTGGGAGGTGGGAATCCCTTTCTGCTCAGAATTTAACAAGCACAAAGAGCCGCCCACTCGCAGAAGCACGTCCATACGATGTGAATACGTGGTGGTGTTTACTACAGCACAGAACGTTTTATTCTCCAGCCTGCAGCCACGCCCCAGAGGAGCTCAGACCTCGGCCGAGATGCAGCACATCCTCACATCCTTCCCTCCTTCCTTCCCTCCCTCCTTCCTTCCACTCCCTGTTCCTCTTGTTTACAGGAAGTAGCCGAAGGGATGACGCGCCACATCGAACCTGTTAAGTCTCACTCATCATATCTATGTTTTCTTAGGTTCGCCGTGTCCACAGCAACACACACCTCCTCCGGGGCACAGACAACAGCAGGAGGGGCTCCTAGCCAGACTAAAGCGACAAAACAGCACATTTTTAAACAGCACAGTGCAGCATGTGGCCCCCCTTGTGACTGTTAATCTCCAACATTTTTTTATTTTTTCTTTTCTCAAATTCAGCTCTGATAAACAAAGTTCTGACTGCAGAAAGCCACAGCCCTGAAAGCCACGTTCAAATAAAACCTGTTGCTAGTGGCAACAGCACGGGGATGCGGTGGATGCTGCTGTCGCCGTGGACACAATATCATCGAGTCTCCTCAAAGCCATCGAGACAAAGTTCCTTTTGGATTTTCTGTTGCTGTCAGGTGAAAAAACATTGCAGCTGAAATCCTGGATGCATCACCTTTAGAGAAGACGACTTTACAAATGTTCTTCCTAGTTTTAATTTTTGAAGTTGCAACTTTTTCACCTGACTGCAGCAGTCTACATTATCATTTCCTCCATCAGTATTTTTCCTTATTCTTACAGTTTAACGCAGGCCCAGTGCAGAAAAATGCTCCCTGTGGATGCAAAAAAATGTTTGATCAGGTTTTTCCAAAAGTCTACTGCTGTACAGATGCATGTTTAATTCAAACGGGCCTGTTCTGTTATATATTACCCTGAAACACTCAGCAGACTTCAGGCCAGTTTTTCTGTCTGTTACTTGTGACCCACATGATTTTAAAAGAGGATTCTGATGCCAGTTTGTCTTTGTTACGAGCCTGAGTAACAGACCCAAACCTGCACGGAAACAGCCCTTCTTTCTCTCTGAAGTCCCACAAAAAAGACGTAACTCCCTCAAACAGATTGTTAGGATTTGAAAAATGTTAATCTCTGTGTGTGCTGATTGTATTTTAAAAGTGTACGATGTGACCGTGAGGAAAAAAAAAACAAAAAGAGGTTAGACTTTGTATCTACACGCATGTGTTAGGGGTAAATAAAAGCTTGGCCCGGTGTACTAATCTTGCACTAACATCAGCTGAGCTAACTGCAGCCGGGCAGCGGTGGGAGAAGCTGCGTCTCAGCGGTACACGACGGAGCCTGGATCCTGTGTCCTGCAGCAACACGACGCCTGCTTTAACGGCCCACTGCTGATGCAGGATCTCTCTCCTCTGAGTGTGCACGAACACACACAACAACCTTTGACTACTTGAATCAACTCTGACCTGAATAGCATCA
>JAUZTA010000011.1:3477219-3490229 GCA_034780835.1 Ctenochaetus striatus | reverse complement strand
TACACAAAAGGCAAATGGGGGGGGGGGATGGTGATGCAGTGACAGGAGTTCCACACTTACTTTCCTGTGAGAGAGTCCCTGAGTTTGCTCTGGGGTAGAAAAACCACATCAATGACATGACGACACGAACACACACAAAACAAGAGAAGGGTCCAGAGCAATATGGGTAAAGATTGAGTTCACTGGTAGAATTATTGTCATTATCTGCGTTGAGACCAGCTGTTGAAGTGCAGCATCTGATAGCGGGAGAATTTTAAACATGACCTTCACTGTTTTTTTTGTCTGAACCTGCAGCTTTGTCTTACAGGTGACCACACACACATAGTGATAAACCAATACAAACAGAGTGTTTTCAAGTTAACTAATGAGAATTTGTTCAAACTAAAATGCAGAAATTCCTTTTTACTCCACTAAATTTTTATTTCTGCATAAATAACTATTAGTTTTTCTCTTCCCATGGCAAGTGAAAATATGAAAAAAAGATTCCAGCTAAAGACTGCAGGTTCTTTCCAAATATTATGTAAGGCAATGAGAACAGTGAGCAACCAAAACAGAAATGATTCACATGAACAAACATGCAATATGGAGCCATGATCTGCCCGCAAGGAATGAGAATGAGGTGAAGCTTGCAAAGAAAGAAAGCTTAATCCACCCCAGAATCTTTTCATATTATTAAAAAAGCTTCAATAATGTTACAAGACTTACACTGAGTACTAATGAGGAGAAATATGGAACTCAAAAAGACAAACAGTCCACTGATACACACGCTGAAAGTCATTTTACACTGAATTTCCAAATTAAAAACCATCGTCCTGAACATGACACTTTCAATCTACTACTGAATAGTTCCTCTGTATTTCTAATCAAATCTGTGTGATCTAAGGTCTTAAACCACTAAGTACCATCAGTCACAGTGGGGAACAAACACGAGCCAGGGTTAACAATTGTAGCTTCTGGTTAGTAAATCACTTTGGCAAGAAATCGACAGACAAAAGGTCAAAAGTTCCAGTCCATTAAGAAAATTATGCTGATGGTAAAAGCACTAAACCTTTCAGGCCTTTAAGTTCTATTTGAGTGAGCAAATATATTTTAGGGAAATGTTTTTATAGGACTATAAAATATATTTGCATGGTTTTCATCAAGACCAAGATTAATATTTATGTTTACTCTCAAGGGCATGCAACCAATCGAGGGATTGGACAGAATAAAGTCTACAAGGTGAGTGGTTCAATTCACAGACTACTGGAGAAAGCTAAGTCGAACTAAAGTGAATGAAAGCCCAAAGCTTAAACAACAAATATCCCTCTTTCAGATCAGGTGTCACTCATTTTTGTTTTTGCTTTCTGAAACTGTGTGAACACAATTCTAGCAACAGTCATCTTTTGATTCAAGTCCACTCTATAACAGAAAAATTTGTCAGCACAAAGAGCTTTGACCTGGTAGGGGTGTATTTTTATGGACAGAGAGTCACACAAAGTGCAGAAAGCAGAGAACAGAACTGTTCTGCGTCGTGTGAAGTCCTAATTCTAAAACTAAGCTGCAACAAATCTGCAAACTACTGTCAATATTACATTTATTAACTCACATTCACATATTTTTTTATGACAAAAATATTATCTAAATACTGCAGGAAGAAAGATGAAAAGCTCTAAAAACTCTATTTTTATACTTTATTATATTTTAGCAGAGAATATAGTGTGACTGAGTCAGTGGTGCAGAGGTAAAATTAGTTCAGTCTGATGTTCTGGTAAAAATTAAGATGCCCTGCTGCTTTTGTACAGAGTTAAAAATATCAAAGTTCATGGCGTCTGATTAGCCTAACCCATGGACAAATCAACAAAGTGATGACACTACGGAGGTTTCTTAAATCACCAATTGAATTTACTGAATTATACTTGTGAATTGTAATTATGTTGTAATGATCATTGGGAATTTGAAAGATGTGAAGCTGAAAAGCTCTCATCACAAACCACAATCAAGCCACTGACGTCACACTGGGTTCTATAATATGATTTATGCCAACAGTTCTAATTAACGTACAAGTTACCCGAGGGAGATCGAGTTAGATTTGAGTATGATGGCAAAAAAAAATATCAGACAGCCAATAACAAAAGCACAACCTCTTTTACATACAGGATAGCAACATTTACAAGAAGCATTAAATTAAATGGCACAAACTTCACATGTAATAATGTGATGCCCAAACGAGACATTAATTAAAGTGTTATTTTCTTTGAGTAATCCTCTGATAAACTGTTAGAGCAAAGAAAAAAACAAGCTGTTACAGCTAAGAAAAGTACATGTGACTGACTGACTGAGTACACGGGAAACTTTCGTAACTGTAATCCAACCCATGGGAGAGGCAGAGCAAAGCAACCACTCGCTGAGAGCGAAGCCTCAACTAGAACAGAATGCTGTTTGTTGTTTGTGCAGATGAAAGGCCTAATGTGTAAGCAGTGGTTTGACAATGTTTAACCCTCCTGTTGGATTATGTTTTGCCTTGGACCTCACCTCCAAATAACTCCAAATCCCGCAGGCTCTCCACACTCAATTTCTCAGATACCCAACGCTGACAGACACAGAGAGTTAATGACAGACATGGAGAAAAGAGAGAAAATGCAAGCAAGAATAAAAAAATGCTCTACAGAGACACAAAAATATTAAAGCAGTTCATAAAAAGGTGGTTCATGCTTGCTCCTTATTTTGCAGCTGTAAAAGTTTTGAGAAAGCCACAGAAACCTCGAGTTTTGAAAAGTCTAGAAATTTCATGCAGCCCTTCTTGTCTGTGAGCAGTGCTGGGTGAATGTGCAAACTGATTACAGTCAGAATATTATAAATATCACTGCATGTTATTGTCTTAGCCTTGATAAAAATAGTGCTTGGCTGCTTGTTATGAATGTTGTCAGAGATGTGATCCCAGGCTGATTTTGCAACAGGGATTAAGCCTCCTTTTGGAACACAGACAACATCAATGGAAATATCAGTTAAAAATACAAGTACTATAGCTTTAATACTAGACCTGGGAGGCATATACTCATTTGCTTTGTGGACTTTTGTCTAAAATATGAGGTACTTATCAAACACTTACCAGAAAAGACATTGATCCTCTTTAGTGTGTTACGTAAGAAATGAAGAAAACATATCCAGGGAGTACCTGGAAAGACAAAGAGGGAAAAAAAAATCTTTGGAGAAGGCATCTCTGTTTGGTTTCATCCTGCTGGAGACTATGACAAAAACAAAAGCTGAGGACATCAGATATTACAAATCAGTAGGCGCAGTGCAACACATGTAATCAGTCACTTTCACACTCAGTGCATTGTCTCAGCAGGTACACTAACATCTACCTTTAGGTCAAACTCTAACAGCTGAACAGTCTAAAGAGGAGCTGAACAGAAAGAATACACAATAACATTTTATATTTTGGATTGAAAAAAGTATTACAGAACCTGTGTGTGACTATAGTCTCCGCAGAAAGTAAGTACATTGTTGTAACTTAAGACACATAAATACATACACATAAATTATTCAAAAAAAAATAAATAATAGATAGGAAGATAATAGTATTCAATAGCTTAGGTGATACTGTGTGAAATTACCTAATTTTTGGCACACCACCAAATCTATTTATAATTCTTTGTCTAATGCACTAAAATTGTTACTTACAGCAATTTTAAATTTGTACTGTCTAGCAGATTGATGACCCCTCAGTGGTTAGTATTGGCTACAGTGATGTTACCCTATTCATGCCGATTTTGTGGCTGAAAGCAACCAACATCTGTGCGTCAGTGATGATGGTTAGAATGCAAACACATATATGCTAACTTCCAACAATCAATCAATCAAGCAATCAATAAAATTTGAACAGACCAACTTAAAGCAAATCCGTCACAAGAGGAGCTCCATTCCTGCTAATAATTCGCTAATGTATCCATGATGGAAGACGCAGGCTAGCTAGTAAAATACCGTTAGCTAAAGCAGCTACATAGACTTATTTTAGTAACAAGAAATTGAATAATTTTAATATTTTGATTACTTACCAATACGAGAGGATAACAGTACCTCGTTGGAGTAATATTATATCTCAGGACAACTTATTAGCTAGCCATCCTCTCCGGTGGATGTTTTTGGCAGCTCTCCACTTCAGTTGAGCGCCGTGTCGCACAGATATGACGACACAACAACGGGGGATGAAAAATCCCGCACGCATTGATGACGTAAAGCGCGCTTGGTCGACTCCTCAGCTTTCGCTGGCATCAGAAACAGGTAAATGCACCCTGAAAGCTATCATTTAGAAATTATTAACTAACAAAGTTGACAGATAGGGTTCTTGCATACTACTCTGAGTTGTAAAAGGCACCCCAATTAAACGATATTCACGGCAAAGTGTCGAACCTAGCCTCTCACACCCCCACCTCCGCTTCATTTCGCGGCCTTGAGCTAACGCTAACGTCGTAGCTAGAACGATCGTAGACATTTTATGTTGTAAACAAATCACTTCAACGCAGAGTAACCAACCCGAGCTAGTAGTTGCGTGTTATTGGGTTAATATTTATCGTTTAGCAGAAGACTGATTAACTTAAATCCTCTAAAATCGTGCCCGATAATTATCCGGTTGCTTACCCAAACATGCGCGTCTCCATGCAAATGTCATAGGAACTACGACGATTGATTGCAATATTCCTTTCTATTTTTAACTTAAACTGCTTCATGCAAAATTATAAACTATATCTAATGCATATTTATAGCTAACTGTGATTGGCTAACATTAGCATTAACTTTACAGCGGCAGAGAAAAGTCGTCGTCTCTAAAAAGCGAGAACATGGCACAGGTAATAACATTTGTTAAAAAGCAACAAACCAAAAACAATGACTTCACTAACACAGTTAATGTCAGTCTGAGCCATTCATGCATTTGGCCTTATGACTAACAGTCAGTCTCGTGAACCCGTCACAGTCAAAACACATCAGCTGTTATTGGTCCTTGTTCACTGAGTGGCAAAGTTTAAATAAGGTTTAAGTGATTCAGACAAGTGCTGAGTCACTTTTTATCGTGAGTTCCTTCACAAAAGAGCCAAGTACACTGTACATTCTTTCAGTCATTTATGCCCAAATCTTGATCAAAACTGCAAGATTCTGCATGCTGAAATGTGTGTGAGCTTTAAACCGATGAATGTACTCAGATTAAAATGATTAATGATGGTGTTATTATTGACATTTGTTCCAAGTTGATAAAAATCTGCATTTCATTGGCTTTTTACTTACTTTTTTGTCTAGTAATTCCTTCTAATTAACACAAGCAGGAGTGTACAGTTGTCAGAGTGCCTGGTGGTGGGTGAATTTAGATGGATTATGAACCTTTTGGCTTTTAGATTGTGGGCAGCCCATCTCCGCCAGCCTCAGTAGGAGCCTTGAGTAGGAGTCTGTTATACCAGGCTCTTTTCAAATACATTCTGATTTGGACTCATCGTTCAAAGGAGTTCACACTCTTCTTGCTCACCCGCTACTCTGTGTTTTTTAATTTGAATAACCAGCTCGTTGGGTATGCATTCATACTTTGAAGGCTTGTTTTCCATGTTGCGTCCACAGCACAGCCATGAATTGGAATAAAGGCGGTCCAGGTGTGAAGCGAGGATTCGGGTTCGGAGGATTTTCCCTCGCTGGGAAAAAAGAGGAACCTCAACTCACTCAAAAATCTCACACATCCTTTGGAGCCTCGGGATCTGGTGGGGGATATGGGAAGAACCAGCAGCTACCATCGTTCTACAAAATAGGGACAAAAAGAGCTAATTTTGATGAGGAAAATGCGTGAGTATTACGTCTCTCCTATACACATATGTTCACCTATGCATATGATCAGTTAAACCCTGAGAAAATCTGTATTTAATGATAAGATTTGTGTTTTTTTAAAAACCTACGACACTGTATCTTTGTTATCATCAACCAGATACTTTGAAGATGATGAAGAAGAGTCCAGCAGCAACGTGGATCTGCCGTACATCCCGGCTGAGAACTCTCCCACACGGCAACAGATGCAGTCTGGTGGTGGCTCAGACAGTGAAGATGACCCTCTTGACGCCTTCATGGCGGAGGTTGAGGTGAGAAAAAAAATTAAAACTATTCAGAAACTAGCAAGAATATGTCTCCGAATGCTTAATCTGCTGTTTTCCTCATGTCATTATTTTTCTTCTTCAGAACCAAGCAGCTAAAGACATGAGGAAGCTAGAGGAAAAGGAAAAGGAGAAAAAGTCAGCCAAGTAAGATTTACTCACATTTTTTCATTCATTTTTTAGTCACATCTAAGGCCCCTACATAGGTGCTTTAGGTTAAATTTGATGAAGGAATAAATAATTGCCCAAAACTGAATTAATTTTTTATGAGTAAACATATAAGAACACTAATTTGGGGTTATCATACCCCTTTATTTTGCATTTAACTCCTGTATAGTTGAATATATTTCCTAACTAAAATGACAGCTTAGCTTTATGCTTCAGTATGTCCAAAGTTTCATCATGTATTGCAACAAAGCTTTGCACATCCAGCAGTCTTTCTGCTGGTTTCGTAGTTAAAATCAGGTAAGCAGAGTGACCTTGATCAAAGTGGGATGTGGGCTGTCTTGGGAGTATGAACGAGCCGCAGGGAAGTTTTTTTTTTCTCCGCTTGTCATTGCAGGGGTATTCGTGATGACATTGAAGAAGAAGATGAACAAGTGAGTGAGCCCTCCAAAGTTCTTCATCCACTACATCGTTGATAAGAAAGGGTCTCCGGACCCAACATTCCCTGAATCTGTCTTCTCTAATCTCATGAAGCCCCCCTACTCTCCCCTCTATATGACCAAGCAGGTTGCATTTAGGCTCATTATAATGGAGCTGTTTTTCTTGTGTAGGTTAATCTTATTTTTTAGGCAGCTTGTTTTAACTGTTTATGTAAGCAAGTGACAGAATAGTTGGTGTCAGATTGTGAAAAACAGTTTATTCTTCTATTAGAAAGCTAAATGTCTTTGCAGGACGGTCAGTTATTGGTGCCTGAATTCTGTGGTAAACAGCAAACCAGCTGATTTTTATGTATTTATTTTTTTCACATCAAATACTGTGCTCTCTGCAGGAAGCCTACTTCCGCTACATGGCAGAAAATCCCACAGCCGGGCTGACCCAAGAGGAAGAGGAAGAAAACATTGACTATGACAGCGACGGGAACCCGATCCCCTCCGCCACGAAGAAAATCATCCTGCCGCTTCCTCCCATTGACCACTCTGAGGTGCAGATTACACTGATAACTGGGCCATGATCAGCTTTGTATATCTTTTAAAAAATTGCAGTGGTTACATTTTGTTCTTGTTATTTTTTTATAGATTGATTACCCTCCTTTTGAGAAAAACTTCTACAATGAGCACGAAGAGCTCAGCAGCCTGACAGGAACTCAAGTGTTGGAACTGAGACAGAAACTGAACTTAAGAGTAAGTCTGGAATTCATTCACACTATGAATAAAAGTAATCAAGCTAAAATGATGCACGTTGTTGGAGCTATCACTCCTATTCATTCATTCAGTCATTTATGCCCAAATCTTACTTTTAGCAACATTTCTAGCTGTGGTTGCTCTGTAGACATGAGCATTCATCATGTGAAAACTGTTGTTGTCCTCATCATAATTGTATTGAATGTTTTTTGATTTCTGCTTCTTTTTTGTGTCTTTCTCAGGTATCAGGCGCTGCCCCTCCAAAACCTTGTACTAGTTTTGCTCACTTCAGCTTTGATGAGCAGCTAATGCACCAAATCCGCAAGTCCGAGTACACTCAGCCCACACCGATTCAGTGCCAGGTACAGTGCAAGTTTACCTTGAGGTTTCAACATGACAGAATTTGGACCTTTACTCTGAGGAATTCACATAAAACTGCTACTGTTTGGGTTTTAGGGTGTGCCCATAGCTCTGTCTGGACGTGACATGATTGGCATTGCAAAAACTGGCAGTGGCAAAACAGCAGCTTTTATCTGGCCCATGCTGGTTCACATCATGGACCAAAAGGAACTGGAGGCAGGAGAAGGGCCCATCGCAGTCATCGTGTGTCCCACCAGAGAGCTTTGTCAGCAGGTAAGAAATGTGGAGGGACTGAGTCAGGAATTAAAATGACATTGATTAGCGAGTTGGTTCATTAATTTGTGCCATTTTAAATGTGTGCCAGATCCATGCAGAGTGTAAGCGCTTCGGGAAAGCCTACTCACTGCGTTCTGTGGCGGTGTACGGAGGAGGCAGCATGTGGGAGCAGGCCAAAGCTCTGCAGGAGGGAGCAGAGATTGTGGTGTGCACTCCGGTAAGAACAGAGGAAAAACTATTTATTTCTTTGTCTCACTCCTTTTAAGAGAACATTTAAACTTCACTGTTGCAACACATGCAAGACTTCCTGTTTGTGTGTTTGCACAGGGTCGCCTGATCGACCATGTTAAAAAGAAGGCCACGTCCCTGCAGAGAGTGACATACCTGGTGTTTGATGAGGCAGATCGCATGTTTGACATGGGCTTTGGTAGGCTGGCTTTGTAACAGAGATACTGTAGACCTGTTTTGTGCACTGCAGCTCATTTCTCTTTTCCTTCTCAGAGTATCAGGTTAGATCCATTGCCAGCCATGTTCGCCCAGACAGACAGAGTAAGTAGGTTTTCTTAGCAATAAGAGACGGTTTCATTTGCATACTTTGCAAAGCTCATAGCCTTTTTAAAAAATCATTCCTATGATTTCTCTCACAGCCCTGCTGTTTAGTGCTACTTTCCGAAAGAAGATTGAGAGGCTGGCCAGAGACATCTTGGTGGATCCCATTCGTGTGGTGCAGGGAGACATTGGAGAGGTACGCAGCATCACCCACTATCTGCAAACACACATGCTGTTAGAGCTTAGCTATGCAAAGACACATTTGCAGTTTTATTCCTTTTGTGTGTTCCTAAAACACATTAAATACCGTTACACTATTTCTGGTTTTAAATATTTTAAAAACCTGAATTTAAAATAATATTTGACTCCACAATTTATCAAAATGTTTCAGAGTTTTAATCACTGTCGTCTCTGAGCAGGCCAATGAGGATGTGACCCAGGTGGTGGAGCTGCTGCCAAGTGGATCTGATAAATGGAGCTGGCTGACCCGACGGCTGGTCGAGTTCACCTCCACAGGCTCGGTCCTCATCTTCGTCACCAAAAAGGCAAACTGTGAAGAACTGGCTACTAACCTGACTCAGGAGGGCTACAGCCTGGGCCTCCTCCATGGAGACATGGACCAAAGCGAGAGGAACAAGGTCATCAGCGACTTCAAGAAAAAGAATCTGCCTGTTCTGGTGGCCACCGATGTTGCTGGTGAGTACAAGAGGAGGTGGTGATGGAGATGGAAGATTTCAGCTTTTCATTTCTTTCCTTCCTGTTGTTTTCTGTTTGAGCATCCACATGATGTATTCACAATTTAGTGTACAGTATAAAGAGACATGAAAAACCTTAGTTCAATGGTATCATTTACATCTTTCTTCCTGTTTTCTTCCTCTCCAGCTCGTGGTCTGGACATCCCGTCCATTCGCACGGTGGTGAACTACGATGTGGCACGAGACATTGACACGCACACACACAGGATTGGTCGAACTGGTCGTGCTGGAGAGAAGGGTGTGGCTTACACTCTCCTCACCAGCAAGGACACCACCTTCGCTGGTGACCTCGTGAGAAATCTAGAGGGCGCTAATCAAGCTGTTTCCAAAGAGCTGATGGATTTAGCCATGCAGGTGAGATAAAACAGTCAAAAGAATAACTTACAATAAATAATGTTGCTTTTCTGTAGTAAATTGTTTTAACTTTATTGTGTTGACAATTTTTCCCAGAATCCCTGGTTCAGAAAATCCCGATTCAAGAGTGGCAAAGGAAAGAAGCTGAACATTGGTGGAGGTGGGCTTGGTTACAGAGAGAGACCAGGCCTGGGCGCTGACAGCTCTGTGAGTTAAATATAAACTGTCATTCAGTTCTCCTGGTAATGTGGGTTTAATTGCAGTGATAACTATGCACTTTAAAATGAGCAAACGTCAATATAGATTCCAGATTCCCCTGTAAATTTTGAATCCTGACAGCATTATTTTGGCTACCATGATCTCTGAGATTGAGGAGATAAATGAGGATGTTTGGAGAAAAATTAAAGAAATAGAATTAACTTTGTTGTTTTTACAGGAACGCAGCAGCAGCAGCTTGTTGTCCTCCGCCAGTAGCTATGAAGGCTACAGCAAACCAGCTACTGGGGCGATGGGAGATCGCATGTCTGCGATGAAACAAGCGTTCCAGGTAGAACTTCTTGCTTCAAGAGCAACTCTCTTGAGGCAATGTACTCCTTAAGTTCAAATATTAGAGTAATCATTTTCTGTATTGCCCCCCAGGCAGTAATTTCTTTGTCTTGCATCTCTTTTTCTTCTAGGCTCAGTATAAGAGCCACTTTGTTGCTGCGTCTAGTGGCCCTCCAAAGCTCAGCACCAAGTCCAGCAGCTCGTCAGGCTGGACCAGTGCTGGCAGCCTGAGCTCTGTGCCGACTGAAGCCGCCAATGGGTCAGAACGGGCCCAAAGCTTCGCCATGACCATGTCCGGCTTCACCAGCGCCGGCTCCCTGAGCTCAGTGCCCACCAGTCCGATCAGTTCGCAGCTCAGCTTTCCCCAGTCCACTCCTCCCCCACAGAAAGACAGCTCACGGGACAGACACGGAGAGGACCGAGGGCGCCATGGAGACAGTTATCATCGCCACAGCGACAGGAGCGACCGTCACAGCAGCGACGATCGCTATGGAGATCGAGATCGAGATCGCCACGGTGACAGGGATCGAGACCGCCACGGAGACCGCCACAGCAGCAGCAGCAGCCGCCACAGCGATAGCCGTAACGGAGATGGAAGCAGGAGGGACAGAGATGATAGAAGGAGTGAGAGGGATGGGGGAGATAGGGGCAGTGGGGAGGGGAGGGACAGAGGCGACGATAGCTTTGCTGTTCCTGAACCACCAAAACGTAGAAAGAGCAGGTGGGACAACTAAAGAAAAACACATCGGTAGAGTAATGTGTAAAATGTGACAGAATGCTCCATGATGAGTTTGTCTCTTGTGTAGGCAGATAGTAGAGCATATCAGAGGCTGACTTAAGCACAGGATCGAAAGGGGGTTATTGTCGATTACGAATAAAAGTGTATGGTCAGATTGGTCGGGACTTTGTGATTTGGTCTGAGCTCAACAGAGGGTGTCAGACAGGTTAACACAAGCAGCTCGGAGGCAACCACTGTACATATACCATCAAGACTGTTGTAATTGTGAGTCCATACGGTCGAGCAATAGAGCTGTGACGAATCCTGCTGTCAGTAAACAAACAAATGAGTTTGTGTTGATTGTTGTCTTGTTTTTTCTCACTGAGCTTCAGACATGCTTCTGTGCTTGTAAACCTGATGCTTTATTTTGTATCTTTGCCAAGTGTGTTCATGTGTTTTGCATTTTGTTAATCTACAAAAGCTAACAATTCTTACAATTGTTTCTTTTTCTGAAGATGCTCCGTGATGAATCAGTCACATACATACACGTCAAATACTTTGTAAAGCTGTTTTCGTGTCTTGTATTCGAGTTTTAGTAAAGTGCCTTTCCTTGGCATTTAGTCTCTTTATGCTTTTGGAATGTCTTTCAGAGAGGCATTTGTTATGTCAGTTGTTCATGCACACATGGAAAATGTAATGTTTTTCATTAAAAAAAAAGACTCATTGGATTTAGCCCTTATTAATGATTTGAAGTTTCAACAGGCTCCTCAATAAAATTATTGCAAGCCAGGCATAGTCTTATGCATTGGTCTCCCGCAACTCTGAGCCATTTGGCTGCTGAGTGGTTTGACAGATTCAAGCCTTGAGGGTTTCTTATTAGTTGCCAAAAAATCCCAAGTTTCTTGTCTTTTTCTCCCATCTTTGTGTTGTATTTTAAAAAAAAAGTTTTCATGACTTATTTAAAAAATTTTATTCTTTTAAAATTTTCACGTCATGCTCAGTAACGTATACTACTTTTTTGGTAAGCACGTTTATGGACATGCTAGCATTAGCATTAACATAGCATCAACACAATTCTCTAAATTAAACTCTTTTCTGAAGTATTTTGATTTTATTCAGTGGTATTACCAGCAGAGGGAACGTTATCACCGAGCGTGTCGTCTTTTCTTTGTTGAGGGTTAAACAGCAGCTTGAGCCTTACGTGTTGCATTACCGCCATCTACTGTGTATTTGGTTCCGTTGTTGTTTTATACACTGCAGTTTTTTTACCGGAAGCGGAAATACGTAGACGCAATTAGGATAGCCAATCAAGTGCGACCTTCTGCATATTTATTGTTGCCCTGGAAGCGGTCGTGCACGTTCGTTAAGCCGAAGAGAGAGACGTCCAGACAAACAGCAGCAACAATGGGGATGAAAATCCAAGTCGAATACTGGTAGTTCAATCTTTTATCATAATTATTTTCATTTTATGTATTTTTAGCTAATATGCGTCTGTTATTTTGTCCCATAAGTCACAGTTTAAAGACGGTTTTACTGAGATTAGTGTAAGTAGCGTTAGCTAACAGCTAAGCTCAGTGACTCGGCAGAAGCAACGTTAACGTGGTGATTTAATGAAGCTTACGTTGTTTTGACATATGTGCGTTGTTTTTTTTCATGCAGTGGTAGATGAGGGTACGAACCCCGCTATCAGGAGCTCGCCCGGGTTGTCAAGGATGAGTTTCCCGATGCGGACGTGTCAGGCTTCGTGGGAAGAACCGGTAAGTAACGTTGTTACTTCACGAGTATGTACAGTGGTCCGATTGAACTCTTACTGATTTGTTTGTGCTTGAGTTGATTCCAATCGGTAACGTGACGCATTACTTATGTTTATAATATTTTGTTTTTAATTTATAGGCAGCTTTGAGATTGAAATCGACGGGCAGCTGGTCTTCTCCAAGCTTGAGACAGGAGGCTTCCCGTATGAGGATGATGTGAGTAGCAGGCAGATGAAATAATCATG
>JAUZTA010000011.1:3420325-3431226 GCA_034780835.1 Ctenochaetus striatus | reverse complement strand
TCACATGCTAACCCAGGACACTAATGCGATTAATTGCGATTAAAAATTTTAATCGACTGACAGCCCTATAATAAATATTCTTATTTTTTAGAATATTCAGCCCTCTAACATCAGTTTGTTTATTTGTCTCCTGTTTGTTCCTGCAGGATCACCATCCCAGTTCAGAGCTTTTCCAACCTGCAGTTTAGAGGTCAGTCTTTTGTGATAAAAACCTCCTCTCTTCACTGTATTATGCCATTAAAATATTTGTTTTTAGTTCATTATAATTCTAAGGGCACCTTTTTCAATCTGGGTCATTTAGCTGTTAAAATACAGATGCTTTTTGCCCCTAAATGTCATATTTTGGATGTTTGGGTTTTCTAAATTTCCTGATTGAATTCTTTATTGTTGAGCCGCTCACTCTTTTATCCTCACCTTTTAAATAAAATGCATTTACTGTATGTAAAACTACACGTTGGCACAGTAAAATGCCTTTGAACAGAAGGTGACACATTCCTGTTTCTTGAACCGCACTGAATGTTCCACCTCTGCTCATCCCACAGAAACTAATCTGGACACTAAAACCCCAGAGGCCCACGTGAAGAGGAGCATCCTGGTTCGGACCGTGGAGACCAGAGACGGGGAGGTACGTGCTTCAGCAAAACATCACGGCTTTAACACGCTGGCGCTGGAAAAACAGGCCAGTCTGCACATCGCACCCATTCCCTCTGGAGGGCAATGTTGAACCCTCCTGCAGGTTTTCACACACGTCTACTGTCGTTCAGAGCACCTGATGCCATGTACAGCAAAGCCACAGGAGATTTGATCTTTTTTTTTCCCCCTATTTTTAACTCCAGGTCTCTTTTCTTTTTTTAGATCATCAAGGAATCAACAACCGAACACAAAGATCTTCCTTAAAGGTTTTTTGACCAGCTGAGCCCATCTGATCTTCAGGCTCAAGTTGAAGGATTTTCAATGATTATTCCATTTTTTTGTTTTGTTTTAAAATCCCAAAGCAGCCTCATCGGAGTCATTGCATTAATTCATTTTTTTCTCCCATTTCCTCATCATCCACAAGCTAACGTGTTTACTGCCCCAAAACTGTGACGTAGCTATTAAACACTGCAGGACTCCCTCATTAGAGTTTCTGCCAAAAACATCTGTGTTCAGCTTTTTGTACAGATCCACAAGCAGCCTGAGTTCGACTCTGGTCAGGCGTCTTTCAGTGATCTTTAGCTTGTTCCAGTGGACTTTAATGGTAACATGTTTTATTATAACTCAGACTGACAGAGCAGATTATTAGCATTGCTTCAGATTAGCTGCCGTAGAAGAAACCTTGAGACGTAGCGATTGTTTTCAGCTGTTATGTAGCTCGGTGGAGGTGGTTGTGTGGTTATGTGTATGTGAAACGTGGCATGGGAAGTTCAGGAGGACGTCGGGGGTTCAAAGATGTCAGATTTTGGATGGAACGAATGAGACGTGTTTATTAGAGCAGCTTTAGGCAGACAGACAGGTGATTTTGAGCTGGTTTGAAACCGTTTCCTGGTGCTTCTTTGCCTTTTTATTCCTTGCTGAAGGTGCAATTCCTGCACAAGTGTTTTCTTTTGGTGCATTTCTATCTTACCTGGTTCTGATTGGAGGTGAGCTCAGATTGGAGGTGCACTTTTTAAGATCTTCAAACTGATGCCTGGTCCACATTTACACATGTGCTTTTCCAGGCATTCAGGCCTTTCTTCCACACACAAACGCAGCTTTAGGTCACTGAGATGAATTTTTTTTTGGAAAATATCTGTGAAAACTGTGGTAAGGAGTTAACTTTAGAGACTTATTCAATATTTGCACCTTTGCAGACATCAGAGAAGCACAAAGACAAGACTTTAAGGCACACAAGAGTCAAGCAAGCAAGGCAAGATCACAGCAGAGTCCGAAATGACCATTTAGCTGTTTGCAAAAAAAATAACTTCTGCTTGATCTCTGTCTGAATCTGTTTGTACAGTCATTTGCATAACAGCCCATTTTTTTTATGTTCTGCACCGATGCCAGATGCTGAATGTTTGTATGCTTTCCACTCGCTGGGCAGTGACCATGGCAACCTCTAGGTGCAAGTCGTACCGTCAACAGGTGCAACAAAACTAACAGCAGAAAAAAAAAAGGGGGGGGGCTGTGCAAACCTGCACGGTCGCATGTGGAGGTCTGATCAGCCAAACTAAACAAGAGCAACTGTGAGGCCGTTCAAACTTTTCCTCCATCGCCTCCCTCCTCCTGCTCCTCTGCAGCTTCTGCTCGTCTCACAAAGCCAGCCGCTGACGTCCTGCGTCCCTTGAACACAACCTGACAAAAAGGCGTTATCGTGTTTTGACACCGGGACGTGTCGGGTGGGGGGGTTGCCTGCTTATCGAGCAGAGGTGATAAGGACGGAGCCATGTTGGAGGTATGGAGGAGGAGGAGGAGGAGGAGGTGTTTGACATGAACTTTGCCCTGCAGCCTCACAGTTAATCCACCAACACCAGTTTCTGCAGCGTCCGAGTGATTAGAGTTAGAAAAAACACAGAAAAAGTAAAGAGTGCAGTGAAGATCAACTCCAACGATTCAAACGACTCGATCCTGCACCAGAAACCTTTGTTTTCTAGTTTTAAACGGAAGGATGAAATGAAAAGAGGCTGGAGAGCAGGATGGATGGATGGATGGGTGGATGGATGGATGGAGGGATGGATGGGGCCCAGACGCTGCAATCCAAGCCTTGTGCTTTGTTGGAAGCCCCGCTGACTGAATCTGTGCTGACAGGCCCCGCCGCTAATGAGAGTGGTGCTACAGCGAGGCTGGCTGTCGCCGCGCTCGTCGCCAAGGACACGCAGTGGATTTGTGCTCCCATGTGCCTCCCACCTTCTCAACTTCCACCCCGCTCTCTGAACCCCACCGAATCTCTCCTGATAACATGCATTCACTCTGTTTCATTTCTGTCTTTATTTTTTTCTTTATTTTTGAATGTCAATCTTAGATAGAAACTCAGACTTTTGAGTCTCGTAGCAGAAAAGAAGCTGAAAACCTGCAGATGTGAACATAACATTAGTTTTGACCGATGCTATGTGCTACGATGTTATGTTAACTAAACAACAATAAAACTTCTTGTTTGTTAGAATAATGCCTTTTTTCGTGAGTCCTTTCTTTCAAAGACTGACAGCAGCAGACAGACACCGTTTATCGCAGCTGATTGTTTGCTGTCGAGCAGATGGGTTCACTTCCTGTAATATCACGGCTCATTATGAGTGTTACTGTAAGTCTGTGCAGACGGATAACTGAGGCCAAAAATAGTGTCGACTGAAGTGCAGACAAACACCTGAACTGGATGTCGAAAACATATGACTTCACAAAAAAAGTCTGATTTCCGTAATGTTGCTTTAGTTTTCTGAGAAAGACGCCTTGTTGTGTCTTTAAACACGTTTTAATTTGGTTTGTTTCACTTGTTAAAGGGCAGTTACACAGTTTTTTTAGTTAAACTTGCAGTCAGGCGTCTGTATGCTGCAGTTTTTCACCCCGTTTGTAATGAAAATGAACAGATTTCTCCAGAAAATGATTTCAAAATAAGATTTGGGGCACAAATTCAAACCTTTCTGTCCAAGAATACTTAAGAAAGTTTGAGTAGAGCTAACATGACACTTCAGCGGTCGAGTCAGACAAATAAACTGTTTCAGAACAAAATTTCCTCCGTGTTTTTTTTTCTTTCCACCAGCTCAACAGAAGAAAAACACAAAGACAGAATTGTGTTCTTGAGACTTGCACACTTGATTTGTCTAAGTCAGACCGCTGAGGTCTAATACTAACTTCAGATAAACTTTGGAGTATCATTTTGCATGGAACAAGGGCTCTGGATTTTGTCCCGCATCTGTTTCATTGGAAGAATGTTGAGAAGGATTTTCTTAAAGGCCTGCGAGGAGGAATGACTGCAGCGAGCGAGCGAGCGAGCCCTGTTTCTGCTTCAGACTCTAAAGAAAATAAAAGTCTTGTGTTTCTACACTTTAAACACAAATTAAAGGATGTTTCACTCTGAATCACGTTGGGTCTGATCGGCTCATTTGAATGCAACAAATAGACAAACAGGAAAACTTCAATTGGCTAAAAAAGTTCAGTGCTGAATCCAGTTTGGCGAGTTTTCAAGCAGCGTTTCTGTGCTGCACTTTGACAGTCATTTCAGTATGACAGATAGAAATGGTTGGAAAAAAAGACGTTCCAAGTGGCCAAAGTATAATTCAAATGAAAAAGACTGAAGGCTCACTGTTCAGAGTGAACATCTGTGTTGAAAATGTGTTTTTAAAAGAGAAAGTAAGACAAACAGTGATCAGAGGTCCTGTCACAGGCAGCATAAAGGGCACAAAAACTGAGATTATGCTCCTTTTGTTGATTTTTTGCCTCTTATCTGCTTATTTTTCATACAATAAAGACAAAATAAAAGCATGAGCAAACAAGAAAGATTCTAAGTTTTGTCAAAAACACTCAAGCAAACGCATCTGCAGTAAACATGATAATTGTCTGCCAAACACTTTTAAACTTCTCAACATTAAATTCCAAGATGTCAAAGCTTTTTTTGTGTCATTAGTTGCTAAATATTTTAACCAAACAGTTTAAGATTCAAGTCAACATGAAGAACATATTTTTCTGTGCATATGAAAATATAACGCATGAAAGTGAACATCTAACACATGCACATGTGTGTATGCATGTGTGTGCATGTGTGTGTGTGAAGTACAGTATGTCTCTGTGTTGCCCGGCTCTTATCAGAGGAATGGAGGGTCTCAGGTCTGCAGTGAAAGCAGCCCTGAGCCGAAGGAATTCCAGGCAGATAAAACTCGGCTCTGACGTTCGCCTCTGGAAAACTTTCCCATCCAGCGCTGCTCCGCAGTGCCGGGAAGGGGCGAAAGGTGACGGAGATGGGCATTTTTAAAGCTCATTATCTCTCCACGGCGAGTGCGAGGTGACAACAGCTGTCATGTAAGCTGCAGAAAACAAGAACACACAGCCACCTGGTCTCGTTGGAAAATGCCAACACTTCTTTGTTGAAATACACAAACATGGACCGGACTGAATTCTGCTGCTTTTCACGGGTGCAGCAGGTGAAATTGGACTAGAAAACATGTAGTACAGCCAAATCTGCACTGTTTTTTTTTAATTTGTTGTCTGAAAATGTTCAGTTTATCAGAAATAACATTTGCATCTGATTAAAACCTGCATTAAAATTCACAAATTAGGTGAAAATTGCAGCTTTTATGAGAACTGATCGATGCTTAAATCACCTGTTTCAAGCTTAATTGTTGAGATTTGCTGCTTTTGTTTATTTTATGTGTCAATAAAGTAAATTTATGTAAATTTTGGACCTTTGCTTTGATAAAACAAGATTTGAACAAGACAAGAAAGCTATTGTCCTAATGAAAGTATTTTAACGAATGCTGGCTTTAACATACACTGGATTTAAAACAATGTATGCAAGCATCTACAGCAGAGCGATAAAAGATGCAGCCTGACCTTTCTACAGGGCTGTGGAGTCAGAGATAGGGATGGCTGTGCAAGGCTTTACCAAGAAAACAAGGTTACACAGATGGCTCCTCTCAATCATCTTGCTCTCTGCTTTAAACACCAGAATCACATCCGAACCAGCCACCAAAAAAACAGCTCGTTCCATCCAGATCTTTCTATCTCATGTCACAGGATTTCACTTCAGAAGACTGCAGTGAACCTTCGGGTGCGTTTCAAGTTTAAGATATCCTGCTGACAAATAAACACACGATTAAAGAAGACAACGCAGATATGGAAACATAATGTCTGTGTCAGTTAATGTTGGACTCTTGGGTTCTCGTTAATGAGCAGGATGCTGCAGCGGAGTCCTGCACGCTCACGTGTCTCACCGTCCAGCGTCGCTCTTTGTCGTTGGGGCTCTTTGTCGTTCAGGCTGCCATCTTTAGTGCACATTCCTGTCTCACTTGGCTCTCACACGGCGGGGGTCATGGGGAGGCATGTGTGCTCCTTGGTTAATTTTAGCCTTCATTTCATCAAGGCCATTGAGACGAAATGAAGAGCGACTATCTGGGCCCGTCTGTCGGAACCGTGAAGCCTCGTAGCCTCTGATCTCCAAACACACTCTCTGCAGGCTGAAGCACTCGGCGTGTCACATGCGCTCAGGCCAACTTTTCTCCGGACAAAGTGGAGCGATGACTCCTTTGATGCGCAGGTCACCAACCTGCCGGATCAGAGGCTCTAAGTGTTGATGATGTGATCAACAATAAGTATCATTTAAACTCGTTAATCCTCTGGAACAGACCTCATTTATGATGTTAGATTAAATAAAAATCAATGCATTGATGCAGGTGCTGCGTCAGAGTTACCAAGAGTCAATGAGGCTCTTTTGTGGCAAGAAAAACAAACAATGTGCAGCATGTGTGTGTGTGTGTGTGTGTGTGTGTGTGTGTGTGTGTGTGTGTGTGTGTGTGTGTGTCAATGAGCCACTCTGAGCTTCTCCATGCAACCTTCAAAGTAGCCATAAAATCGAAACTCCCGCCTGAACGTCTGCTCCGTCTCTGAGCCTGTTTCTCCTCTTTGGATCCAACAAGTCATGAGTCTGAGTGTAAAATACATTTTTTAAAGCTAAACTGCAGATCTTTTGGCATTTTGTCACTTCTTTCTTTTTGGTGGTGCTCGTTTAGCTCATCAGCAGCCTGCAGATAAAGTCATAAAGTTGTGCTTCTCTGTGTTTGCAAAGCCAGGGTTTCCCCCTTTTGTTCCACCAGAAGTGAGTCCGAAGAACAGAGAAAGAAGCTGCTTTAACAAACAAACCAAAGAGATTTAAAGGGACCAGGACAACACTCACACAAACACACACAAACACACACACAGACAAAAAATATACCACACAGGAGTGCCATTTAAAGCTGACAGTGACTATAGGTTAATATGAGTCTGCAGGAGTGTGATAGCAGCTGCAGAGAGCCAGAGGATGCTGCTATTTTGAGCTCGGAGACTTGTGATGTGGAGTGAAGCAGAGTAGACTGATGAGGGTCTGCACTATGTCAGTGTCAAACCACTAAGTCATCCGCAATAGAATAAACATAACTTCAGGTCACGGATTTCAAAATAAAACACCCCATTGTGAGAATCAACTGTCAAAGTACTTTTGTCATTCAAGGACCTTTTGAAAATTTAATAAAAAGCCCCAAAACTGATTTTTTTTTAACAAATCCCTACATTTATTATAGCCTGCTCTTATGCATTCTAGAAATAAAATAAGCTTGAAGGACTTTTAGAATTTGAAGACATTCAGAGACACAATAACAACAATTACATAGCCTAATCAGAATCAGAATCAGAATCAGAATCAGAATCAGCTTTATTGGCCAAGTACGTTCACAACATACAAGGAATTTGGTTTCGGCAGGTGGTGTCACTCTCTGAATGAACAGCAGTAATAAACAAAAATATAGAAATCAATAATAGAAACAAAATGCATAAAAATAAATATATACACATATACACTAATTTTAGCGATCCTGCATTATGGCCGATTGAGTTGCATTATGTGGCTCAGAGAAGCATATTGGTAACAAATTATGCCATTAGTTACTTGTTATGTTAAACTTATAAACTTAATACTGCATGTGTCGGAATTAAAGCAGGTAAATCAGCGTGACAGTTTTGGCTCTCACCGACTCCATGAACTCTTGCACAGCCTGCTCAGCCCGCTGAAGGCTCTCAGCTCTCCGGTTTTGGGCTTTTTTGATCTTTTTCTTCGCCTGTTGGTGGCTGATCATCTTCTGGGCCAGTACCACCACCACCCCAATGCAGCATGCAGTGGCGCACAGCAGTGCGACTGTCTGCCTGTCAAGCTCATTAAGCTCCGTACCATGAAGGAACTGCTTTATGTTGTCCATGCTGCAGCCGAGGGACAGATGTCAGCTAAGTCAAGCTAACGAGGACAGGCTGCTCCCAAAAATGTTCTGAACTTGCCTGGAGACTTGTCAGAACTTATAAGTCATTGAGTGGGCGTGGCTTTAAATTCCATATTCATGATGAAGCTCATTCGACTCGTCTGTTTTTTCAGTTAATTCGACAGAACTACCGGCCGAGCGCACAGACAGCAGAGAGGCTCCTGGCATGACATGCTGCAGCAGAGCTTTGCACGATAGAAGGCGCCTGGGATTTCTCAATTTAATGTATAATCCCAATGCTGAATTTATTTAGCATTAAAAAAATCTGATAAAAGTACTGCACAAGCCTCAGCTGACAGAACAGTTCATCCAGGCTGCATCGGTTCTTTAAAGGTCTATTACAAAGGCAGCAGCATGCAGTTTTGCAGGCCACATCTAAGAACCGAAGTGGTGAAATCAGCGTCACGGTACTATAAAAGCTGCAGGACGCAGGTAGGCAGGCAACCCTGAAAGTAAATATTTGGCCACATTTACATTTGTTGTACGCTGGGTAAGGGTTATATTATGATTAAACTTCTCTTTGTCTATCATAAAGAAAGTGCCATGCAAGGACAGCAGGAGTCCTGGAGTGACTCGGACAAAATTCTTTTAAGGTGACCATGTATTTTTCCTTTTTCAACAGAGGACAAGAGGCCAGTGACTCCATCTGGTGAGGCCCTTAACGAACAAATCAATGTCAACCTTAAGGGGTGGTCCAACACTTGATTAAGAAAACTCAAACTGTTACAAAAAATATTTCACTTTACATTCAACTTCTTACAGTCTGTGAACAAAGAATCATTAGCGATTCATGTTTATCATCTTGTCCCACCTTTACATGATATGCATAAGTCAAATTGTTTCAACTGAAATTCCTGCATTGCCATGTGTAATAGTCACAAGTGCGTTGTATCTGCAGAACATAGAATAAAGCTGACTCAGGGGTTTTACTTTACAAGAATCATTAACCATTACTGGATTTATTGTCATATAATAAACTTGAGGCACAAGTTAAGGTTCTTAAGCCACCCACTTTAATGAAATGTTGACTCACACAACCTTCTTTAATACTTTTTTTCACATGTGAAGATACAGTTTATTATACATTTAAAGTCACAACATACAGCAGATCCACATATGGATGTAATCAAAGTCACATTCTCCACATAGTGCAATATCTGAAGAATGCTATCGGCCAGTGGTGCAATAGTCAGGAAGGACTTCATTTGACTGAATTGAAGAGTTTGTGCGCCACCTATAGGACATTAAGAGGAATTTCATTAGTGCAAACATGGCATGGTGCAAGGTAAAGTATATTAGAGAGCCCTAAATAAGCAATATTAACATTGACATCTTTCTTGCCTTCCATTACCCCCCCTCCAACACCTTTCCACGTGTTTTATGAGAGAAATAGGTTATTTTTGGCATTTTTTGTACATTGGAACTTTACTAAATTGTCATGGTCTCTGATCATATGAGATTTGTTTGGAAGTGCTCATCGTTAGAAACTCTGACTCTACTACCTATTTTCTTTTTAAAGATCACTCCATGTGAAAATCCTTCTCTTTGACTCACTTCTCCGACTCTTTTCTTCTGTGTCCTCTTACCAGTGAGTGAGTGGCTAATGTTATTGCACAGATTTGACTTGCTGAGTGGCATTAAGTAAAGCAGTACTGTAAAATCTATCACTGCTTTTCTGGTGAAAATAGAAATGTTCCATTCCTAGGGTCTTCAGCAATACATCCAGTAAGTATGGAATATCAGTGAACAGTTGTTGGGAAAATCAAGGGACAGGCACATCCACATACAGATTCCTTTCCTCATAGTGAAATACATGATACTTTGATTTATTAGTCAACTTTGTATCAGTTCAAGCCACATTTATCAACTAATCTTATTTTGACAAAAGGAATATGAATCAAATTCTACATACATACAGTACTGGTAAATGCCACACTTACACAGTGGTCCCGAGCATGCAAGAAGTCAAACAGCTCCTCAGTACAATCCTCCTCCGTTGCAGACCGAGAGCCAACTCTGGTCTCACACTCCTCGAGACGCTCTCGGGTGTGAACGCAGTGTTCAGCCTCTTCACACTTTTGTCTCATCATTTCAAGAGGATCCTTCAACAGAATACACAGCACTGAGAAAATGTACCGAAACAAGTGTACTTAGGCACAACACATTCAGCAAATGATCCGTTCTAAAGTCAGACAAATCATATCAAACAGGATTAACCAAATATTGGAAAATTACAAACACAAAAACAAACTACATCCTCCAAAGTGACACCTGTTCAACAAGAAACCAGGAGAGTGAGTGAAAAGACAATTCAGAGAGGATAACTAGCTTATTCCTCAAAAGTCCCTTCCACATGTACCGTTAATAGAGGAAATATGTGATTGATATTCCACTTCACCACTCTGCATACAGGGCACAAAGATGTAATTGGGGGACAGTGTTGTTTAACCTTTGAACTGAGTGTAAGTAGTAACACAGCTGCTGTTTGTAAAAAAGAGTAAGCAATCATGCCTGGGTAGGGATGTAAAAATTTGATGACAAATGTGTGCAATCCATGGGATTTGGGATTTACAACGCAGAAAGCAGCACTTAGCAGCCAACTCAAAAAAAGGACACCAGCTGAAAATGTCTGAAAATTGGGAGAGCAGCTTAATCCTCTAAAGAGAACATGTGTTCAACCTCCATACAGGGACAGCATACAGTTGTTACTGCCTTATAACATTGTAATGGGTTTGAAAGCACTGTCTGATGTGTAGTGTTACACTACGCATCCATTACTCCTCTTTAGCCTCAACGCTGGCATGCTACCAAAACTCTAAAACTGAGGCAGTGTTATGATGGTGGATATGGAAGCCAAAATCAGTAGGGTTTGAAAGGTTTTTATGTTTGAATTTGATTAATTTTGGTCGTGTACAGGGGGAAGATGATATATAAACATTGGTCAACGGTTTG
>JAUZTA010000011.1:3365317-3384198 GCA_034780835.1 Ctenochaetus striatus | reverse complement strand
ATCCTTTAATAATTTTACCTTTAAGTATAACAATTCTACATTCTTAAGTTGAACTCATAAATTACAACAAATAGGGCTTACGAGCATCGATAACTCCAAATAGAAATTGACTGTCACCCATGATTTGTTATACATGTGAGAGCTTGCCTTCCTTACATTTTACCGCTTTTTGTTTGTTTTATTTTGTTTTTTTATTATTTTACTTTTTCAATTGAAGGAGAAGGAGAAGAAGAATAGCATTTTTCTGAAAGTAAACACCATTGTAAACTCGATAGAGTTGTAGTTACGTACTATAACCAGCGGGGGCACCAATGAGCCGTAACTACGAACTCATGCCATCTATCAACTGCACTGAGGTCAAGGCAGACATAACACAATAGCAGTTTACAGTCGCTTCCGGTAAGAACATTCGAAATAAAACCTTTGAATTAAGTATATTTAGGTGGTGTTGACCGGGTTCAATCTTTTGAATCTGTCCACGCCGCCAATTTGACCTGACTTGTTCTACATCAGTGTAAGTAGTTCACAGTTCTGCCCGGTCTCAAACTACAGTTGGTTGTGACGTGATTTCCGTTGTGTTGAACGGGGCCGTTTACACATCCCGCAGTGATACTTTTATTTTGAAATGTCGAGTGGTTTGCTGCTTTAGGCGTAACATCACCACAAGGACAGTTCAGACTACTTTAGCTCTGCCAGCGTTTCGTTCACTGTCAAAGTAACTATCCAGGTAAGCTCTCGGTTCGATTAATCAGTTTTAATTTTCTAGTGATTTTTTTATGACTAAAAATATGCTGCTTCCTGTTCAAGATCGCGTCGTTAGTTACAAGGTGCCATGCTAGTTAGTCGCTGTTAGCATGCTAATGCCAGATTTGCTAACCACTAATGATAGAGTGAGCGAGTACTGGGGGATGGGTCTAGTAAGGTGACATGATTACGACGTGTGGTTTAATCCGACATATGTCATTAGGTTAGTGCGTAGTGTGAATTTGAGTCGTATGCCGGTACAGACACGTACATCGTCAGATATAGCCTGATATTTTAGCCTGTTGGCAAACCTAGCTCAAAGGTTGGACTATTGGCTAAAGTTAGTGTTGCTAGCTTCAGCTTCCTGGCTGATTATTCACCTAATTTAACCACATTTGGAACAGCTACTAAAGTTTAACTGGCCTTAGCTTTTACGTTTCCTCAGAAATGCCACATTTGTGAAGTTAATGATCATATTAATATATTGTAGATTGATTAATTTGATTCGTAGCGTTTGATTTAGCAATGTAACGTCACTTAGAGACTTGCGTAAACAACGCTTCCCAAGTGGCACATCAGAGTACCTGTTTCTCCTCAGTCATTGTTGTCTAATTAGTGTCGGTCATTAGGGATCTTATTTCCTCTTAGCAGGTTGTCACGTGAGTGCCCGCATGTGTGTGACCTGGTGACTGAAAAGTGAACCAAACCTGGATCCTGTCACAGTTAGTTTGGCAGAGGCAGTCACATGGAGGGTGTGTGTGTGTGTTTCAGTTTGGATTAACATGTAAAATACTCACATGGTCTCGTTTATTGTTGGAGGCCTGAAGTGATTAATTATAGGTCGCCACACTTCATGGGCAACTCAACATGTAATGCTGATGATAAAGCAGCACACAGGTCTCATTTTATTACAGCTACAGACTCAAGCACCTTTCACAATAAACTGGTTTGACGTCTTTAGTTTCATTTCAGTTTTCTTGAAGGGTGTGTTCAACAACCCTCATTTATTTGTGTTCCTGTTTGTTGTATCAACTCTCGTTCTCTTTGTCTTTTCACTTTGCTGCAGGTCTCACGATGAAAAGTGCTCGTATCCTCCTGATACCTGCGCTGCTGCTCCTCCTGACCCTTCCTGTCTCCATCGGACGCTACAATGATGATTTCGATGACGGCGAGGATCTCGCAGACTTCGATGACAATGACTTCGCCGAGTTCGAGGACATGAACGACGATCAGGCGGCTGAGACGGAAACTGCTCCTCCTCCTCGTGTCTCACAGTCCTCGCTGCCTGACGAGGATGAAGATGAAGATGAAGCCACTGTGGAGCTGGAGGACGGCCTGGATGGGTTTGAGGATTCAGAGACACAGGTTCATTGCCTCATTAATTTACATCTTATTTTTTTAGTTTGCATCATAATATGTCATTGTGTTGCGGTATGCAGAATCTGCAGCAAAGCATATTTAACTTAATGTTTTCTTAGGATCAAGATATATACAGCAAATATGACCAGGACGAGTTTGAGGGGATTGGAGACATGGAGAAGCCGGGACACTCTATGAAGGACCCCCTCATAATCCACACAGTAAGACAGGCTTATTGCTAAAATCTTCTGTGGTGTGGTAATCTGCCTCGCCTCTGAATGTGCACACTGTTTCTGCTGCCCACTGAGGGAACTTTTACTGTAATATATCATCATTTTATATTATTGTTTGCAAAAGTATATCATGTTATGGTTGAAAATAAGGCATAGTTATTAGTGTTTGTGTGTGTTCATTTGTTTGTGTGTTTCACACTGTAAAGAAAATGAAACTCTGCAGCTGTGAGAGTCTGTAGAAATGCAGATTGTTCCACTGTTTTGTGTCTGCCACTGAATGTTGTTGGTTACCGAGCGTGCAGGCTGTTTACATAAGCTGTCGTCATGGAAGCTCAGCAATTGCAGCGCTGACATTGTTGCCTTTCGCAACTGATTTGCTTTGGCCATCAGTTGATACTGCTCAGTGAAGAACAAGGCTGATAAAATAACCAGGCAGGTTTGTGCAGGCTGTTGCACTCACGTCTGCTGGTGCAAATGTTGGCAAACTAGTAACAACAAATTGTAGCATCAATGCAAAACTTGGTTTAAGGTTATTTGGAAATTGTAGTTTTGTCCTCTAAAGAGCTCAGGGCTGATTTTTGATTCTCCTTGACATCAATATCCATATTAGTGTCCAAAAATATGTATGGAGCTGTATTGCTGACAACTGCTTGCTGTTACTCTGCAGGTTCCTGCACATCTGCAGAACAGCTGGGAGAGCTACTACATGGAGATCCTGATGGTCACCGGCCTTTTGGCCTACATCATGAACTACATCATTGGAAAAAACAAGAACAGTCGCCTCGCTCAGGCCTGGTTCAGCTCACACAGAGAACTTCTGGAGAGCAACTTTGCACTCGTTGGTGAGTTCTGTCACCTGAGTTATCTCCGATACATCAGTGTATGATGTATCAGTTTGTTTCTAGTTGTTGCAAGAAATTCATGAGATTTTGTGTTAATCATCGATAATTTTGTACGTGCAGGTGACGACGGCACCAGTAAAGAAGCGGTGAGCACTGGGAAGCTGAATCAGGAGAATGAACACATCTACAACCTGTGGTGCTCCGGCCGTGTGTGCTGTGAAGGCATGCTGATCCAACTCAAGGTAAGAGCTGTGTGTGTTTCTGTAAGCTGCACTGAAGGTGTTGGTGTTACTGCATATACAGTCATGTCATGTCTCTTTTGGTCTGTTCCAGTTTCTGAAGAGGCAGGACCTGCTCAATGTCCTGGCCAGGATGATGAGGCCGGCCTGTGATCAAGTGGTGAGTGTCAGTCAAACAGCAGATTCAAATGAGTCAGTGTTGAGTCTGTGAAGTAGAACATGAAGCACAGACACACTCTGAGACAGATTGTGCTTCTAAAAGAAGTTTTGCCGTCACAATCGCCGTCTGACCGACAGCATCTGTCTGTTTGTAGCAAATCAAAGTGACTCTGAACGACGAGGACATGGACACTTTTGTGTTTGCTGTTGGCACCAAGAAGGCCATGGCCAGGCTGCAGAAGGAGATGCAGGACTTGGTAAATATCCTGCACAACTTTTGAACACTACATCGATCCAATCTTAAGCTATGTTTACCATGCAATAACACTATCAGTGCACGTTGAATGTTTTTTATAGTTTTATTTTCTACATAGTTAAGGTTTCCATTTCGGTTCCTTTTCTCATTCAGAGTGAGTTCTGCGGGGACAAGCCTAAGTCTGGGGCCAAGTATGGCCTCCCAGACTCCCTGGCTATCCTAAGTGAGATGGGCGAGGTCACAGATGGGGTGATGGACAACAAGGTGAAGTCAGAATGCTGAGCAGGATTGTTTTTGACGTGTCAGTCAACGTGTTTCTCTTTAAACTCAGTGATGTTTCTGGTATTTTTAGATCGTGCATTATATCACCAACCACGCTGACAAGATTGAGTCCATCCATTTCTCGGACCAATTTTCTGGTCCAAAAGTTATGCAAGAGTAAGTATTCATTTAATCCTTTTTTCTCTCTCTCTTGTTAATCCCTCACAAGTGATTTAGCATCTTATTATTTTCTCATGTTGTTTTTCAGGGAGGGTCAGCCCTTAAAGCTGCCTGAGACCAAGAAGACGCTGCTGTTTACCTTTAATGGTGAAATATATGTCTCCTCCTGATGTCTAGAAGTTATATTCCACTCATGTGTTTAATGTACACTGAATGTTTTGTTTGTGTGTGCAGTCCCTGGCATGGGCAACACCTCTCCCAAAGACATGGACGCTCTGCTTCCTCTCATGAACATGGTGATCTACAGCATCGATAAAGTCAAGAAACTCCGTCTCAACAGAGAGGTGAGCAGGACTTGAGAGCTGTGCAGCATCCAGATTTTCTGCATTTGCTCTGATTTGTGTTTTTAAATCATAGTTTAAAGTGCAGCAGTGAGTCCTCATCATCTTTTCTGCATATTCAGGGCAAACAGAAGGCCGACAGGAACAGGGCCCGCGTGGAGGAGAACTTCCTGAAGCAGACTCACGCTCAGCGTCAGGAGGCGGCCCAGACCCGCCGGGAGGAGAAGAAGAGAGCTGAGAAGGAGAGGATCATGAATGAGGAGGATCCTGAGAGACAGCGCCGCCTGGAGGTCTGAGAACTGAAAATGTCCCACAGAAACCACACAGAACGACTTTTAAAGGACTAATTTGACATTTTGGAGAATCTGCTCATTGGCTTTATTGCAGAGCTCACAGTTTATGACAAACATGTAGCTGGAACCAACAGACAGCTGAGTTTAAAGACTGAGATTAGGATTAAAACAGCTGCCCAAAGGCACCTCTAAATCTAAATCTAAATGAACACTTTACATCCTGTTTGTTTGATTTGTACAAAAACCCAAAAGTGAAAATTACAAGTAGCCATTTGACAGATTCGTGTGTGTAGGTTTGCTGCCTCTGGATTGAGTCAAGCTAGCTGTTTCCGGTTTATGCAAAGCGAAATCAGCTAAACCAGCTGCTGTCTCTCATTTTTTCCCTCACAAATATTTCCTTTATCTACCCGCCATCAGTGTCTGGGTGGATCCTTTTTAAACCAGTTTCTTGTAGAGGCTTTTTAAGCCAACTGTGAGTCAAATTTTGAGAATTTTCCTAATTCAGCTCCACCTTAGTTTCATTGCCTTCATACAAGGTTGATCCTTTTTCAGAGATTTGTGATCCACTGATAAATGTCAAAGTTTTTCATTTTAATGTCTTAAAAATGTGTTTTTTCTTTTTGTTCTCTTCTCAGGAAGCAGCTCAGCGGCGCGAGCAGAAGAAGATCGAGAAGAAGCAGATGAAGATGAAGCAGATCAAAGTGAAAGCCATGTAAAAAAGACCTGCACAGGGAAATCGATACAAGCACACATGACAGCAGTGCTCGGCTCGGCTCAGCTCGGCTCGGCTCGGCTCAGACAGTTTTTCTCCAGCTTCTCTCACCACAGTCTGCAGCTCCAGCTCGAAACAGACGTCCTGTGCCTCTGGGTGTGTCAAGCTTAGCTGTCTCTGTCACCACCTGCTCCATTTCGGTGTGGCTGAACCTTTATGACTGAGAGGAAACTGTCCATGTCGAGTGAGAGGGACTTTTTCACCATCCAACCCGCCACCACAAGCCATGCCAGGATCTTTCTTTCTTTCTGTCTTTTTTTCTGTCCAACTGTCTTTTCACAATCAAGTTTTGAAAGCTGTGTAGCTCGGTGAGCTTTTTAACTCTTCATGCATGAATTAAGTCATAATCTGCTGGGAAGGAACTCACAACTGATATCGTGGTGTCGAGCCACGTTTTAAAAGGAAGGAAAGCATCGCAGCTGTGTCATTGGAAATGAATTAGCATTAATATAATACAACCGAGGAAATTTTAATTTATATCTGCTATGAGATTGATTTCTTGCAGGCTGTTTCTAATGAATATCTGAACAAACATAATAAAATGCACTGGAGTCTGTTTGAAAGCTGTTTCCATTGTTTTTAAAAGTATATTTTAAGTTACTGAAGTGATTTACAAGGGAATTGATGGCAACCGGCGATGGATGTGATACAGTTGTGGTTATAGACCTCCTGATAGCAGCAGTTAAAAGAGTGAGGGGGTCTATAACAGGGACAAGAATGGTTGAGGCTTAATGCTAAATTTAGATTAGTTTTAGATCGTGTCAGCAGTCTCTGAAATAGATCAGCTTGGTTGACAAGTTTAAATGGATACAATGACTGTGTTTATCCCGATGACAGTCTGGGTGCCATCAAACTTATGATCCCCTTCAAGTAATCTTTCAATTTCTATTTATTTTATTTATTCATTCTCTGGCTCACAATGTTCTCTAAAATCATATTTCTGTTATCAGAAGTTTGACAAAAAGTAACATTGCAGCTTTTCAACAGTATTTATTGCAGCTGCACAGAAGGGGATTAAATATGAATCGACAACATGATAGCGGCCATCTTTTTTTAAAATCTGGTTTCTGTTCTGTAGTTTACACAGTGTGATGTGTTTTCATAAATCTGTATTTAACAGACACACATTATCTGATGTCTATGTCTAAGAACTGACACACTCAGAGAAAAATACTGAAGTTCTATGATCAGTTTGGTAATTTAATGTTGCTTTTTTGTGACAAACCAGATATTCCACATTTTGACTGACCAGAGAAAACTGAAGCATTTTAGACGGAGAACAATATTTCCTCTTTGAGGGCAAATAAACCTTCTATCCACCTTTTCTTCTACAGATTCGTTTTCTGAAAGATCTATTCTGTACCACTCACAAACTCAGTAATGAAATAATGTGATTTTTTTTCCTGTAAAACATCCCCACTATTAATGATTTTATTATAAACAATATAAAATTTAAATACAGTTTGTAGAGAGGTTTATTTATGGCCATTTTCTGAATCCAGCAGATAAAGTGTTACAGTATGCAGCGGTGGGACATAAATGCACTTTGTCCACTTATTTATTGTACCAAAGTGCAGTATTAAGGTGGCTGTACTTTGGAATATTTCCCTTTTTTGCTCCATTTTATATTTGTAGAATCTAGTACACAAAACATATAATCAACTTATTTAAAATATAATAAAAAAAACTAAATATGTGCAGCAGGTAAAAGAGTCACAACACTGAAATGCTGATAAAATGTTTATGCATCAGAAATAGCAAAAAAAATAAATGAATTCATTTATAAATGTAACAGCTACAGGAGCCATTTTGCTATCTAATGAATGCTTTGACTTTGATACTTCAAGCACAATTTTCTGATAATATTTTTATGATATTTTTAGTTTGAATGCAGTTTAACTGCAAATGTGTATTTTCTAATACCTTTATAAAGAATTTTAAACGCAGTTCCAAACGGATAAACTCACTAAATGTTTGCTGCATATTAAATATTATAACAGTCATCTGCCTGGTTGAGATGTAAGTAAACGTATCAGTCTGCGTTGGCTGACTGTTCACTGATTCGCCTATAGAGGGCGCAATGATGACCTCCATGTGCTTGGATTTGTATGAGCAGATTCAAATATAGTGTTTTAAACGTATAATTTTGACGGTAAAAAAAAAATGCAGTCGTTTTTTTCGATAAATAATTTTTAAACTTTCGTCACATTTGTATTTTTCTTATCAATCAGCTATGTTTTTATTTTTTTCCAGTGACCGGCTTTGGGGGAAAGTGCCGGGCGGAAGTCCCAGACTGCATTCGCATACACTGATGGAGAACAGGCGAGGCTTTCAGGTTGGTTACGCGATGGCGGCTCTCTCAACAATATAAGGATTTCAACGCGAAAACAATGGCTTCGTCGCTCGGAGAGGCGTGTTAATGTCTTGACTAAGTACCGGAATGATAGCGACATCCTTTTAGCTCGTCGGTTTTGCTCCAGCGCCGGGTCGGAGATGTCCTTTTTCTGTTAGGGACTCAGTGTTTTTCTTGTTCGTCTCCCGGGCCTGGCTGTAGCTGCCTACACTGTAGCGGCGGTTTGCTACTTTCGGATGAGCGGGCAGTAGGTCTTGCAGAGGTGGGGTCTGAATTTAGGCGAACTGGGGGCAAAATTAGTCAGCAGAGCCTCAAATCGAGATGTATATTATGAATGTCACTGATGAAATTCCATCGATGTGTGTTGAGAGTAAATATGATCTCGGTTTGACTCACAACTTGATGTTCTTGCTAGTTAGCATTAGCCAACGGTAGCATTAACTTGCCCTAGCTAGAACGAGAAGGCATAAGTAATTCGGCATCGGTTGATGTTATTTAGCACAAAAGCTACCGACGGTGTTGCTTCTAATAAATGTTTTATGACCGGAAATAACCCCCGTTCAAAGCAAACTCTGTGTTTGCACTGGAAAACACTGTTTCTTTGCATTTTGTTGGTGCAGCTAGCAGGTTGTTAGCATAACTAACTGGCCAGTGACGTAACGCTGGTCATTGTTTTGACAGCACGCAGCATCTTAATCGAGGCTAACAGCGTCCTGGCTGTTATCCAGTTCAATTAATTTTTTCCTCCATATAAAAATGAGTATTTTGAGAAAGTGGCCGAGCAGGTTCGTGTTTGGCTAACTGATGTGACGCAGCTCATCGTTCTGTTACTTGCCAAACAGTGCACCTCCTGCCAGCGGCCAAATATACTTTGGCTGTAATTGCTGCAGCATTTTAGATCATTATAGCTCTGTTCCGCAGCTAATTTGTTCAAGCTTCGCTCTTTGTGATGACCCTGAGGAGGTTTCATTTCCAAACTGCACTTTCTGAAATCATGGTTTTCCTGTGACTCTCAGTTGTAGGATGGATCCAGACGGTGGGGCAGAAACACAAAAAGCTGTCAGTTTGCAGTGGAAGAGCTACAAACTCGTTCAGGACCCAACTATCCGGCGGGTCACGCAGAAAATCTATAGATATGATGGAGTACATTTCAGTGTGCCAGTGAGTTTCTTTCATTTGTTTCCCAAATGTTTTAATGTGTGTATGCTTAACATTGTATGTTTTGAGCTGCAACCTGTGTAATTTCATCAGGACTCTGGGTTCCCTCCTGTGGGTGAACTTCGTGACCCTAGACCCCGGAGACTGTGGTCCAGGTACACAGAACTGTCCCTGCCAGTGCCGAAGTTTAAGGTAAGAATAGGTGGTCAACATCACAAAACACAACCGCTTCATCGTTTGGAATAACAACATATTTTCCCTGATTTCATCATTTTTCTTCACAGCTCGATGAGTTCTATGTGGGTCCCATACCGCTCAAAGAGGTGACCTTTGCTCGACTCAATGACAACATCAAGGAGCCCTTCTTGGCAGAAATGTGTGCCAAGTTCGGCGAGGTTGAGGAGATGGAAATCCTGTTTCACCCCAAGACCAGGAAGCACTTGGGCCTGGCCAGGGTGTTGTTCACCAGCACCAGAGGAGCAAAGGACACAGTCAAGCATCTGCACAACACTTCTGTCATGGGTAACATCATTCACGCTCAGCTGGATATAAAAGGTAAGCTGAATGCCCTTTTGAAGTATGTGCTGTTCGTAAAGTAAGAGTTATTACAGTGGTGGTCCAGACAATTTGGGTGAAGTTTGTATAAAGATGTATAAAAAGTCAGTGAAAAAACCTCTGTTACCTTTCTGAGGTGTCATGTTAGCTTACAAACAGAGTGACATTAGCTTGCTGTTAAAAGAGGCAGTTAAACCAAATGGAATTAGGCGTGAAAACCCAGTTCTAAGTTGATAGGGGTGATTCATATATTCATAGCCTGAGGTAAAAGGAGTCAACTTCAAAAAAAACATAGCTCATTAATTTTTCAACACACTCCCCTCCTACTTTTACACGAGAAGTCCTGCGGTTGTGGAGGATACTTTTCCCTTCTTTGTAGAAGTCGGTGTCTTGTACCTCCAGAAAAAAATGGTCTAAAGCAGCGAGTATGTCATCATCTCTGTCAGAACGGCTACCATCTATCCCCCTCTTCATCTCGATGAAGACGTGGTAGTCTGAGGGTGCCGCATCAGGAGGCTGGTGTTGTAGAGATCCAAATCTGCATTTCTGGATGTTTGCACGATTGGCTGATGTTGTCTTTTTTTCTCAGTTAGTGCTAATGTGTAATTTTTAATAATTCAGAGCAGAATTACCACTAATGTCATTAGCGTAATACTTACTGCATAATCACATAGTTTAGAAGAATTGCAAGTGCATGTAAATAAGAGCTGTTTAACTCATTTGATTCCACTTTGGGCCACAAACTTATCAATTACCTTCACATTTCTGTGATGAGCTCATTTTACAGCATATTCTAAATATTCTGTGTCATTTTTTTTTTTGTTTCTCTAGGCCAGCAGAGGCAGAAATATTATGACCTGATAGTAAACGGGTCCTACACTCCTCAGACGGTGCCCCTGGGAGGCAAGGCTTTGGTAGACCGGGTCCAGCCTCAGGCCCCAACACAGCCACAGCCTGACACGGTACTGTCACCCCATGACTGTCTCTTTGGTTAAATAGTGATCATGTAGATTAGTAAATGGATATGAGGAAGATTTTAATGGTTTTAGTGTCTTGTTTTTCTGTTGTCACCTGTACACATTCAGTAGATTATGTGTATCTAATGTAAACCTTTTCTGGGCGCAGTCATCAGAAATCAGGCGGAGGCTCTCCAGTGAGCTTGCGGTTTTGGCGGCGGGGGTCCAAGCCCTCACATCGGGAAGCATCACCCCTTGCTCTGCAGATACCGGTTACAGTGACCAGCGTTTGGACACGCCCCCCTCTTCCATGGCAGGCTCGTCTGCCTCATCTCAGGGAGGTGGAGGAACACCTTACAGCTCCAGATCTGGGACTCCTTTCTCACAGGACTCCGGCTACTCGGGCGGCAGGTTAGTTTTCCATGTTGAATAGTGTTTCGTTGTTCCAGAGTTACAAATCAAAACTAAATCGTTGCCTTGCTGCTGTCGATACTGTGAGGCAGATTCAGGTATTTGAGTCAAAACTGAGACACTCAACATCTTTTTCTGTGCATTTTCGAATCATTGTTTTAAGAGACCTTAAAAATCATTTACAAGCTGTATTATATTAAAATTGCCACTAACAGTTTTATTGCTCTTAAAATATAGCGGTTATGTTCACAACTTATCAGTCAATTTGTAGAAAAACTCTGTTAATTCTTTTTGTTGAGAGAAAGATGATTTGCTTCTGGGTTTTTTGCTTCAGTTATGCTGCATGGACTGTATGTGTAGACTGTACACCAATGTTTTTCAAATTACAATATGATTATTCAAATATGTTCTGTGAGCAAGTTTGTGCGTCTTGGAGCAAGAAAGAATTTTTTTTGCTCACATTCTTGTGCAAGGCGATTTTTTTTTTGTGAGTTTTGGGACAAACTTAAGGCCATAACATCTTTTTGACTGTTACTTTCAAACAAAGCCACGTCTGTAAGAATGAGAGTTACAACTCCAAAATGAGCAGCTCTAAAAATAGAAAATTAGTATGTGGTGGGCATATTGTTGGAGGCAGACACAAAGTAAATGAAGGTATTGGAAATCCTACAGGAGGAGAGTAGGAATCAGAGTCTGTGGTTAAATGTTAGTGAACATCACTCATGCCTTTTTTCATGAAATAATTCAAAATATGCCGCATTTGTTTGTGTTTTGCAGGCATGCTGGCTACAACACTGGCACTCTGGGCAGCGGCTACCCTCCCCAGGATATGCTGCCTTCCTCCTCCTCGTCTTCTGCAGTTTCATCTACTGTCGGAGGATACAAAGTGTCTCGATACTCTGAGGATGCACAAGAACCTTCAGTGTATCACCGGGGTCGCCCCATGTACCCCCCAGCCACATCATACCGTCCCAACGAGCCGCCATGCTACCCCCCGTACCCCAACGTCGGAGGGCCTGGGCCACACATCATGCACCACTCCCCGATGCCTCCACCACCTCTTGCCAACCAATTTGATCAGCCCCTAATGCCAGACAGGGACCGAGACCGCGACAGAGACTCAGGGGGGCGCTACGGGGCGGGGGGGATCGGCTCCAGGAGGTCATCTTACCACCACCAGCAAGACACAAACTCTTCCTCAAAGTATCATTCCCATCACTCCCATCACCACTCAGACCGCAGGGACGAGAGGGGGTACAGGCGAGACAGCCTGGGCTCCCGATCAGGTGACCACGGCCACCAGAGACACCGCAACCACCACCATTCTCACAACCACCACGGCAGCAGCAGCCGCAGAAGGAGCAGCCACGACCGGGACAGGGACCGCGACAGAGACCGCGACAGAGACCGGGACAGAGACCGAGACAGAGACAGCGACTACTCCAACAGCTCCGACCCCAGATACAACTCCAACTCTTACCGCTCTTCCTCCAACAGCATGTCCCCCCCCTCCCTCATCTTACTCCGCATACTCCTCCTCCAAAGAGCCTCCCCCGGCCCCTCCTCAGGGATTGGACGTTTCCACCCGTCTGGGGGGAACAAGCCTGGCAGAGAGGGGCTCTCTGCCTTCGGGAGGTGCCGACAAAGACTACCACGCTGGTCACCACAGCGCTCTGCCCCCGCCTCCCCCACCACCACCCCCCCTCCCGCCAGCTTCAGTCATTGCGGCGGCCGTCGCCGAGACGCTCGGAACGCTGGACTTCAACCAGGACAGTCCGACCCGCGAAGAGCAGTGGGCGAAACCCAAACGCCGTCCCAGCACCCCGCCCGCTCCCCCAAAGACTCCCCCGCCTTCCTCGCCACCTCACCCCTCCATCTCTTCCTCCTCTGCCTCCCCCTCCTCTACCTCCCTCCCGCACCATCTCCCATCCTCCTCCAGCTCCCCACCGGCCCCTCAACGAGACTCTTCCTCCCCAGAGCCAGATTCCACCAATGAGAGCTTACCGTTCGTCTACCACAGCAGCAGCCTCGACTCTCGTATTGAGATGCTCCTGAAGGAACAAAAAGCTAAGTTTTCTTTTCTCGCCTCTGATGAGGAAGATGAGGAGGACAGAAAAGAGGAGAAGCAGAGGGGCGTACACAGGGAAGGAGCAGAGCGAAGGGGCGGGTCAGGTGACACAACAGGAGAAAACACTGGTAGTAATCAGGTGGGAGACAGCGGGGAGAAGGACCACAGGAGAAAAGGGGACAGAGACAGAGATGGCCACAGAGGAAGGAAACGAGGAAAGGGGGGAGAGGGTAGGAAGAGTCCTACTGTGCTTACAGCAACCACACCATCCTCCTCCACCTACTCTTCCCACATCCTGCCTCCAGAGGAGCCCCAGCCCCAGGTCGGCCTCACTGGGACTGGAGCTCTGCAGGAGGAATCATCGCAGGTCGGATCTGCTGAAACACGGAGCCGGACAGGAGCACACACACCCCCTTACAATGGACAGAGTCAGGTAAGATCATTTGCAAGGAGCAGAACTTTAGTTTTAAGTTCATTTGCTCTGACAAATTTAAAAAAAAAGTGTGTTTCCTCTGACTTGATTGCCAAGTGTGTCTAATCAGTCCTGATGTTCATGATTGAAAAAGTGTTTGTATTATGCAAATGAAGGGGTTATTGTTGCAAAAAAAAGAAAAAGAACAGGAAGTAACACCTCCAAAACACATAGTAAACATCCTACAGGACCGTCTAAGCTTAATTTGTATGTTTCATTTGTCTTTGTTATAAATTTACGGTGTTGTTTGTGTTTGTGGTTGTTGGGTTTGCATGCTCTTTTTCATCAGTGCACTTCCTGATTCAGTGGTTGCGAGTTATCTCGGCAGCTCCACTTTCAAAGTGTTTGAACGGAGCCTGAACACTCGGATGGTTTTCCGATTTAAAAAGAGTTCGCTCTCTGTTTTCTTTCAGTCCTCCCCTCATTCCTCCGGGGAAGACATGGAGATCTCAGATGAGGAGGAGGAGGAGAACACCACCATAACAACGGTGACCACCCACCAGCCCTCCGTCACCTCAGGTTCTTCCCCTTCCTCGTCCCAGGCCGCCATGCCTTCACAAGCCACAGACCCTTCATCTTCACCCCCACCCATCTCTGACTCTGCACAGCACTTTGGCAGCTCCATGCACCCTCCCATACCTTCCTATCCTCCTCATTTGCCTCCTCCGCCTCCCCCTGGTTACTCCCTTCAGCCCCCGCCACCCCCGGGGATCCCCCCGCTGCCCCACATGGAGCTGCATCCCGAGTATCCTCCACCCATGCCCCATCACATGTATGACTATGCTTCCTCCATGGAGCTGATGAACCAGTACAGCGGCGGAGCGCCCATGTCCTTCCAAATGCAGACTCACATGCTGAGCCGCCTGCACCAGCTGCGCATGTCGTCATCCAACGGCACCCCAGGCCCCGGGGAGGCAGCCACGGCAGACTACACCTCCTACCATCTCCACTCTATGCCCCCTCCCCACACACACCACCCCTACATGGACCAAGAGGGCAGCGGGGCGGGCTCTCATTACGACCAGGACCACCGCTACATGCCCCCCCACATGCCCTACCCCTATCCCGACCCCCACAGCACTCAAATACCACCCCCTCCACACCACGGCCTCCCACACCCCCACACAGGCTGGCCGCCACACGTCCTGCCGCCACACTACCCCTCATACATGCCCCCACCCGGCTACGGCACCATGCTGCCAGGAGATGGAGACGAGTACAGGGGTCCCGGGGAGGAGATGCCCATGCTGGCTGAAAACCCACACGAAGCCACAGTGCAGATGGTCCTGGCCACACTGATCCAGGAGATGAAGAACATCATGCAGAGGGACCTGAACCGCAAGATGGTGGAGAACGTCGCCTTCGCCACGTTTGATGAGTGGTGGGAGAGGAAGGAGACCAAGGCCAAGGTGAGGAAGACCACCCACATCAGTGCTAAACGTCTTTTTAAGAAGAGATTCTGCCTCTACTGCCTCTTCTTCTTTTCTTTTTGAACCTGTTTTTCTCATTCTCAGAATCAAGATGATGCTTTCAAGCTAAAGAAGAGAATAGATAGAAAACATTAGAGACCATGGAAGTTTGTTTTGTGTTTTTGGTTTTGGTTTAAAAACTTTCAAACCCCTGACACACAGTGAACAGCATACTTTCAACAAATGCAGTTAATTAACTTTTTTACAAGGAACGAAGTAACCCTCACAGACTTTCTCATTTACCAAAGATACTCAGTAATCCACCCTGAGGGGACCGACTGAGGGCGATCAAGACTCATTCTCATACTGCGAAATGGAAATAGAGAATACATTAATTTATAATTGTGAATGTCTTTTTTCCTGTAGCCATTTCAGACGATGGTTAGGGGCGTGTCTGCTCTACGGGATGATGAGAAAAAAGAGGAAAAGGTCAACCGCCCTCGGGAGCCCCTCATGTCTCTTGTGGACTGGGCGAAGAGTGGCGGCATGGAGGGATTCTCTCTCCGAGGAGCGTTACGACTGCCTTCCTTCAAGGTAAAAGCACCACTGTATCTCCATGTGTGACAGCTTACACTGTGATTTGATAAACTGAACCGCTGATTACATGCACACAGGTGAGAATCGATTTTACCTGTAAATGTGTCAACATCACTGCAATGTAATCAATTAGATCTATTTTGACATAATCTTGTATAAGATGTCAAAAATGGAAAATGGAAAAGTTTAAGTCCATTTTCTTAGCTGAGTGTCATTGATTTATTAAAAATGCTTGCGGTGTTTGATGCTCAGGTGAAAAGGAAAGAACCTCAAGAGCTTGAAGAGGGAGACATGAAAAGGCCGCGACCCTCGACCCCACCAGACGAAGATGATGAAGGTTTGTTGAGCTGATGTTGATATTTTTTTTTAAGGAAAAGTTGGATTAAGTTATATTTCATCTTACCTGTTGCATCTTACTCAAAATGTGTGTCTTGTTTCCAGCTGCTGAGGGGAGATTGCCAGAGGCAGACAGGCATGGAGCAGAAAGGGACAACAAGAGGAGGAAAAAGAAGCCGAGGAGTCGTAAACCTTGGGGGCTCGGAAGTGAAGGGGAGGAAACATCAGACGGCTCCTCGACTGAGAAGGTGTGAAGCCTCTTTTTTTTGCCATTCAGTCTTTATTTGTTTGTTTGAATGTTTTTAAAAGCAAGAATAAAAGACACAAACACGTACAAATTGTGCAGATGGAGGTGTCATCTGAAAAGGATGAGTTTGATTGGAATATTTGATCAATAAGGCACTTCAGTAGCTCCATGTTTTATTTGCTTTATGTCAATAAGTGAAAGAGTTGTGCTCTCACCCTAACTGACTGCTAGATGGCAGCATTTCACCGTCATACTTTACTGTAACTCTATTATTTGCAGGAGGATGAGGAAGAAGAGGAGAGTGAGAAGGAGTCTGATGGTAAATCACAACCTGTAATCTGATTATGTAATTTTATCTCTATTTATTTTTACTGAAGGCAGTAATGATATAATTTCATTTTAATCATATTTTTCAAGATGATGCCCTCAGTGCCGATAGCGATGATGAGAGCCTCTCCTCGTCCTCTGAGGGCTTTTCCTCTTCAGGATCTTCATCATCATCTTCCTCTGAAGATGAGGATGAGGAGGAAGGAGAGCGGGCTGAGAGTCTGGACAGCATGGACGAGTCGACCATGGACAGCACAACTGAGAAAGAGGATGACAGGTATGTAGTGTCATCTTTCAGTGTTTATTAAGAGGTTTGTCTTCAGAAGTGTATTTTGTCGTTAATGTTGAATCGGATGATCTTTTCATCAAGTTTTTCTTGCTTCTTGAATTTTTTACTCAGGGAAAATAACGCAGCTGCTGTTTCAAAGGCAGAGCTTAAATCAGGTAAGTCAAAAGTCTGCATCATATTATTGCAAAGAAGGTAAACCAGAACAAATACATAGTAATAACTGAGTTTATAAAGGGATATTTATACTTTTTTAACTGTTGGAAAAACTGCTTTAAAATATAAAGCAACAACTGGAAAAGCCATGTTGACTGCACTGGGTTTTCTTTGGGTCAGTCCTTTAAAACTGTCTTTTCTTTCAGGTGAAGCTAAAGACAGCAAGGCAGATACGACGGCAGCACCCACCAAGCGTCCTCCATCGCCCGCATACCCACGTCCTTCGTCCCCTGTTGTTCTTGTTCCGCCTCTCAAGAAGCGCAGGAAGACCGTCTCGTTCTCCACCGGCGAGAACGACAGCAAACCACAGCTGCCGACCGCACCGCTGTCTCCATCTCCCTCGCAGGTGGCGTCTGAATCTCTCCTCCTCTCCCCCGGCAGGACCTCGGACTCTCCTGTCGCTGTTACCCCGACCCTCCCAGCTCGTCCCAGTCAGGGCATCCAGCTGCTCCCCTTCGCCTCCAAACCAGGCGAAGGCAACGCCCTCATCCTGCCCCCGTCTGGACGACTCCAAGATTCAGATGAGTCCAAAAAGGGACCACCTGTTTCTCCTCAGGCTACTCCTGTCAAATCTCCCGGAAAGCGGGGTGCAGGCAAAGACTCGCCCAAATCGCCCGCCCCCCCTGTCATGGTGTGCCGCACTGTGCAGAACTTGCCGTTGGACCATGCATCTATGTGCAGAATGGCCTTCGAAGAGGCCCCTCCTCCTCCACCTCCTGTCAACAAACGGTCCAGAGGCAGGCCTCGAACAACCAGCTTATCCACTTCCTCCCTCAGAGAGGAGGATGATGAGGAGGAAAGTGAGCAGAGGCTGAGGCTCAGAGAGCAGCTGGGAGCATCGAGCCTCCCCTCGGCCTCAACCACCAACCTGTCTGTGCTGGCTGACGTCGCCCTGAAAATGGACCCTGATGGCGGCGACTCAGAGGAGACAGAGACATCTGATGAGGCTGAAGAGCAGAAGATGGAAGAAGATCTCTTCTCTCCAGAGTCGCTGGCCCTGGTGATGAGCCCAGAGGGTGTCGTCGTTCTTATGGAGCACAACTACTGCAAACCCCCTGTTGTTCCTGCACCGCCTGGTACCAAAAGGACTTCCTCCAAGCAGGACTCCTCTGTCCTGCTCCCAGCAGACCTTAACACTATTTCAGGGGTGCTTGAAGCACCAGAGGAAGTCATTGGAGAGGCTCTACCATCCAGGGGAGATGCAGGAGAATACTTATCACCAATGGGAGGGCTCTGTGAGTCAGAGGATTCAAGTCAGGCTGCAACTCCATCATCAAAGAAAATTACGGCTGGCAAGAGTTTCGACAGTGAAAAGGACAAGAGCAAAAAGAGGAGAATTAAGGACAAAGAAAACCTTGAGGTTCACCACACAAAAAAACAGAAGGAGCAACCTGGCAAGAAGCAGAGGAAACGGAAACTAGAGGTGCGTGGGAAGTCCGGTTTGTTCCTGTAAATGTTTACCAATGCCTTACTAAAAACGGTGTGTCACTACAGACACAGAAAAATATAGAAGGGTGATTCATCTCTTGGTCCAATCTTAGGTCCCTGCAGTCGCGGCACAAAACCTTTGATGCTTTTTTTGTAACACCATCAGGTTTTTTCCCCAGTAAAAAAAAGTGACTGGCTTGCACAAAACATCCCAACATATGTTAGAAGTCATTGCCAGCAGTGAGTTCTCACTGTGTCATGAATGAGGGATTGTGAATGCAGCTTCATGCGAACGATGATTAGAGTTCCTTGTGCAGTTCAGCTTCAGAGAGGAGGGATCCCCTCCCAATCTTATGTACTAAGTATATACTATATGAAATTGA
>JAUZTA010000011.1:3347411-3361149 GCA_034780835.1 Ctenochaetus striatus | reverse complement strand
ATTGATTGACAATGGTCTACAGTCCCTTAGCCAATCAGGACGCAGAACACAATGCGCGTTCATACGCTGTAAAAAAAAAAAAAAGAATGCAAAATTGCACTAAAAAAAATCTGCAAAACAGCGAGGCCGCGAAAGGTGAACCGTGTTATAGTGAGGAACAACTGTATTGCATTTCTTTTTAAAGATATTATTGTATGAGTCATGATTTTAATTGGAAAAAAACATTTTTGCACTTTATTTTGACTAAAACAATATATATATGAAATGCCAGTAAAGTTGTTTTTGCTCTCTACCAACATGCATGTTCCCTGAATGTCTGCAGAGTTTGATCTGAAAGCAGGGGCATCTCTGTGGCACCACATTGCTTTATTAATAATGTTATGTTTTGACACATTATACCTTCATCAGAAAGAACTGCAACTTCTAGGATTTGGATATTGCACTTTGTACATATTGCTGTTGAAAATAATATTTCTGACCTTGTGACTGTTCATCCACTTCCGGATCGTTGTTAGGAAAGAGAGAACACTTGGGTTAACTTGTAAACAACTGTTCAACTCTTATGGATTTCCCACTCGTGTGTTTTCCATTCTCGCTTCCTGCTGCGGTCTGTTGTCACCACAGAGAAAAGCAGAGAGGGGAAAATTTGGGGGTTTTTTTATCAGTGCACACACAATTTAATTTTTCATAACCTATTATTACTGTTTTGGTGCAACTTTAATGTTCTTGGATAAACAATGGCACTGACTCAACTCATCTTTGGCGTCTAATAGAAGAAGCTCACCAGCTTTGATGCATCAGCTCTGATCTGAGAAGCCTCTGTAACTGCCCCGGATTTGCACTGATGTGGTTTAATTTAGCAGGTGGTCTGAATCTGGATTAGTAAACAGCGGAAATGTTTTCAAAGCACAGACTAATGATATTCTTCAGAAGGCGTATAGATGATATGCTGGTGGTAAGCAGTGGATAAGATCAAGCTCCAGACAAACGCTTTGTTCCCTCTGTACCTCACAAACAAAGCCACTCTTTTGATGCTTGTTTCCGGATGACCTCACAAGCATCCTCACACCACCTGGGAAACAGAATTGTGCACACGCTGCATTTTCCACGCTCGTTGTTTTGTTACCTAGCAGTCCCTGAAACCAGTGTGTCAGACGTTCATACCTGGCAGAGAAACCTGTGTGGGAGGACCTCTGTTTCACAATTTGGTCTCCTGCAGCGATTCTGCTCGACTGGAATGTGTAATAATTCTAAGTTAGTTGTTCCAGGTATTATGATTTCACAATTTTAGGGTTTTTATAAGCACTCCTTTTGTTTATAAAACTGTTCTGTAGGAAAGTCACGATGCAAGTATTAGAATCCATAATCCTTATTTGTTGGTTGTGTTGTGCTTTATAACGGACAGTGCAGGGTTTTAGTGTTTGTTCCTACATTTATTTAAAGATCCAGAAATAAAGGAGTAACTCACCCACATCCTTCACCTTATCATCCGCCTACATGTCGTATCTGTTTCCTCATTGATTGGTTTTCAAATGACCATCTCACTTACGTTGCTGTTACTCAGTCAGGTCAAAGGGTTCCTCAGGTTCACTCCTCCTCCAGCTCAAGGCCGTGTGTTATCATGAGATTGTGCCGTTGTTTAAAGTTCTTTGCTGTTTTGTTTCCTGCCAGGGTGCTAACCGCGTGCTATCAGAAAGACGATCCGAGCAGCGCCGCCTCCTCAACGTCATTGGCACTACAGCTGTCATGGACTCTGACCTGCTCAAACTCAACCAGTTGAAGGTAAATCTGGTTACAGCCGTGGTGTTGAATGCACCTACGCAATAACTTGCAGACTGCACAGCTTTTAGATCATGACTGCATGTACCAACAATGTTTATACAAAAGGTTCCTGAGAAATGCTGCTGAGGTTGTTCTGTTTCTGTCTTTTGCTGCCATTTTGATTTTATTCAGGTCTTTTTTTCTAAAGGAATTAACTCACAGTCTTTGCTGACTTATCAACAGAAGTTAATCAGCCAGTTTGTCATACTTGGTATTGTCAGATCCGTGTCATACACACAGAAAATCATGTGTTGATGAGTCAAAACCAACTTACAAACTGGTGGATCCATTAAAAACACACAAACTGAAATCAGCAACTTCTGCCTGACATGCACAGTGTATGCATGACTTGCACCAGCAAGTTCGGGTCTGCATGTTTTATATGTTTGTATCAAGACCGTTGTGACATTGAGTCTTTTCTGCCGCTTTGCAGTTCCGAAAGAAGAAGCTTCGATTTGGTCGCAGCAGGATCCATGAGTGGGGTCTGTTCGCCATGGAGCCCATCGCTGCCGATGAGATGGTCATTGAGTATGTGGGTCAAAACATCAGACAGGTACTGTTCCCCCCCTCTGTTGATCTGTGTCCGACCACTGATGATTTTCATGCTCATGGAAGCAGCATACAATTACAGCTACAATGCTAATTTAAAAAAATGCATATGTCTGTGAGCATTTCATTAAGAAAGTTACATTTTTTAATATCGTGCAGTGTAAATATGTCAGTGGATTAATGATTGTGTGCGTGTTTTGTGTCCAGATGGTGGCTGACAATCGAGAGAAGCGGTACGCACAGCAGGGCATCGGGAGCAGCTACTTGTTCAGAGTGGACCACGACACGATTATAGACGCCACCAAGTGTGGCAACCTGGCACGATTCATCAACCACTGCTGCACTGTGAGTGAACATCATTCACACCTGACGTGTTTTTAATCTGTATCGTAGCTAACATGCCTTCACGCCTGGCTAATCGTATTTAATTTACTCCTGAGGGCTGTAGCTCATTAGTGTCTCACCGCTCTGTTTCTGCAGCCAAACTGCTACGCAAAGGTCATCACCATAGAGTCCCAGAAGAAGATCGTGATCTACTCGAAGCAGGCCATCGCCGTCAACGAGGAGATCACCTACGACTACAAATTCCCCCTGGAGGAGAACAAGATTCCTTGCCTGTGTGGAACAGAGAATTGCAGAGGGACGCTGAACTAGTGGACATGCTTCTCATCCATCATTTGCAAAAGGCCAGCAGGCTCCAGACAAACCCCCCTCTGTTCACCCTCTGAGTGTACCTCGAAAACAAAGCCACCCTCTGATACCCCTCTCCACCTCCTCCGGATTACCGCACAGCCATCCTCACAATACCTTTGGAAACAGAGACGCACACACTTGCACTTTTCATGCACATTGTTTATTCACTTGGCAGTTTCTGAAACCAGTGTGTCAAAGGTTTGTGTTACTTGGCACGAGGATAAACTACTAGTGGTGCCCCCCCCCCCCGTCTCACCATCTGTTCCTCTGCAGCAGTATTGTTATTAAACTCGGATGGTTGATGAGTTCGAACCACGTTGTTGTTGTTCCAGGCTTGAAAAGGTTTTTTTGTTCCAACGCCAATGTCAGTTCCAAGGAAGTAAATGAAAACTGAAATTACACTGGTACTTTACGTCAGCGGCTCGACGTGATCTGCAGCCTGGATCGCAGTGTCAAACCCCCCACCCCCCGAACCCCCTCCCACGACAGATCCGCACACAGACGCACAGGAATATCAGACGAATTCAGGGTTTTTAAACGCGCTTGTCGAAGGCGCACTTTTAAGACGACAAACTTCAATCAATTTGGTCTTCGGTTATGCAAGATTTCAAAGTGTGAAGATTCTTTTGGAGCTTTTTTTTTTTTTTTTTTTTAAATTTCATTTCATAGTATGATGTATTAAATATTAGTATTGCTGTTATTATGGTATTTAGTTGCATCAACTGTAAGCATCTTACAGTGAAACGAGCTTCAGTGTATCAACTCATCGTCCCTGGTGGCTCGTGATTCACCAGCCGTTTATAAAACTGTCATTCCCCGTCTCCACCCTGCGTCTCCACCCCCCCGATGTGTCCAAACCGTCAGAGTGAAACCCTTTTTTAACCCACCATGACAGTATACGTCAGTTACGTCGTAGCTCAAAGTGTTTTATTTTTATATGGTTGCTGAGTTTCTTGTCTGCAGGATCGGCACAACAGAACTGGTCCGTGTTTTTTTTCTGTTTGTTTTTTCTCTTTTTGTCGTCATTTTTCCCCCCACCACCAGTTTAAAGGCATTCGGGTGGAGAACTCGTCGAGTCTTTGTTGGAAAGGATCCCTCCCCATTTGTCTGAGTTTAGTTGTTCCTACTGTGACGTTCTCGTGTTTCGTTCAACCGGCGAATGGCAGATTCCTGTTTCGACAGCTGGCGAGGTGTAAGTTCTCCTTCTCTCAGCTGATACAACAAAGATTATCACCAAACTCCTGCAGGTCCCTGGTAAAAAAAAACGATGTTATTGGTGTTTAACTTAGTCCACGTGCTAGAGAAGTTTTTAAAAGGCACATTTATTTAATTAGATCAGGTCTCCTTGAAGGTTTTAATTTGGTAAAGCTCCTCTTTCGTAGATGCGTTAGTACGTGTTTTATTTGAGTGTGAAGTCTTTTCAACCCAAACAACATCCCTCCCTATAAAATCCATCAGCTCAAGGCGAACAAACGTCCTGCTCACGATCTGTTTGCTGTGTAGATGGGTGAAAGGTATGCATAGATAAGCGTAGGCAGGTTTGTGAAACGCTGCAAACAGCAGGATGCACACGGCCCTTGTGTTGTGTCTCTGTTTTCATCTGACTCTGGCCGTCCAAAGCCGAACTTTTATTTTGAATTTAGCAGAAAAAACTCTTTTATTTTGTTCCCTTCGAAAAAACAGGAACACGTGTAAGATATTTTTTTTTTTTGTTGCAATGAAAGCCTTTCAGTACAAACCAACCCTCTTTACTACAGAATAAAAAGATGAAAGGAAAAAAAAAATTCAAAGAAGTTCATGTAAATATTGTAGAGGTGTTTGTTTCTCGTAGAAACACACTGATTCAAGCTGTAAATATGTCGTTCCTTTTCCTCTCTCCATGAGGAGGAAACATGTACATACCTTCCATTCATTTATTTTTTATTGTTTTTTCCTTTTAATTTGATGATTATTTTAATATTATTTGCAATATTTCTCTTGTATTAATGCGTTGGACCCTTTATTAATGGTGCATTAAAATATTTTTTAAATAAATGAAAACCTAATGTTGTTTGTCAATAAATTTGTGTCATCTATTGGTTTTCTGTCCCGACAGCCAATCAGAGGCTTCCGTCTCGCCAGATATCTGACAAAGTGCAGCGTTTGACAGGAAGTGACTTGCGTAGTGGAAACGACAAGAGTCCTGTTTCCTCCTCGACAGAAATAAGCTCCTGCGACGCACCTGCAACTGCGGTGTTTCCTATTCAGAGACGCACGAAAAAAGGAAGTGCTGAAATCTGGTTTACAAAGAGCAGATTTCAAAAGTGGCCGGATGACGGCGGGAAAGGGAGAGTTGCTAAAGCTCTCGGTAGAAATGGTGACCACGGTTGGGGAGTTTCAACATCTTGAAGACAAAAATCTATTAATCTTTTGCTCTGTGGTTCTTTCTGTTAGAATATTTGAATTTTAAGGGGCTCCGTTTACCAGAACTGCTCTTCCCCTTTGTGTGTTCGGTGTGTGTGTGTGTAAGAAGGAATTCATTATTTCCCTCTGAGTCAAATGTAGGTCGGCTTGAACTGGAAGTGACAGGATATTGTTGGTTGGTCGTCACGTAGCAGATGAACTCCACAGGTCAACAAGTCTGTCTGTTAAAGTGGGAAAGATGACAGGAAATTTTATTGAATATTATGGAAATATGCTTTTCTAGGAAGTACAAGCTGACGGCGGTTTGTTTTGAGAATGAACTGCAGAAGTGGGAAAGGTGACACTTTATAGTAAACTGAAACGTGAGGAATAAAAAGGGAACTCCACTGTTTTTACACTCATAAGATACATTTACAAGAAAAAGGTCTTTGAGCCTCCAGAGGAAAGTTTGTCGAACTGCCTTGTGTGACGTCACTTGAGGCTGAAAACAAATAAAATCTATTTATAAAGACTGACACATCGTTTTAAGACACTTCACACATGGAGCAGGTCCGGACAACTCGACAAAATCGTGAGGATCTTTGTAACAGTTAAAGGACTCATCCTGTTCAAAGGTGAAGCCAAGATTCCTCACGGCGCTGCATGTGGCTTGAATGTCTTCATCAACTTTGAATCATGTTTGATATGATGGGTAACCAGCTCAGACCGAGTTGTTCTGGTCATCCAGGCATGACAGGTTGTTTTGCTTCCATGCCAATATCTGTTATAGGGTAGTTATTGAAAAACGAAAAAGAAAAAACACACTGGTATTTCATGTTGTTGACTAGAAAACATTTCAGACAAGAACAGACAGGCCTCTCGTCCGACTGAAGTGTGCCAATCCTCGAAGTGTGTGAACTTCTCGTCAGGGACGACGGTGATCTGCTCCAGATTTTAGATGACACAGTAAAATCAAGGAGAGACCTTTCACCAGTTTATTGCGTGGCCTCCAAATATCTCTGTGCGACGGCCTTGACGGCGAAGTTGGCCACAGTTCAAGGACCAAAATGAACCCGTCGAGTGCTGGTTTCCTTCAGGTTCACGTCAGTTAATCAGCCAGTCTGGAAGATACATTTCTTCATAATGCAGTCATTGTATCAGTCAAATTAAATAGATGTTTTAAGTGTACTTAATAAAAATCAATGACAAATCACTGATAATTTTGCTATTGCTGACTAAAAATAAAATTTTACAGATAATAAGATGTTAAGATAATGTAATTTTTTTTAATTAAAGCTAAAAAACAGCATTTTTTAGTCACTAATAACCTCCTGCACACCATCTTTACTCTGAGCACAGTGGATGTATTTATGAATGATGAACAAACAAAGAGTTGATCCCATTTTTGCATTCACTGCAAACTTTAAGCCCACAATAATACACTGTAAAAAGTCAGGATCACAGAAGTATTTAGATTTTCTCTAAAGCAGTCTTAATAACAGGGTTTCAGTTGTAACTAGTTGTTAGTTATCAATAAATAATTAACCTTTTACATCAAAACAGTTGATAAGAATGACTTTTTGGGGCGACAGGTTTTAAATAAACCTGTACCACTTCCTATTTCCTGATAAAAAATGTGTGCAGACAATCTTGATCTTATCTATGAGCTTATTTCCATTTAAAAGGAAATGCAGGCTGGCTGATCAAAACATTAAATAATAACTAATTATTCAAAACTCTAGACTTATCAGTCAGAGTGTGTGAAAACTGGTGGGAATTTATTAATGAATTGCTAACACTTGGCCAAATATTATTTAACAACATATATTTTTACGAGTTATGTAGGCTAGTTAGTAAATATTGTTCATCATAAGGTGTTTTTTTTCCAATATTTATATTTTTTCTTACTATTTCTTATTATAACAAATGAAAACAAGTCTAACACAGTTTTGCGGTGTCTCTTATTTAGGGTATGTAAAGTCTTAAAGCACACATGATGCAATAAAGTTTTTTTTAAAAAAAGGATGGAAGAGAAAAAGTCTCCTCCTCCTCCTCCTCCTCCTCCTCTTATTGCCTGCGTCTCGCGCTGGCGCAGCCCGCAGTGCTCGTGAGCAGGAGCCGCAGGTAGCAGAGGATCGGCCGCTCCACGTTACCGCAGGATGTCTGAGGATCAGCGGGCTCTCGTCTATCTCATCACCGGGGGGTCGGGCTTCCTGGGCAGGCACCTGCTCAGAGTTTTACTGGAGAAGGAGGAGAAGCTGGCGGAGGTCCGCGTGTTTGACAAACATCCAGACTTCAGTTTAAATGAGCTCAGCACAGGTGAGGTCGACGTTTGGAACAACCGCGTCCCCATGTATTTTTATGCAGATTTAAAGTTTTATCAAACATCGGGAACTCTAGAAGAAACTTTAAGATAAAACTGAAACCTTTTATAAATGAATATGTGTCTGTCTTTAATTCGGCATTATCTGATCGACTGTGGTGATCGGGCTTTTATTGAATTTCAGCCTTTATAACCGCTTTGTCTCGGAAAACCGATGGTGCCTTTGAAAGAAATGAATGGCTGCTGACGAGCGGATTTATCAAACTTGTTTAGTGCATTTTTCTGATCTGATGTCAGTGTTTCCTCAGTGTTTGTTTGCACTTTTTCTCCATAACGCCACACTCCTTTCAGAGATGATAATGCAGTTTTAGCCTGTGATATGTAAGACTGACTCAGAAAAAACTCTGTTAAAGTAAAAACTCCAGTCTGGTTTATGGAGTCACATTATAGATCCTGACTCTTCTGATCTGTTTACTGAAAATGGTTCAACTCGTGATGGTAATTTTATCTAATGTGTGCCTGCAGGTTAGAGATAAATGTCACCTGTTTGAATGGGGAGTTTGAATAATGAGTGTGACATACAAATAGCACATTTTCTTTTAGATCATTTAAAAAGGGCTGACTGTGCTTTTCAGTACAGCTGCTCTCTTTGTTTCTACATGGAAAAAAACGACAAAAGTGACACAGCCTGACATTCATTTCCCTCACATGTCGTATGGTCACTTGATAAATCTGTGGAGATTACAGCTGGGCTGTAAATCCCGGATAGGCCACTCATCTGCACATCCTGCTCCAGGATGAAGGCGTTGAAACCTGTCGTTGTATAATCTGACGTGAGAGCAGCATGAAGGTGTGCTGTGTTTTGACCTGAGGTGATTCACATGATGTTCTTGGCATGTTTAATTTTTACTTTGTGGGAATTGTTCCATTGAATAAATTAAAAGCAAAGCAGGTTGTTTTTTTACTGGTGAGAAGGTTTGCTATAAAGGACGTTAAATCCCGGCTTTTTTTTCCATCATCAGTGTCACGAATGCCCCCAGAGCGGAAATGATGCCTTTATCCTACAGTGGAAACGCTTTGTCTGGCTGTCATCATTCATTGTCGGTCAGTGCCGAGGCGTGCCGCTGACGCCGGGCAGTTCGAGCCCCTGAGGGATCAGCTAACAGGAACAAGAGAGATCGGCCTCAGTGACACCCACTGTGGACCTCGGAGCAGAGGAACATGACATGTTTATTGCTGTTTTGGGTTTTATGGTCGGTGTTCAAGCCAATTTGAATCGTGACGACATCTCTGACATCTATGTAATTAGGGAAATTGCAGATGGAAATGTGAACTGCAGGAGAGCAACACAATCTGAACTCTGTTTGAGAGTCAAACTCAGTGTCCGTGACGGCTGCAGGACTCCGTCTGCTCTCATTATCTCAAGTTACAAGCTCTTTTTTATTATCACTTTACAGCACAAGGCTGTAAAAGTGCATTTTTTTGTCCTTTAAACAGTCATAAAACAGATAATTATGTAACTGAATGAACAATTAATGACTTTGTTGAAAGAGTAAGCTGTTTTTCATATTAAAATGCAGAGGATGAGTGAAAGACTCACATCCTGAGGAGTGAAGCTGCTCTGTTTGTCTGCTGGTGGACGTTTGCATATCTGCAGTCAGGCTGCAGCAGGTGAAACCGGCTGTGGTTCGGGTTGGTTTTGTCTGGGTGTTATCAGCATTTCAGGGCGAATGCATGAGAGCAAAACTGAACCACAGCTGTAAGACCTTCAGGGCAGATAGAGACGGATGTTGCCCAAATAAAGAAACGGATGAAATCTCACCAAAACAGACGATGACGATGATAAAAAAAAATATGTAAACTTAAAAACACTTCCCTATTTTTTTTTTACTGATAATTGTTTCTCAATTGAGTTAAAAAGAAAATGCAAATTATCACAATGTTGATGAAATGCTTTGTTGTCTTTTCTACGTTAATCCACAAGTGAATCAGCTTGTCACGCCCTTTTTTTTGTCTGGTTTTGCTTTTGAAGAGTTCTTAGGAAAATCCACCTTCACATCTGATATCAAAGTCGGTGGTTTTCATTGTCTTTTCGTGTCTCTGCAGATCGGACGAAGGTGGTGGTCCTGCAAGGGGACATCACGGACTACAGCAGTGTGCTGGGAGCCTCCCGCGGCGCCGATGTCGTCATCCACACCGCCAGCCTGGTGGACGTTTGGCACAGGATCCCGGAGACCCTCATCTACTCCGTTAACGTCACAGGTTAGACTATAAAGGGAGTGGCGATCCAAATCATTACAAAGAAAAAAGGGGCGAGGAGGAAACATCAAAATGGATGATTCAGTTTCTCTTACGTTTTACTGTAGAAAAAAACCACAGAGGAAATCCGATCCTGCTCCTGCTTTGGAGGATTGTCAAGGACGGAGCTCAGCCGCAGTTTAAAACTAAACGCCTCAATAAACATGGATAAAAGCTTATTTTCCATCTCTAACTGTTGATTTTGCACATTAATCTTATAAATTCCCAAGTGTCTAGCTTCTCTGGAAAAAGCATGTTTGGTCTTTGGGCTCTGAAACTGCTTCAACCTGTTGGTTTGAGCTTCAACGCTGAGCCCAAAAGCATCACATGAGTGCATAAATGCTTCCTGAGAGGCTTTTCTTTGGCCTGAAAAGATTTCAGCTCCTTCAGGTTCACCAGAAATGGAGTGGAAAAGAACAGAAATGATGTAAAAATCCATTGAACCCAAGATCTCGGGTGTGAACCAGCTGTTTCCGTATAAACCCACAAACCAATCCCCCACTCCACCTCTTCTGGGACCTGACGATAATAGAGCTGCCGCTTAACTGTCACTATAATTAGCTTTGATAACAGTTTAAGTGTGTTTGTGCTCACTTACTGTCTGGGCTGTTGTGATGCCAGGCAAACGAAAAGTAAACATAAAAAAAGAAGTTGTTAAATTATCAGATTAAGGCAGAAGAAGAAGAATAAATACTGTAACTTCTCTGGAAACGCTGGAGCTTAATTGTGTGTATATAAAAATATCTGAGCTGTTTGCGAGGGAGGAAACAACCGTCACAAACTAAAAATGGGCTTTAAATCCGGATCCAGTCTCACGTTGCTGTTCCAACTGATGAAAACAGTTTACATGCTCAGTGTTTGCGTCAGGGTTCATGTTTATCTGGACCGTGTTGGGACTGGCATGCGGTTATTCAGCCACCGTGCAGTTGGACAAAAGATATTTCTGTCGTCTGTTAGTCAGAGTCAGAAAAATAATCTCTTCCCGAAAAACAGGATCACAACGGATCTGTTGTTGAATGACTTACTCGTGTCTGTGTGGACTCTGGGATCCTGTCTGCTTGCTCGTGTTATTAATGTCTTGAGGAGCCAATGAGATTTTTGTGCAGCTAATAATGTCGTCAAACATCTACACAGCTCGAGTGTTTCCTCCAGCGTGACTCCGAGAAACCAAGGGAGGGGTTTGATTCCGACATCTGCTGTTTTCGCAGAAGGTGGTTCAGTCTAGATTCCTTTCAGTGCAGAAACATTACAGGAATTTGAAATGATCTCCTCTCGTGTTTGTCCCAAAGGGTTTTTTTTTGAGGTCTCCTATTACTTCTTGTTTCATGGTCGCCGTTAACTCCCTCTTCCTCAGTCTCAAGAGGCCTAATTTCCCGTTTTTCCTCTCCAGAACAAGTTCAAATCGCAGATGTGCAACAGGTAACGCAGAGTCGTGATGCTGGTTTTCAGTTAGAACTGATTTTACCTGAACACACGAGCAGCTCTGTGTTTTCTGGCCTTCAGCTCAGCGACATACCAGAGTTCGGCCTCAGTTTTTCAGGCGTGAAGGAGTCTTCAGATGTGACAGAGCCTGCAGGGTCTGAGCGCACCTGCACCGAAGGAGCCATTTAACGAGGCCTTTTTTTAGCCGTGTCAATTCTTATCAATAATTAATTCCCTTCTAACTTTAGTGAGCATGCAGTTTTTATTGTTTTTAGATTGATGATGGTCTATTTTTCCCTCCTGAAGTAATACTTTCCTTGATTTTTAGCCAAAGTTGCAGCTCAGCCATGTTTGATGGTTTCTCCATCACTTTGTCCAGACTAACTGCTCAGTGGAGCTCACAAAGGATCAATCTTGGTGCTTTTGTTGATCTTCTTCTCTTTTTTACCTCCCAGAGAGTCAAAGTTTTCAGTTGTTTTTTGGTTTCCAGGCTGGTTTGTTTGCGGTCTGTCTGTTTTACACTTAAAATGTGAAGCGGCAGCTGTTTTTCTCACTGCTGCTGTCTAGTTAAGACGACAAGTTCAAGTCTGAAGTACAAATTATCATTCTTTAAGCAGGTTTAAGCAGGACACGCTGTCCTCGGGACTATTTATTTAAATCTTTTGTAAAACTGGACCAGATGTAAATCCTCTCCCTTCCTCCTCCACTTCTTCCATGACCCAAATTCTGAAAGTCTGAAAGTTTTGTGTGGAAAACTGGAAAGATTTGACGGGATTTAAAGACAGTAGTAGAAGGTTTTATTTCCTCCACATTCCAAAGCCGTATTTCTTTCCAGCACGCGTCCAGTGTCGCACGGAGTCCAGGTTTCCGAGAAGAGATGTTTTCGTCCTCCTCTAAACAGAACACATATGGATCTGGAGCTTCCTTTGAGTTAATTTCCTGTTTATTCCTTCCCTTAAGCTAAAGTCTGGACTCCAAGACTCTGATCCAGTACAGTGTGTTTCTTCCTTTCCTAAATTCCTAAATTCCTTCTTGTATATGAGTTACAAATGAGCATGTTAAACTTCAAGATTTGGCCTCTTCAGCTCAGTGTTGTAATCCAGCTGTGTCAAAAGCAGCAATGTGGCTTCGGAGGATTGAGGAACTTGTGTTATTCTGTAGAGTTTCAGTGTGATCTGTCTTTTTTAACCACAATGCATTTTTCTGTCTCTCCTCAGGGACGGAGAATGTGATCAATGCCTGCGTGGAGTGCGGCATCCCGACCCTGGTGTACACCAGCAGCATGGAGGTGATCGGCCCAAACATCAGCGGAGACCATTTCATCAGGTGAGGCTGAAGAAACATCACCCCTGTGTTTGGTTTGTTCTAACCACTCGGTACCAAGTCCAGGTGTTTCTCCTCACTGAGCACACATCGCTGGACTTTACACTCCTGTTTTTCAGAAATGTTTTGGCTCTTTCAGCCACGCAGCCGCGGTGTTTACTTTGAATCCGCTCCCTCTTCTTCTCTGGAACACACCGTTGTGAAAACCACAGGGGGAGACACAACACATTAATCAAGTGATCTTCAAAAGGGAGTCTCTGTAGCTGAAAAGACGTCATGAAGGAGCTCTTGATTACATCCCGACTCGATCTTTATCGACACACACTGAGACGATGGTGTTGTTTTGCATTTTCTGCGTGCAAACCGTCTGCAGCTTTAACTCCAAACACGCTTTACCGGTTGTCCTTTTTACATAATGTAAAAATAATCTCTGCTGCCTTGTCACTTGTGATGCATTGTACAGACGTTGTTATATAACGCTCCTTGTCCTCTTTTATATTTAACATGAACTTCTTGAGGACGGCATTCTGGTGCTTTATTCTCGGATGTTAAACCCTCAATTATTCCACTTGGTTTTCCACTTGTAAAAGATCTTGACTGCTGCATTAGGAGCGGAGTGTTGCAGACATGTGGAGGCATCGTTGTATATCTGCGTGCAGAAGAATGCTGTTTTTTAAACACCGACTGTCTGCATCATTCAAAGGAGTGCTCTGTTTTTTCCTGAATGATGGCGGAACATTGTGGTGAAAGATGCACAGGAACCGTAACAGAACTCTCCGTGAAAACAGTGACAAGAAACAGAGAGTGGAATGAGTCAGACTTACATGATATCACACACACCAGACTCCCTCTTTAAACACTGAACGTATTATATAACGATATTTTTATATGTATGGTGAGAGGTGTGACTTCTCAGGCCGGTTTACA
>JAUZTA010000011.1:3217996-3229008 GCA_034780835.1 Ctenochaetus striatus | reverse complement strand
GCTGTAACGGAGGGCTTCGCTCCAACATCCTGGGTCTCCCACTTCTCAGGGTGCCATAACAGTAGCTGTAACATCCGAGACCTGACCTCTGCTGTCTGAAACATGGCCGAGAGGCTACGCTCTACCTCCACCTGCCCTCTTTGGCCAGTCTGTTCATGCTGTGAACTGGAAAACAGATTGGACGTAAGGGAAAAAGAAGGCAGAGAGAGAGAAGAGTGTATTTCTCTGGAAAAAAAAACATGTTACAGGCGTAGAACCTGGCCAGAAAAAAAAAATTGGTCTTTGTCTTTTTGTCTGTATGTTAAATGAAAAAAAAAAAATGACATGATGTGTGATTACATCGCTAACAAAACAAAATTCGTTTTTTTTTAATATAACACAGGTGCCGGATAGCCTGTTAATGACCTGTTTATAATGGATTACCTGTATTGTTGTATACTGATTACTGTTATTCTGTGGATCCTAATAATGACACTGGTCTATGTGTACAGATAGAGACAAGCCCTTTCCTTTAGAATGAAGGGAGCTTTCTGGAGGGTCTGTCTGTTATCATCTCTTCATATCTGCACTGTCAAAGTTTGAGTGTGGCTCCATCTAGTGGAAGTTTATGTGCACTGATGCAGGCATTACTGTAGCCAAAATGCAGGCAAATGAAAAATAATTGACAGGTTGTTACGCTGTCAGCGCTGGCTCGCAGTTATTCTCCAGGGTTGTTTATTTTAATATTCCCAAACCATGTATGTATGTTTGTACGCCATGTGTGTATGAGCTCTCATGCAGAACCCATACAAGCATGCAAATCTGTACTGATGTCAAATTTTCTTTCTCCCTCTGCACCGACGGGTTGCCGATCGCGCCCGCAGAGTGCCTCGTTATCCGGTCTGTGTGCTTGCAAAGTGATGTGCATGAACACAGACACCCAGTTTGTTCCTGTGCCGTAGCTCACATGTCGGTCCAACGTTAGCGTCCTGTGTAACAGACAGGCTCTCACACTCCTCAGTCTCCAGCAACGATTGTGCAATAAACTGAAGTCTATATTTTTAAAACCGCCTATAAGCCGTCTCTTTCATCCGTGTTTCTTTTATTAAGATGTGTGTGTGTGTTATGATTACTTTTAGCATAGAGCTAAAACTGAGATTAATGAGGTCGACTGAGGACCCTCATAAGTTTAAATGTTTGTGCTCATGGGTAAAAATTATTGAACGACCTGAATGAAATTGCAGTTAGTAAAATTTGCAATTATTAAAGCTTACATAACGCTGTTTTAGGGCTTTTAAAGGTGCTTCAGCGATTAAGTATTTCATGTCAGTAAAATTAGGGAAACTTAAAGATACAAATAAACTATAAAATTATAAATTTAAATGTAAAAAGCAGTAGATGCTGAAATAACCTGACCTTTAGTTCATGAATGGCTTAAACTACAAATACACTGGATACTACATTTCCCATAATGCAACTCAGTTGAGTTTTTAATCAGCTCTTCCCTTACGGGTACTGGCACATGTCAGCATCTTTTATACTTGATGTTTTCCGTTTGTGAAGCTGAGTTTCTGATATTATTTTTTTACCTTTTACTTGTGACGTAAACTTTATTTTAAATATTTCCAAAACTGACACCACAGCCACAAAAATGCCTCATACAATTGTTTTTAAAATCTATAAAGAGTGGTGGAGTACCTCTTAAAGTTAAAATTTGGTAAAGTTTAAAGATGAAATGAGCATCAAAGTGTGATATCGGTCAGATTAGGGGATAAATCAAACGGATTAAAGGTCTTTGAAAGTATTTTAAAAATGAGAAAAATCATTAAGTATCATGTATGTATCTCTTTTGTCCTCAGTAGATCAACAATATTTGAATTTTAGAAACCAATGCCTGTGTAGCGTTTCGCCCCTGACAGTTTGCCAGCTGTCTTATCATAATGCAGTGAAGGTGCACCAGAGTTTCAGTGATGCATGCGAGATGCTGCAGAGCCTCTGTGACCTTTTATCCCATCCAGTGATCACTGTACAGTTCAGAAATGCAGTGATATTGATTATTAAGTGTCACCTGAGCAGCGAAGGCCTGTGTTCATGTTTCAGCACCAGGTGCTGACCGAACGACAAACATGTGTGAGTATTTATCGTGCTGTACATTTTTATCTCACTATAATCTTGCAACAGAGCTCGTGCAACTCACTCCATCTTCCCCTTTGTGTTTTCCTCTGCAGTTTGTCAACCCCGAAATGTCACAGATGACACCTCCCACTTCCACCATTATTTGAAACTCACTTCCTCCGTGCAGTTTTGTGATGTACTTTAACCTACCGCCCCTGCGAGTCGTCATTCCTGTGGCAGGGTGTTTGTTGCACCGCTGAAACTCCTTGAGCTGTTTGCCCCCACACGACTCCCAGGTAGGCCTGCATCATCTCCCTGCAGTTTGTAAAACAGTTCATTAAGACTTGCAAGACATCTCTGAAGATGTGCATTCCTCTATAATAAGTAAACTTGTTACATGAAAGCTAAATAACAGGCAAAGTTGATAGAACATGCTTGATTTATGTGTTTAGCATCTCTGATCCTCATGTGCCACTCGGCGTGACTTGCTCCTGTTTCAAGGTAGTGAAATGTTTCCTATTTTGCACTGGTCAATGTTTTCCATCACATCAGAGAGAAACAGCGGTAGAGGGAGATTATTGACATGCATTTAGGCTCCTGATAAAATTACGACTCACTCTGTAAAGGATTATTAAATTAGGTGCAGAGCAGCCAGAGAGGTCTTGTGATGCACAAGCAGCCAAAGTATTCTTTATGCCTGTGAGTCTGAGCTTAGGCGCGGCTGCAGATTTCAGGAAGTAAAAAAATCTACAAATGGAGGTAAAGCAAAACCTATTCATTGTTTTTCATTGATTGTACTGCTGTTACATGGTGTGAGTTGTGTTTATTTTGCAGCTGGTTTTGACTTAAATTCTTCACGATTCTAGGTTTAGCACGAATCTCATTACTTGTTCGACTTTGATTTCTGCTTTTGGTAAAAGTTTCATTTGTTGTTCATATTTTAACTTGCATTTAAAACGTAGATTTGTCAGTATGTAGACCTGTAGGAGAATCAATGAGAGCGCGAGTGTGTGAGAAAGACAAATATGGCAAAAGAGAAAAGGTTGGTGGTTTTGTTGCTCGCTCTGAAGGATGTGGTGTAACTGTGCCTTGAGTAACTTTACTACCTTTTTAGGTAAACGTCATGTGCATCTTAATGGATGATACAAAGGGTTTTGTTTTTTTTTTGGGCCTCATCTTTACTGTGTTGTTTTTTGTACAGTGTCTTCAGCATGCACATTTATTTGAGTTACACACATAAACCCAGATTAAAGAAAGAGAAGAGAGCAGGCTAACAGTCATAGACAGACAAGAGGAAGCAGTTGTGAAAGCTTTGCTTCCTCTTTTTTTCAGCTTTCCTCTGTCGTGTCTTTCAGCTGTGTCGTCAGCTTTGTGTCTGTCAGTTTATTTTCACATGAATTCTTAAAGCATAAACACAAAGGGAATTACTACAGGTCACTTTTCTGGACATGCTCACTCTCACATGCATTCAGATTATAACTTTTGCAGTAACAGATCTGTTTTCATTATTTAAGACTGTTTAAGGTTTGACTCCAAAGCTTCATGCACAGGTTGTTTCATTCTGAGCTCGTCTTCATATTAACTTCTGCGTTCTCTCCAGTTCACCATGTCCAGGAAGGTTGTGAGGAGCAGTAAGTTCCGTCACGTCTTTGGTCAGGCTGTGAAAGCTGACCAATGCTACGATGACATCCGAATCTCGCAGATGACGTGGGACAGCACCTTTTGCACCGTCAACCCCAAATTTGTGGCCATGATTGTGGACGCCAGCGGCGGGGGAGCCTTCATGGTGTTGCCCCTGAGCAAGGTGGGTCACAGGAAGCACTCTGGTTCTCATGACACAAAGAAGAAACATGCATTTCAGCTGCTCGGCCCGCCGTGTCTTTCTTAAGTTTTCATAATTCCTTTTTTGGATGTGTCGATCTTTAAAAATGCACGTTGGTGTGATGTTCTTTCAACACCATGCTCATTTTTTTTTTTTTAAATTTGAATACTGACAGTCATCACAGCACATTCGGCTGAATAAGGAAGTTTGATGCCGACTTTGAGTCTTTCTATACGTCACTCGCTCTGCTGCTGAGAAGTTTTCACCATATTAGGAGTTTGTTGTCAGCTCAGTCGCGGCAGGATGTGGCTTCGACTCGGCTTGTTGGGTGGCTCAAAACTTTATTGCATTTTATCTGCAAACAAGAGCAACAAAGAGCTGCCCTCATGGCCTTTTTTATCGACATCTGAGCATCTGAATTTGTCAAAATATGTGAAGATTTTTTAGTTACCACCTGCATGTTCCCTCAGGCTGGTGGATTTAGTGTCTGCAGGTCTTGAAAGTCTTGAAGCATTGAGTTCAGTTTCTTCAAAAAAATAAGGCATTAAAAAGTCTTCCACTGCATTTAATTTTGAAAAGTCTCATGTATGAAATGTTGTCAGCTGGGTCAAAGTGCTCAGCCCCACAACAGCTAGTCCTTTGTTGAACTGAGTAGTAATGAAACTGACCGTTAGTGCTCCCTCAATGCTGCTTTTTTTAAATTAATCTGCACCAGCTGTTAACCATCACTTCATGTAGAGGAAACAACACAAACTATCAAACTTGCAGCTAGTAAAACCCTTTTATTACTGTAATTATGAGTCTGTAGAGGAACCAGGACAGGAAGTGGACACTCCAGTCTTTGCCTCCTTAGTCTTGGAGGTGAACTTGCAGAGCGAGCGAGGGCTGAACAGGTGCAGGTGTGAAGGTTTGAGTTCAAAGCCACGAACTCGCAGGATGTTTGTGCAGAAATGCTCCCTCGCAGGTTTGGATGTTAATCAAACATCATAGAGGAACTTTATTTATCGCTCTTCCTTCTTCTTCCTCTTCTTCCTTCTGTCCTGATTTGGATGTCTGTTACCATGGCGATGCTACGCTGTGATCCTCCAAGCGTTCAGATCAGACGTCTCTTATCTCTCAAATCAAATGTCTGGTTTCTCACCGTGAAAGTCCTTTGCATTTTATGCGATTCTGAAACGGTTGTAAAAAACTCTTTTAAGTTGGTGAACCTGCAAAAAACACATTATTCATGGTTTTATCTCTGATGTTGCTTATAATTCTCAACGGAAAAATATTAGTCAAGGGTCCATTGGGCGTAAAATTGCAAAGAAATGTACTGTGGAGACACAAATTACTCCTGTTTTTGAGAAAATACTTCTGCTCTTATTCTTGTCTCATCCTGTTTTAGGACCAATAAATTGTTTTTTTTATTTTGTCCATGTTAATAAACCAATTACAGACATTTAATGAACGCAGTTAAAGTTTTCCAAAACATGATAAAACATAAAATTTATGGCTGTGATTCCCAGAGTCAGACTCAATGTTCTGAAGGAGGGCAGAGGAACCAGAGGAACCATGGGATTTCCTCTCCTCGGCCCTGATCTTCTCTCTAACCCAGTTACTAGACATTAAGAAGTAATGGGCGGCATTGCTGTGGAATTTGTATCAGCTGACTGTCGGCCTCCTCAGAGTCTGAAGCTGTAACTTTACAGAAGTGTTAGAAAAGATCAGTGGAAGCCAGCATTTAAGTGCAAATGATTCAAGAGACATTGTATCATTTGCACAATATCACCAAAATATCAATATTTCATTTTTAATATCACATTTATTGTCAAATAATTACACAGCGACGCTCCTATTTCACAGTAAAGATGAGTTTTTGTTTCTGAGAGTTGAACTCATCACCTTCTGAACGCCTCTCTGTGCAGACAGGACGTATCGACATGTCCTACCCCACCGTGTGCGGCCACACGGGGCCGGTCCTGGAAATCGAGTTCTGTCCCCACAACGACAACATCATTGCCAGTGGCTCTGAGGACTGCAGCGTCATGGTAGGTGTTTCTGCACTGTGACAGCAGAAGTAACGGAATATTTTAAGTTTGGTCTTTTCAGCATCTTGTTTTTACTCTAATGTGTGCAAAACCACCGACTTGTCTCCTCTGTAAACAGATTTGGGAGATCCCGGACGGCGGACTGACCGCCTCCCTCACAGATCCCGTGGTCAAGCTGGAAGGTCACTCGAAACGTGTGGGCATCCTCAGCTGGCACCCCACTGCCCACAACGTGCTGCTGAGTGCAGGTAACACAGCCACATAAACCTGCTGAAACAGCAGATGATCTGCCGCTGGAGCTGCACTCACATGATCTGCAGCCTGTTTGGTAGAAGAGTCAGAAGCTCGTCTGCATTTATGAAATGACACCCAAGTATTGTTGAATGAGATTCACACCTTTGTAGAACAGGAAGTTCTCACAACCTCCACCCACTTTTCTTCAATCTAGACGCCGATCACAGCTCTTGTTGACAGATCTTTAAAGGTGCAGCGTGTAGGATTTAGGAGAATCTATTTGTAGGATATTGTAGGAATAAAAGATCATATTCATAAGAATGTTTTCATTTCCTTAAAATAAGCTTTAGATGAGATAATCGAGCTCTAAAATGAGCCTCACATTTCTCCTGCGAGTTTCGCAGCCGCCAAAATTTCTCCTCAGACTTGAGGTGGAGGGTGAAACAGGAGGGATATTTTATCAGAGACACTCGAACCTTTAAAAGAGGAAAATACACAACATTTACAGTCAGTGTGGTGGTGGACTTGGTCAGTTGCAGCAGCTGATTCGATTAGATTTTAATTTTTTATTGTCTAAATTCTCTTTTTTATGGGATTATTTAAGTGTAGACTTCCAGCAATCTTATCCACCACTGCTTAAACTATTTAATCTGCCAACTATAAACAGTAAACTCATAACACTGAACAGCACGGAGCTGAAGATGGTGTAATATGGTTGAAAATGATTCAAAAATATTAAGTGAATACACAATTATGCTGTATTTACTGCTAATACACTATAAAGCTGTAGTTAAAGGCCATTTCAGCTTTAAAATCTGCAAAAGGGTCATTCCTAACAGTTAAATGCAGAGATCACTCGGTGCAAACAGCTTTGTCAAGGTTTGTTCTTTGTTTTTGAAAAAGTTCAGGGTTCTTTCCTCTTTTCTGTGCTGCGTTGCCATGACAGTTTTCACTGCTGTCATTTGTCTCAAAACACACAGGAAACATCAAGCGTGACACTTGATGTGTAACAGAGGATTTTTCACAGGAAAGAACACAGAAACTCTGATTGTTTTTCAAAGCCACAGAAGCAGAGACAGACAGATGTAGATGTTGAACTGCTCACTTAAAAGCCAGCGATACAAATGCAAAAAAGGCTGCAGGCTTCTCGTCACTCGCCGCTCTCGTCCCCGTGTTTCCCTGCAGGCTGCGATAACGTGGTGATCCTGTGGAATGTGGCCTGTGGCGAGGCGGTGGTGAGGATTGACAGCGTACACACCGACCTCATCTACAGCGCCTGCTGGAACAGAGACGGCTCCAGGTTTCTCACCTCCTGCAAGGACAAAACTCTGCGGGTGTTCGACCCACGCAAAGGCACCGTCCTCTTCGTAGGTCCCTTCCTCTTCCTCCTTCCTTATCTGTAACACGGCCGTCGCTGCAGTTTTATTCCTCTTAAAACAAACATCCAAAGTGACATTTAAATAAGCTTTAATTTTAGGGGTTTTCTTGATCAGTAATTTAATCATTTTGTCCTGAAAATAGTGAAAGAGTGTCCTCAGATTACTTTTAATGTTTCAATTTAATAAAATGTAGGAAAAAAAGGCAACAAATTCTCACATCTGAGAGGCGGAAACCAACAAATTTGGTAGTTTATCATTAAAATAATTGCAGATATTTTTTTTTTAGTAACTGACAAATCATTAAATGATAGTTCTAGTTTCTATGGTTTGGTTTCATGGTTTCTTTCATTGCTCACAGACTTGTTTGTATGTGCCTCTATGAGAAAATATTTTCAAAATCTGTAGTGCAGAAGTTACTTTTTATTTTTAAGCTGTGACCCTGAAATGGAACATTTTTATCCAGCACCACTAACTTATTTTAAAAAGAACATTTTTTGATTTATTTGTTTTTTTTCAGCTGCACCAAATTATGATTACATGGAGGACAAGCAAAGTTAATTTATTCTGGATATAAGTCATTTAAAGTTTAACATGCAGTGTGTGACAGTACTGTTTTGTTTAGTTCAGTTTCAGCTCAGAAAGTAGAAGCTTACTCGAAATCATCTAAAATACTAAACTTCAAAATCTGCTCCACCTGCAGGAGAAGGAGAAGCCTCACGAGGGCTCCAGGCCTGTCAGGGCGGTGTTTGTGTCCGACGGGAAGATCCTCAGTACCGGCTTCAGTCGCATGAGCGAGAGACAGGTGGCGCTGTGGGACCCAGTAAGTGTCAACAGGACTTCTGTCTCTACCAGAAACTTCTGTATCAGAAAATCTTTCACTTTATGAAGATTTTAATCTTTATATCCTTAAAAACCTTTAATATTTCTCCCCAAAACTCTAGTTTCTAGTTTTAAAATTTTAAAAGTTCAGCACTGAATCCTTTGCTTGCTCAGAGCTGTTTGTGTTGTCTGATCAGATTTGACTAATTGTGAGCCGGTAACACATGGCTCTGATTTAAAAAACACTCTCATATGATTCTGCTAAAAAGGTTTTAAGTTTGTCTGAACTTTATTTGTCTCTGTTGGACCAGAGAGAAAACATGTTTTCAAAACCTGCATACGTATTAAAGGCATATAAATTACTCAGCTTTTATTTATCATTTCTTAATCATATGGGATTTTTATTTTTAAAAAAATCCTGTTTAGAATTTTGAAATGACATTTTCTTCTTCTGTTGTATTAAAAAAACATCAGCAGCTTTGAAATGAACCAATGAATGTACTTTCACTTAAAACTTTTTATACAACGATAAGCAAAAAATATGCTTAGAGAGAAGGGAGTTTTTAAAATTTCAAAATTACATGAAAATCTTGACAGTTCAACTGTTTGTTGTACTTTCAAAATGTTTGTCTTTTGTCTCCATGGAGTGATTCACTGTATTGACAACACTGCAGTTTCGCAACAGCAGCTTGCATCACTGAGGGCTCTGCAACGCACCACATCAGCCTCAGTTTGGATTAATTCATGGCTTACCTGCAGTCTGATGGAGGAGCCTTTTTATGCAGGATGTTATATTGAATATAATCAGTTTTAATGACACTGTGGATGAATTTTGTTTAACAGAAGAACTTTAAAGAGCCGCTGACCCTTCAGGAGCTGGACACCAGCAGCGGCGTCCTCCTGCCATTTTTCGATCCAGACACTGGAGTCGTCTACCTCTGTGGCAAGGTGGGATTATGATGTCAGAATGACTCTTGTTCTGTGTTTTTCACACACACACACATGCAGCTGACCCTTCATGTCTTCTTCACAGGGGGACAGCAGTATCCGTTACTTCGAGGTGACGGATGAAGCTCCGTATGTCCACTACCTGTCCATGTACAGCAGCAAGGAGAGTCAGAAGGGGATGGGGTACATGCCCAAGAGAGGCCTGGAGGTCAACAAATGTGAAATTGCCAGGTAGGATGTCAGTGCTGTAGGTCAGTTGTGGTCCAGACTGAGATCTCAACAACTGTAGGATTGATAACCATGAAATTTTAACAGATGTCTTGTTCAGTGGATGATTGATCCTACTGACACTTTGCATCAATAGATTATATATCAAGCACCAACTTCTAGTCAAAATTTTTATTTCTGCTGGTTCTAAAACTGTGAGGGGTGCCCTCTTGTGGTTACATGGTGCCATTACAGGGGTTCAAAACAAACAAACAAACAAACAAACAAACAAGCATTTGCTGTCGGCTGACCTTTATGTCACTAAAATACAGCTTTCATCCTTTTTTTTTGCTTGTATCGTTGTATTCTTCTATCGTTGTTAAATATTTTAGAAAATGGGGATTGATGGGATGTGAAACCTTTTTAAGCTTCTGATTGGGGGGCGTTGGGATACATGCTCAACGTGTTAGCTGTTAGCTTTCACTGTGAGCATGTTAGCATGCTAATATTAGCATTTACCTCATGTGTAGCATCACAGAGCATGTCTGCAGACTCTCTCAAAAACTAATATTTCTATTTTCAGGTTCTACAAACTCCATGAGAGGAAGTGTGAGCCCATAGTCATGACGGTGCCTCGTAAGGTACAAAATATACTCTACGTATTTGTATCAGTCAGGATTACTCTGTAGGTTACGGTTAATTGGTGCTTTCCTGTCTCTAAATCTCTCTTCTCTTTCCTCCCGTGCAGTCTGATCTGTTCCAGGAGGATCTGTACCCGGACACCATCGGTCCAGAGCCTTCAGCCGAAGCCGACGAGTGGTTTCAGGGAAAAGACGCTCCGCCCATTCTGATCTCTCTAAAGGACGGGTTTGTCGCCACCACCAAAGCCAAGGAGTTCAAAGTTCACAAGAGTCTCCTGAAGACCACGACTGCTGCAGCCGGGAGTCAACAGGAAAGCAGCGGGGTGAGACATTTACTGCCAAATATGTGTGTGTAAATGTGTTACATTTAGGGTTTAAACTGTTTCCAAACTGTGGTTTGTACTCAAGTACTGTGGCCTTCAATTTACTCAATTTATTTCAGTATTTCTTTCTTGTACTACTTTGTACTCTTCTACATTTCAAAGGGAAATTCCAATGTTTTTACTCTGCTACATTCATTTTGCAGCTTTAGTTACTAGTTACTCTGTTTAACAACGTTTTACATACAAAGATACACTTAATTTCAACTTTTTAAAAAAATATATGGTACATTGTTATAAGTCAAAGTAAAAATAAACTAGCTGCACATCAAAGCATCCACAACAGTTTAATGCTTATTCTACGTTTAAGCTTCAGTAATAATGACTAAATAATACACTTTATTATGACTTTCACAGGGACAAAATCTATCTACAAAAGTAAGGGTCTGAAGAATTCTTACACTGTGAATTAGCTGTAAATATCTATAAACAGTCGTCGTCAATCACTGAAGTTTCTT
>JAUZTA010000011.1:3180446-3199696 GCA_034780835.1 Ctenochaetus striatus | reverse complement strand
TGGGTGCAGGGGAGGAGCAGGAGGGGGGCGAGAAAGAGGAGAGGAGCCTTAGCTGTTTATGTTAAGGCCCTGCACTGTTTAATGCTAAACACAAGCTTTTGTACATCCTGTTTCAGAGGTCTGTCTATGTCTGTGCTGTGGGTGGGGAGGGGGGCAGGGTGAGGGAGGGTGGGTTGGGTGGAGGGGGGGATCAAGTTGCACGGTCAAACGGTAAACGGCACATACCACACACTGGGTGCACAGGTGGACGTATGTGCATCTGAATCCACGGATGAAACGGATTCACGAGACGAGATAACAATTATTTTTCTCTTCCCTTTTGAAAACCAATGATTTGATAACGCGGTCATGGATGTGAAATAGTTTTGCCTCTTTTATTTTTATTTTTTCTTTGTTTTGTAGATACATAAAACCGACATGGTTTTAATTTTTTTTTTCTTTCTTTTCTTTTCTCTTGTTTTGTTTTTAGTTCACTGAAAGTTGAAGATGAATAAAAAATAACCATTTATTTGAATTACGTCATCATGCTGATCACTTTGTGTTTGCCATTGCTTCGTCATTGCACCGTGGCTGCGCTTGCTTGTGTGTGGAACCTTGAACTGACCATACAAACAGCTGAAGAGACGTCTAACGAATGAACGAACGGCATTTAACATGTTGATTAGGCCAAAGAGTGTAAAGTGGAGAGGAAAACCCAAAGCTGGTGTCAAAACCAGCAGATGCAGTTACCTGTTTTTATCACAAACATAGATATTTGATTAGGGATCTCTTCAACGCAAAATGTTTATTGTTTTTTCTAATAACTGTTGGATTATTTCTAAAATACAAGTTGTTGATAAAGTTTAGGAAGAGGAAGGGAACAGCCCTTTTTTTGTTGAGCTTCTGCTGCTCAATGCTCAGTAACTCTCATGAATAATACAACATAAACACATGCAGTCGATAGTAGAAACCACTATTTATCTTACATTTAATCTGTATTGATCTGTACTGAATTTTAACTCAGCGTACTGAAGATGCAGACCGGAGAGAAAGTGGCTTGAAGGATTTCTGTATTGTCCTGTGATCAAATTCACAAAGTTTAAAAGAGAGTGAATGAGCTAATCTGACCTTTGACCTTTTTAAGTTCAAAGTCAGGCCACTTGAGTCCATCATAAAAACAAAGAGAGGGTTTATTTTAATCTAAAACCACACAAAATGAGGATTACGTGAAAGCTAAGAACTAAAGATGGCGGTGTTTGGATTGAACTAAGTAAAAGACCAGACTGACTGACAGACAGACAGACAGTCCTTTAAACTTGATGGGGAATCTGAGCACAATATCATCATTTTACTGTAAGACAAACACAATATACTCAAGGTAATCATGTACAGCAACTTCCCAATGAATCTAGCTTAAAGTCTCGGTTGCAACATCAGGTAATTTCCTGGTTAACAGCAACTAGTAAGTCATTTTGTATGCTTCTAAGATCGCGCTATGTAAGTTAAATCAGCAGGAATATTAGAAAAGTGCTTGCATCGCTTGTGACAGCAGTCCTTCTCAGTTGCTGCTCTACTTTTCATCAGCTTGCTGTTGAAATAAGCTACAAGAGCCATAGATGGAGCATCTCCACACAGTATAAATGATCAAAGTGAATCCTGTGACAACTGCGAAACTCCCAAACCATGCAGTCACTATAACCGAATATAAAATTCAGAAAGTCTGCTTAATTATACGGTAAAGATTTCTATTAACACTTATTGTCACAAACGGGCCACTTTGCATCCTTTCTGCTGTGCGCTTTGTTTAGTTGGCTTACAGGGTGAACTCAGTGAAAGCAGCCCAGCAGAGGCTGCTGCAGCTGGTGAAAAATACTCCTTTCTACAGTGTTTCAGGGTATCTCACTGCCCATTTCTACCAATTTGCAGCCAGTAAATATTTGGCCAGGTTAATGCATAGACTTCTACCTGAGCAGAGGGTGGGGCAGCTGGTGTTTAGACGTCATCCTGCCACACTTCTCTCCCTCCCAGCCAGAGGTTTTCAACTCCGTACCTCAGAAAAAAGATTTCTTTTTTTAAAAATCAAATCAATGAAAGTAAGCTTTAACCAGAGTCCAGCTTGGCTTCTAAATGCCCATTTAACATCTCATGACTGCACCGAGTTTTGTGTCCGAGAGAGAGGCAGGTGTAAAAAAAAAAAAAAAAATCAGTGGACCTCATTGTGTTTTCATTTTCAATTCACATCCAGTTAAGATCAACTCAGGAAGTGAAATTTAAAATTTAACACATAAAACGGTAGGAGGAAATCATATTGATATCCATATACTTATAAAAAATATATAAACACCATTACTGCAGGATCTTAAGTCAGACGACGTGCTTTTCTGTTCACGTTCTGAGGTGGCTGATCTGAATGAGTGGAGCCTAACCTTGACATGCTCGTGAGCCTGTGGGGGGAACAATGTTCAGAGTCATCTGGTGCTTTGAAGTTCATTTCTTCTGCTTTTCAAATGACAAACCTGCCTTCTGTGGATAAGGTTAATATGATGTAAAAAAAAAAAAAAAGAGAGAGATGTGAAAGTGTAAAGAAAGTTATTGTATTAAAGCCTGATAGGATAATAAAATGTTAAAAGGTTTGAGAGCTATGATGTTGTAGAGACAATCTCCAGTGGAGAGAATGTGTCTTCAACAAAGCAAAGCGATGAAGTGGCTTCTGGAGGAGATCATTTAGTGCTGAAATATTATGGATCTCGTATATCTCTGTCTTCTCAATAAATGGTCCAATAAAGGCCACTTTCATTCCCATTTTCATAGCTGTACAAACCTCTGCTTATAACATTTTTTAAACGTTTCTCTATATTAACTGTTGTTATTACCTCTAAGAATCTGGTCTTTAATTACTGTTTTGTTCATATTGTTTTTACTAAAAAAAAAAAAAAAAATTTAACGCTAGATACCGCAAGCTTATTAGTGTAGGATTTTTTAATCAATCAGGGATGTTTTGCACCATGCACTGTCGCTGGGTAGATATTAAATTCTTAGATTATTACAATTAAGAGAAAGAGAAAAAAAACAGAAATTAACTGTATTTTTTATTTGTATTTCATTTGTTTTCAAATCAATCACAAACTGTCTCTGTTACAAGGTAGAAATAAAACATAGAATTTGTATACGTGTCTGGTTTTCTGTCCAAATGGGTTAATCCAACTCATTTCAGCTCCCCACAACTTGTGAAAAGCCGAAGCGACTCATACAACGGCAGTGAGAGTGGAGTACAGTAATTTTTTTATTTTTTTTTACACATTTTGCCTTCAGGCTGATTCTCTCCTCTTCTTTTGCGGAGGCTGCCTTTACTGTCTATCAAGCATTAGTCAGAAGCAAAGGTGACCTCTTTTTCACTCTCTGTGTCTTTTTATGAGAAGTCACCTGGTTAAGAAAGCACACAGACTCTTTTTCATTTGAAAAAACTTTCCATCAATTTGCTGTGTTAAGCTGGTTTATGTAAAACAGAAAATAAATATACGAAAAACAGTCTTTCTCTATTCACACTTCCTTCCTCTTCTATCTCAAAGATGAGGCTGCAGTTGGGCAGCACAGTTGTTTCCGCCTGTTTCTGTCTTCGCTTTGTTTATCATTTCCCTTTTTTCTTATCTTCTATTGTCTTCTTTTAATAAGGAACATTTCAGTTTCACTGAGCAAAAACATTAAGCAAGTAAAAAGTAAAAAGTGTTCCAGAATCCACAGTTGAAAAACACACAATGATCGACCGTTAAGTAAATGAATATGTATGTACTGGTTTAAATACATCTTAAAATAGGTGTGCAAATAAGAAGTTTAAGCAGCACCTGAAATAGTTACGTATGCAAAACAATTCTATCAGGCCTTTGAATACAAAACTACATACATGTATATACAACAGAAAACAACAACTTCATCTGTTTAAGCACAGTAGTAAAATGCTTGTATGCTCAACTATAGCGACTTTCACATCTAACTTATTTATGTTAGTGTACATACAGATTGATTGACCAAAACAAACAAAAATCCCTTTTTAACTTGAACCACATTGTGATGTCAGCTTAACATCTTGCTTTCCTAATTTACACTCATTATAAAACCTTATTTCTTAAATCACACTTACATTTTGTTATGTGTAATAAACTGTTAACCTGATATAAACACAAACACATACAATTCAGTTACACGCCTGTCCAATGATAAACACTAGGCATGTGTGTGGTCATCGTAGCTGCAGTCATGTTATAGTGTTGCACCTGGTGACAGCATCATGGAGGCCTGGATACCTGGTGGTCTGACCTGAGCTGAATCCAGCTGTTTTTAGCAGCAGCATCCCTCCAAAGAAATGCAGGATGGCACAGACTGTCCACCCCTTTGTGTGGCTTGACATTGGATACCCTACAGACTGATCATGTGGTCACAAAACAAAATCAAATTAGTGGGAGCAAGTCCCTTCTGTCCTACACAAAGGACATGTATTTTCAGACACTAAGCGTTATCACACACTCATAAAATAAGATATTATTACGTTAGGAGTCTCATGATTAATTAAAGAATTTTTTAATATGAAAAACAAAATACTTTATTAAGTTTAATCACTTTTTATCTCCCTTGCTGCCATAAAACTGTTTGCTAATATTCCTTCCATTTTGAAAAGACTGAAGCTGTGGCTTTTTGGCCACTCCCATTGTGTTACATCACTATAAAGCCAGGATGTGAATTTCCCTCAATTTTAGGAAAACATACTGCATGCACAGTATTTGACTCGAAAAAACCTCAGTTTCTAGTCTACAACAAAGGATAAATATGAATCTCTCAGGGCGCCCTGAATAGCTGTTCGTGTGAGGCGTTTGAAGGGATGCTGTCCAGCATCAACATAGTAAACTGAACGCTTGATCCCACCCATAAAAAAACTGACCAATCACAGAGCTTATCATAATGCACTGGGTTTGATTTGTAAAATTGACCTTGACTTCAGCAAATAGCGCAGCGTGTGGGCGGGGCCAACTGTAGTTTGGTTGAACTGTACATTGCCCATCAACTTTTGCTACTAGATGAACGTCGTGTATAGCTAGTTAGCTAGCTACATAATAGATACATTTTTTGTCTAATTATTCGTCTCGTGTTGTAGTTTTAAACTTTTGTGATTCAGTCTGGGATTTTTGCAGCCGCCAACAATTCAACAAGACCCAGCAGTGACGGGGAGACTCCATTTTTGTACGCGACCGGGCTGCCCAGCAAGACGGCGGAAAGCTAGCTGGCTGTGTTGCTAGGCTAACTTTCCCTGGCAGGCGAACCGGAGCCAAAGCAAGCGAACAGCTTGTGATAAATTGTCTATCTGACGATACTTTCGTTGACTACAAAAGACTCCCAGGTAGGTTTTTTTGAACACCACATGGCCAGTGTGCATCACCGTGAGGGCATAATGCTGCACAAGTCTGCTCCCAGTTTTTCTGGACATGATAAACGATCTGTTGCGGTCTTGTTCCGTTAGCTGCAGGCCCCCTGTGCTACCATAATATTGGCTTCCCCACTCCACACAGCTGATAATCTGATGTATTTTCCCAGCAAAACAGACACGCTGGGCTAATGTGCTGTGGCAGCTGATGTAAACCCAGGACATCCTTAACTCCCTCATAACGTTATCATTTGCTGATAATTGTAAGCAAAGGACACAGACTGCTGGTGAAGACCGGGTTTCATGACAGGGTTGTGTTCAACTCTAGCAAGTGAGCGAGTAACTGCTTGTAAATAACATGGTAATGTTATGTCAGGTGCTGACTGGCTCAGCTGGAATGCACAACTCATAATGACACTGGCTTATTGTTGTTGTTGTTGTTGTTTTTTGTGACTCTGTGATTGCAGCATGCTGATGGTGGGAGGCAATGGACGGATGCACTAGAATGAGTGTGAAGGAGCTGTGTGAAACGGATGACCTGGCCACCGGTTTGGTGCTGGACCCTCTACTGGGCTTCAGCACCCATAAAATGAACATCAGGTAACTTGTCACACAAGAACTCACTTCTTGCTCCACCACATTCCTAAAGCTGCATATATTATTTTTCACATTATTAAGTGTTTCTAAATTATTGGGTTTCCACATGCATGCAGCAGTATTAGTTTCATTTCTGCTCTGGTGATGTGTTGCTAGGACACTTGTGAGCGTTTTATGACCCCAGGTGTTATCATGAAGGTGTCCTGCAAACATAATAAACAGTCTCATAAGATAAAGCGTTATTTGAGATGTGCTGAATAGTTTATTACTCAAAGCTCTGTTAATATCATTGACATTCTAAATGTTTAAATCATTGTTAAATTGTATAGACTATTGCATGTGTTAAAGCTTTGAGTGTTGTTTGGGTTGGATGAGCAGGGGGAGGGACAGACACTGGCAGACAGCTGATGATGATAATTGCACCTATGAGAGTTTCTGGAGTAATAATCACAGAGTCATACTGGATTCTGTTCCAATCTGGAGGGATTACTGGCTGCAGGAGAGTTTATTTTTTTTTAAACTTCTGGGATTCAAAAGAGGATTTGTCCTCGCTCGAACCTTCAAATGATCCAGCAGTCAAACTTTTGTGAGAACGGAAAGAGAAAAAAAATCCTGTTTTTCTTGGAAGATTGAGGTGGTGTCATCTTATAACGACAGACATTCAAACCTTATTTGAATAAAAAAGCTGAAAAGAAGCTGTGAATGTACAAAAGTGAAAAATGATACAGCTCAAGTGTGTAAAAAGTTGTGGTTTTCAGATTTGCAGTTTAAAAGAGTTCCTGTAAACTGTCAAATCCATTTAAAATTAAAGTTAATGTGTCCTGGAAACTTTTGCCTAGCAAACAATTTGAGTGTATGTTTTTATATGCACTTTCATATGTTTTGATCGTGCTATTATCAATGCTCTTTGCTTCTCTTATATTGTGGGTGCTGGCTTCATGCAAGTGTAAAAAAACTCAGTTTCCTGAAGGGAGGGAGGACAGTTACAGCTTATCAGTCATTTAAGAAATTGCTTATTTGAAGCAGTTTTATTTTACACTTTTACTGGTGACTAATTCGGATGTTTCTCTGCTTTAGTCCTCCACCAGAGATCAGGCGTTGGGGTAATCTCAAAGAGACCCTGCTGCGCTTTCAGCGGACGCACGACTTCAACGCCACGTTCGAGGCGCTGACGGTGGGCGAACTGGCCGGCGACTATTTCAATGCTCTGGGAAGCCATCGTCAGGAGCTGCTGAGGCAACATGTAGGCTGATGTTTAAGCTCACTCATTACAACCTTTGTCCTTGGGAGTTTCCCTCTGTTAATATCCGTATCGACCTCCTTTTGTGTCTGCAGGTCTATCGCTACCTCGGTGCCTTCCTGTTGGACAGCGGAGTCAAGATCGAGTCCTGCGACAGATACTCTTCAGAGACCAACGGGGCAAAGATAACCTCAACAAGGCACTGGTAATCACTCTCACTTCTTAAATCTTGACCTTGTTTTACATGTTTTGGTGTTTAAATGATTACAGCTCAACAAAAGTTAAGTAATTAGTTAGGAGTTGATCCGGTAGGTAGCTTCAGGGAGGAATGTTTAAGCTGCAATGATAGCTATGCAGTTCTTAGTGGAAGCTCCACCCGTCTTAAGTGCTTCAACTAAAGTGCATCAAATGCTCATACTCAAAATGCTGTTTTGTCCAACTTATTCTCTTTATGTCCAACCCATTGCTCCCTCCTGTTCTAAAGTCTAACATCTCACTCGATGAATGAGGGATTTATTTTGACCAAACTGGAGTTTGTGATTGTTAGAATAGTGGAAAGATGAGTCGAGGTGGTTTTGATGAGTTTTATTTTGCTTCAGTCACGTTTGAATGAAGTGTGTTGTGTGTTGATAAAGCTGCTCTTTGAATGGAGTCTGGTGGATTTGACAAAAGCAATCTGACAGCTTTTTCTAGTTAAACAAAAAAAGGATTTTACTTTTAAACAAAAGGCCTCTTTCTGTAGGAATTCTCTCTGTAATGTTGTCAGACGCCTAGAACAACACTATCAGCCTGTGAATGGCAGAAACAGGCACTTTAATGGATGTACTTAAGACAGTCTGAGCTGTCTCAAAGGATTAAATTGCAGCCATTGTGGCCATGTCAGGGTTCCCGCCTGAGGCAACTGACCTGACCAGTTCAAAAATCTTATGTAAGTACCAGCCATTTACACACCAAAACATGTAAAAAAAGAGTCCCAAAGTGTAAAAATACCACAATTTCTCCCCTATGACATTGTATATGTCACGGCAGCATGTAGTTGAACTGCAAGTGCTGCATGTTGTGGACTATGGTACATTTTTTTTTTTTACTGAAGATGTGTCACGCTTGAATTGTGGCTCTGCAGGTTTGTGGGGGAGCGTGTGGAGGTCCTGCTGGGCTGCATAGCAGAGCTGAGTCCTGCTGACAGCGCCGTGCTGAGGGCAGGAGTCAATGACTTCAGTGTGATGTATTCCACACGCAAACGCTGCGCTCAGCTCTGGCTCGGGCCTGCAGCTTTTATTAACCATGGTGAGTTAGTTTACATTCGTGACTCATTCTTCCTGAGTACACACACACACACACAAACACACATGTATCCGTTGGAAGTGCCCGTTTGTTAATTTATCAGTGGAACATTTCCACCTGCCAGGAGTGATTCTTTAAACGAACCTAAATGTCAACCAAAGGTAATCCAAACAGCAACATTCATAAAACAAAGCTGAAAACTCATTACTGACATGCTCACCTACATATATACTGAAAGAGACCTGTAATTTCTGTCATTGATCACTTAAAAGACTGACAGAATCTGATTTTTTATGTGAAATTAAACTTCTCAGCTGTGTATCTAAGCAGTTTTACCATTACTTATGGTCAGAAATGACTTAATTTCTGCAAACACATTGAGAAAGATGATTTTTTTGCTTCTAGAACAAGTGAAGAGTTGTGTCATGTAGCTGCTACATACTGCAGATACCTCCGAGTCTCTTCATTCAAAGAGAGCATAGAGTCTGTTCTTGTGTTCCTGCATTGCTCAGAATCCCGACTAAACACTGAACACTGCATGTTCTCTAGTTATTTTCTCAAAAATTCTCCTTCAGGAGTGTGTCGCTTAATGTTTTCCTGTTTACTGAGCATCCCTCCCTTAAACACAACCGACTTATGTTGTACATTATATTACTCTCATGAAGCTCTTGGCTTAACATCTTCGCAAATATATGCTTTCGTCTCTCACAGTGAGAAAACAATAACCACAGAATAAATATGCTTTAATTTAATTGGTACCACTAAATGCTTTTTGCAGCCACAACTGGATTTAAATCATAAATTTTGTCATCAATCAAACACAAAGCTGAAAAAAAACAAATCAGATTTATTTATAATAAGAACCCACAAATAAACAAATAATGAATTTAACAGATAATAAGACAATGCCTGATTAAGTGTCAGTGGATTGAGTTTCTGAGGAAAACATTCAGGTTAGTCAGGCAAGTGATTAATAATTTGACGCTATTAATTTGCATTTTATAAACCAAATGATTGATTCATTAATCGTGAAAAAAAAATAGCAGATTAATTGACAGTGAAAATAATTGTAAGTTGCAGCTTTGACCAGTGTGTAATGTGACTTTTCATAGTTGAATAACGTGAAGATTTTCTCACTCGTGAGTCGTTATGACGGCAGATAAGCACAAGCTGCTTCACATGCCGGCCAAAGGTTCAGGGAAATTTAAGGCACTTCTTCGTCCATTTAGAGGGCAGTTTCTGATAAGATCTATTAATAGTGTTAGAGAGTTAATCAGCTTAGCCTTTGAGCTTCGCAAAATGAATTCAGCACGAGCGAGCTGATCAGCAGAACATCTGACCCTGTCTTCATTTGCTGTGATTGAATTAACAACCTAAAAATCTTTTTATCTTGTGTTTTTCTCTCGATTTTTGTCCTTCTGGATTACAGACTGCAAACCAAACTGCAAGGTAATCAGCAATTTTTGTAACTATCACACCTTTGACAACTTGAAATAATTGAATAAATGCTATTTACTTATTTTAAAGGTTTATTGTGACATTTTGCAAATAAGACAGTAGTTTTTTTTTTAAATACAGGATTGCACTGAATCACTCAGTTTCCTGCTCTGTTTTAATGTTTCCCATGGGCCAACCAACCTTTGTCTCCGTCCCTTGATGTTTTCTTTTTCCACCCACCCAGTTCGTCCCCGGTGAGAAGAATATCGCTTGTGTTGAGGTGATTCGACCCATCTCGCCTGGGGAGGAGATCACGTGTTACTATGGTGCCAGCTTTTTTGGGGAAGGAAATGAAATGTGTGAATGCTGCACCTGTGAAAGGTGTGTCCATCATCTGATCAGACGGTGTCTTTCATTATAGCCTGTTTTTTTTTTCTTTTTCACTCAAAACTGAAGATTTTGTTCATCAAATATGAAAAAAAAAAACAGTCAGAACTAAAGTTTTTGAGTTTGTAATTTTTGTTGTTCTTTAGAAACGGAGAGGGTCACTTCAAACACAGAGGGAAACAGCCTCACTGTGAAGAAACAAAGGACTCCGTGGGCCAGAAGTACCGACTGAGGGAGAGATATCTTCGTCATCACAGAGAGAAAGGTCACTTCCCCACAAGGCCGACAATACCAGGAATACACTCAGGTATCTTTAAAGGTAACCGCCTCAGGATTTTCCCTACAATCACCTTTCTCAAATCTATTATTAATAATCATGAAAGTAAAAAGTAATTAGTTGGATCGCACTGACAAAACTCGAGTACTCTCAGCTAATTCGGACAGAGGATCTGCTTTGCCGCCTCCTGAAACACCTCTTATAACCTCAGAACTGGCTCTGAACCAACTAACAGGAATATTAGCTGTAAAATGCAGTTATATACAGCAGCGATGTCAAAGAGTAACAGCTTGTAATACTTAAAGCCAAGGAGTCCCTTCATCATTTTAGTGGCTGTTAAATGCACAATCAAATTAAAAGCCTTTGGGAAAACCGATGCTCATTCATTAAGGTCCTCTCACCGCAAAATTTGTACAAACCTTGATGAAATTCCAGTTTTAAAACTACCGCACATAAATTATAACCAAACACCTGCTCAGTATATCTTCTGCAGAAGACTGATTTCAGCTCTCGCCTGCTGTTACTTCATCTTACATTAAAATTAGAAAGCCCTCAACACTGATATGGATTTTTTTCTGAGATCTGCTAAATGAAACACTTTTGGAGAGCATTTAATGTGATTAAGAAAAGTTAGTTGAAATGTTTTTCTGTCAGAAATGTCACCTCATTGATTTCTCTAGAGACCAGTGTGCAAACAGTTATGTGGCAGCTTTGTATCATGGTTTAACCCTTCGTTTTCACATGCTAAAGCTGCAGTGCATCATTGCAAAAAGACGCAGGGATGTACTTTTGTCAAACATGATAGAATACAAGTTGAAAATGATCAAAATGACCTTTTAACTGCTTTGAAATTTTCATTATCTGCTGCCGAAAAATCATTTCTACCAATAAAATCCAGCAGACGTCTCTGTCCTGTGGTGAACTCGAAACAAGATTAGTATATTAAGTCCATTAACTGTTAATGAATAATTTTGTCTTCCTCTCTGGAGTCGACTTTGGAACGATTAAAGGCTCCATAAATGCTGTGAATTCAGTCCTCCAGAGCCTGTGAGAATATATGTTTTAAATTGATCCAAAGCCACTCTTTGGCCTGTTTTTAGAAAGTAGATTGTTTTGTTTCTTTGTGACATAAGGAACCAACATAACATGCAACACCGACACAGCTGGTAAATAATGTTAAATCACTCAGTTGTCACTTGATCTCATAACATTAAGTTATTTAGCTATTTAGTATTTTAAATAGTTGTTTAAAATTATAGTTTTGTCGATCGGAAAATAGATTATCTAAATCGAGTGATTTTTTAACCGAGTACATTCAGAATTTGTTTATGTGTTTGTATGAAACAACATAAAATCAGATATTTTATGTTTTTAAAGTAAACTAACTTAAAAACCTGAGTCAGCTCAATATTACACATGATCATCATATATCATCTTCACAGTTTCTGAGGCTGATTCGCCCTCCTTCGATAGCAGCAGGCCTGTTTCACTGCAGAGTCTGTTTGGAGACAAAAGGAGGGCTGAGCATTGAAAAGTGGACAGATATTTTTTTATGACTTTGAAAATAGTGCTTGAACTTAAATATATTTAACAGACTCTGGTTTTAAAAAAGGGAAAGGGTGAGTAGAAAATGAATTATTTAGTCCCATTGACGTTTCAATAATGTGAGGATTTACATTCAAAACCAGTTAGATTTGGTGTTTTTGCTTTTTGTAAACACAACTCCAGCTTTCTTTGCTGCTATTAGCTTCTGAAATAAATATATTCATTTTCAATTGATTAACTTCATCGTGGCTGTCCCTTGCTTCAAGCTTTTTCTGTATAGTCAGAATAAAAAGCATGACACTACTTTATTATACCTGCTGCTATGAAAGAGCAGGGATGAAAATTACTAACTGCAACAGTCCCGAAATGGGAGCAGAGCAGGAGCAGGAGGGCAAAATTAATTCATTTAAACACAAAGGTGTAAATAGAGGAGGATAACGCATTACGCATGTCGTGCACAGCATGCACGGTTACACACACACTCACACACAGTGAACTCATAATGGCAGAGCCATAGGGACCGTCGTTATGCACCGTGGGAAGTCCCAAAAACTCAAAACTAATACGTTACAAAATGGACCGAGCTCATGGCTGTTTGCAGTGCATTTACTGTGACTCTGATGTGTTCTGGGCCAATAAGCGTGATTGGTTGCTTCCTGCTAAAGAGGAAAGTGCTAAAATTGGCTGCAGACGTTGCACAGTCAGTGTCGTCTTTGTAAAGCCTGAAACACTTTTATCCCACACCTTTTTAAAGCATCACAAGCTTTGTTAGCATCTCAGGCAGTCTTGGCATCTGCTGTGCGGAAAATTGCTGAATAGATAAAAAACCTAATAAAAGCAGTGTAATGAATTGGTCACTTGAATCATGTTGATGTATTTTTTAAAACTGTGATGTTAGAAGTTTATTTTTAAGCATATTTTATATAATAAGACACAATGAGATTTCATTGTGTTAGTAAGTGTGATTTTCATGCACGACTTCTTTTGAATAAACATTCACTTGAGTAAAGGAGTTGTTTTTGTACACATGAGCATTAAGTTTAACTGCTTCTTTGTTGTCTTTCATTCATAGCCATCCCCTCAAGGAATTCCTTTACCCAGCAGATGAGAAGAAATGCCTTGAAGAACAGAAAATTCAGTCAAACAAAGAAGTGGAGACGAGAGAAGCACAGACGATCAGGAAAGCACCCATTAAATTCAGTCAAACAGCATTGGACGGTTCCACTTTTGTCCCAAGTTACTCTGAGGGAGCTTAGGATCAGAGTACGGCGCCACTCGGTGGATTTCTTACTCAACTGTAAGGACCCGAAAAGCAAAGAAAGGGCATTGCTGCAACAACTGGAGGAAAGGAAGCCGAGCGATACCAAACAGAACGAACTGAACTCCACTGTTGAGGACAAGAACAACAGTGAAGTAAACTTGAAGCCTTTCACTTTAAATTCCTCCATGTCTGTTGATCAGAAAAGTAGACCTGCTGTGAGCAGCGCAGGCCTTAACGGAAAGCTTGTTAAAGTGGTGGACAGACAGACGGTTCACAAGAGGACCTGTTTGAGACCAAGAAAGGCGGCTCCCACCACGCTCACACATCAAACAAAACCCAGTAACACAAAAAACACAGAACGTGTCTGTCAGCCTGTTGAAATGGACAAAAACTGCAACATAGCAACAGATGAAAAGACTGAAAACGCAGCTGCAGAAAGTCAAAGCAACAAGTGCAGCAGCGCTGAACCCGGCGTCACGGACTCAGCTCAAAATCCAGCCGCTGAGTCGACGGAGCAGAAGCCCACTGGAGCTTCATCCCTGTTAGAAGTTTGTCAGAGTGTCACACACAGATCTAAAAAAGTTGTAGACAATCCGCTGATATCACTGAAGCAATACCTTACAGTTAGCCTAACGAGGTTATCAGTGCCAGTCAATGTTGTAGCAGAAAAGACATCTGAAGACAGGAAAGAAAGTGAGGTGGTCAGAAGAAGGGGAAGGCAGGGTCCTAAACCAGCTCAAGGCCCAGAGAGAAGAGTGTCCAGAGCTCAGACGAGGCAGGGAGGAAGTTCAGAGATCTGCACAGCTGAAGGTAACAGAGGGGTGAGGGAAATGTTTTTTAAAGCTATAGATAAAGTAAATTTAAAAAGGCGGCAAGCAAGTGATTCTGTAGGTGATTTATCTCAGAGCGAGAAAGGGGAGAATGACAAAGTTATAGAAATACAAACAGTGTCGGAAGAAAAAGATAATTTACAAAAGGAGCAGCAGGATGTTGTAATAGATGAAATTAAAGGGCAGAAAGAAAAGAAAAGTGCCGCTTCTACAGTTGTGGACTGTAAAAGTAAATCTCTAGAGGAAGTGAAAGAGTCTGAATGTAAAATATTGCCCAGTGAAAAACCTATTGGACGAAATAACGTACACTGTGTTGAAAATAAAGTCAAAGATGCATGTAAAGAGAAGGAAGCTGTTAAACTATCTGAACAGATGGCTAGGAGTGTGAAAAAACAGTCAGCAAGCAGGCATGAAGAAGATATTGTCCTTAAGCAGGCAAGGGTTCTGTTATCTGATATTTTAAGAAGAGATAAACCCTTGATAGATAAGAGATTACATGGCGATATCGTAGGAAGAGTGTTTTCTACCTTGGCCTCTAAAGAGAAGCAGGATGCTGTGGAGGAAAAAGAAAAGACTGAAATGAACGGAGAAGAGCAGCATTGTTCGGCGCAGAGGAGGATTATGAGACCGCGAAAGAGGAGGCCTAGAGCAGTGAAAACAAAAGCAGAAGCCAAGCAAAGCACTAAAGGACACTTGAGCGAAGAAGATCCCTCCACAGCGAGGGCCGAGTCGAACGAGGACACTTTGCAGCCTCAGTCACCACGGAGACACGATAACCTAACGGCTACCTGCCTCAACCCGCTACCTCAGGATACCCTCATTTCCACAAAAGCCACGACTAATCTGCAAACAGAAAACAATCCACAGACACACATACAGTCCAACATACCTCTAAAAAAACGAACGTTTCGCAGTTCTGTGGATATTGACTCTGAACAAGGTTTGAATTCTGCCTCAGATCAAGCTTCTAAAGAGGCCGCTGAGGTGAATTTATCCACAGAGCTGCAGCAGGGCCTTACTACGTGTTCAGAGGAGAGCAGCAAAGTGAAAAGAGATGTTAAAGGCAGATTACAGAGAACAAAAGTCCAGAGGTTAAACCCCAAAAGGACCAGAACTTTAAACAGAGTGCTCCGCTGCAGAGCTAATGAGGTTCAGCGAAGCCATTTAGTCCGAAGAGCTCGAAAGTGTAAATTAGAGAGGAAAGATGTGGATGACATTGACAAGACTCAGACACCAGAAAGTGATAAGCATGCAAAAGACAAACAAGCAGAGGATCCCGCTGAAATCCAAGAGCAGTGTGTTAAAGATCAAACTCTGAATGAATCTCAAAAGGAAGAGAGCGATGAAACGTTTTTTCAGCAAAGTTGTTTGGAGGACACGAAGCCCGGCCTTGATTTTAAGATTCGTTTCAAGAGGAGGAGAGGGAGAGTATGGGAGATGCAGAGAGCAGGACTTGAAAACATGGCATCGAAAGCTGAAACTGGAGATGAGCTGATGGCATGTGATCCTTTCAAAGCCATTATGGATTCTGTGTCGGTTTTAAACATGGAGATGGAGGCAGCTCAGGCTCACGTGCAGGCTTGTAAGAAGTCAAAGAGCAGATTGCATCGTTTGAAAAAAAGAGGGGAAAGGCTTCGGGAAAGGCAAACCATTAATGTGCTTTCAAACAGAAAATCAGACAAAGACCCTGAAAAAGTATCTGGACCCAAAGAAACACCAAGTGACAAAGTAGAACCTGAAGAGAAGCCCAATGAGGATCTTCTAGATGGAGTCAAGCTAGCAGAAGAAATCAAAAGCTGTGAAAATGACAGCCAGGTGTCGTCAGCTGTAGGTCAAGAAACGAAAATTGAAGACCGTTTTGCACAGAATTGCTGTTTGTTTGAAAGCGGGTCACAACACAAACTGCAGCCCGAATTTGATTTAAATGGTTTACCATTGCCAGTAATTAAACTACGGAGAAAGGAGGAGGATATCTGGGAGGTGGACAGCAAAGAGGAACTCAGCCCAGCTGAATTCAAAGTAGAGCCGATTGTTAAGAAAGAGATGAAGGGTCACTTTTTAGCAAAACAAAAGAGAGGATGTTCTGATTTTAGTAAGTTCAAAGAAGAGTTCCCGTCTTCGCAAAGACTGAACTGTAACTCGGCCCCTCTGAAAACAGAACCGCCGCCATTTTCCTTATCTCTGTCACCACTCTCCCTGTCGTCCCCTCTCGATGAAAATGAAAGTGAAGTCATTTCTACAGCTGCAGATACAGTCGCCGAAAGGCCAGAGATGAACAGTGGAGGAAGGAAACAGAGGCACAAAATGGAGAGAGCACGCAAATGTGGGCCGGTAGAAACACCCACCACTTGTCTTAGTCACACTCTCCAACAAATTGACAACAGTCTCTCTCGGCTCTCCGAGGGCTTGTGTTCATCTCAGACTTTGGAAAAGCCAACAGCCTGTTCGAGTGCTTCTAATTCTGTCATTCAACCCCCGTCCCAGTCTCCTCCATTCACAACTGCAGATAACATGCTCTCCGGCGAGCCCAGCTTCACAAACTGCTGCGACGATATTCTTGACTTTCAGTGTCTCAACTTCGAGGGGTATTATCAGCCGCAGAATATACTCCCATCCTCCCCGTCAGATCTGTGTTCACTGGATCCACCCACAGATCCTTTCAGCAGCCCTCTCTCTCACAGCCCGCCTGACACATGGACTACTGAAACGCCGTACCTTGGCCCTCCAAGTCCAGGAAATAACTTTACCAGCGAGGATCTGCAGTTTTTTCCAGGTCTAATTTCTTCGAAGAATGACTCAGCTCCTTTGGAATGTGAAGAGAAGGATACCTCCAAAGACAGAAACCCACCAAACCACAGTTTTAGTTTTTCAGCTCTCAGTAACTCTGACTTGGCTGCTAAGGAGCGGATCACGAGTAGAAATTCAGGTCTGAGGCTGTCCAGAGAAGACCCCAAAACCCAGCAGCCGTCAATTGTCAGCAAGCCTCGACTGTTTGGTGGAACTTCATCTTCTGTTACGTCTCAAACTCCTGTTACTTTAACCCAACCGCCCTTTAACATCAAAGCAAGCACCAGTCAATCAAAACCTCAATCTCACATGAGAAACCAGGGCCCCTTCCATCGTATGACCATACCAAATAAATCCCATTCTTTCCCGAGCAGTCAGCCAAACACGGTGAGAGGAATACCCCAGAGTTGCTTGAGTAAATCCGTCCCGTCATCTCACATGTCTAACAAATTCCTTTCTCCTCAACTCTTCGCTGCGAAAAATCCCAATCCCCCCGACAGTCCATTCAAATTCAATGAGAAAACCTCCACAGTTATTCACAGGGTTCTTAAGTTTCAGGGGGGAAATCAGACTCAGAACTTGTACAGTGCGCCTTGTAAAGACACCGTGGCTGCTGGCAGCCCGACGTCCAGAGCAAATACTGCAAAAACAGGTGCTATTGACAAGCAGAGTCAGAAACTAGGAGTTAACACTGACAGCCTTCACAAAGGCGGCATCTCTTTTCAAGGGTTTGGAAAGGATGTCAGCCATCTTGTTTCCCCCAGCAACCTCAGCAGGTCCAGCCCTCATTTCAACAAACTCAGCTCCTCTTTCCCTCAATCTTTTCATAAAAACAAGCTGTCGTCCGACAAACACGAAGGCATTGAACCCAACATGACGTACAAAAACCTCTCAGCCCTGCCAAGACCCTTTTTCAGTCCCACCAAAATGTCTGACGGTTATTCATCACCACAAGACAAAAGTTTAAGACAAGATAAATCCACCGCATCGTCGGACAAACACCAGCCGTGTTACACTCAGCAGGACCCGTTTGATTTTAGCTTCAGCTCGTCGCTTTCACCCATTTCTCAGCACAACAGCCCCCAAGTGATCCACAGTACACCTCCTGGTACACCAGCACCAGCAAACAAGAGTCAACCCTCAGCCTCGGCCTCGTTCCCTTACGGCTACCAAGGTCCTCCTTACGTACTGAACTTCACTGGAGATCATTCATTGACGTTGGGTCTTAGGGACGGGCCCGACGGTTACCCGGGATTAGGCTCCACAAACTACACCTACCACTGCCTGATGGAACCTTCAGGCACCCAAGGGCGACTTGTTCTCGAGCCCTGCGGACCCCAGCTGTCGAACCCGGCATCTTTTTCTCTGAGTGGACTTTCGGGGCTCAAAGGTCAGGACGATCACTGCAGGAAGGACATGCAGCAGCAGCAGCAGCAGCATTGCCAACCGGGGGAACACCAAGGCCCACCGCATTACGAACACGCCACAACGTCTCACTCCATGGGTGCTACAAAACCCAAGAGAGTGAGGTTAGTGGTGACAGACGGCACAGTGGACTTAGACCTCCAGTACTCAGATTGAGTCCAACTCTGCAGCCTCGCTCAATCCCAGATTACATTTGGATGTTGTTTTGCTCAAAGTGGATTTACATAATCTGCCACAAAAAAATTTTTTAAACACTGTAATTCATAGACTACCAGTTAATGAGCCCACTGACTGATTGACAATTTTTCTAAATCGTTATTTTGATGAACTGTAATGAATGACTTGTACAGGGTTTTATGTACAGCAGGTGTATTAGTGTGTTTTAACTACTGTATGTTTTTTTTTTTTTAAAGATGAAATATCCACTACAATTTGCTGAGAAAACCAAATTAATACATTAAGAGAAACAAAGCATTAATATATTTGTGACCAGGAGTTGTTAACTGTAAACCTTGAAAGCCGTCTTTCCGTACTCTAACGTAGCTCTATGACTTTTTTTCTACGTAGTGTACGGAAGTTGAGTCCGGAGCACCGTCATCGGTCGCTGGTACTCGTACAAAGGCAGCTTTTTGCCTCAGTCTTTGATATGTTCTTGGGACTTTTTCGAAGCACCTGTTGCGACAGTTCACCCTCGTTTTTATAGCTCTTTTCTCACTGTGTGTGTGTGTGTGTGTGTGTGTGTTAAGTCTGCGAGTGTGTGCATGCGTTTGTCCGGCAGGTCTTGAGGG
>JAUZTA010000011.1:3012539-3023318 GCA_034780835.1 Ctenochaetus striatus | reverse complement strand
AAAACACAAGACAGAAAAGACTGTTTTCATATTTTGCTGCTTGCCACATTTTGTAAGTTACAATCTGTTACATGAAATTAATTTTAGTTTTCTCTTTTCATCACTTCATCGCTGCCCATCACATCTGTCTCAGCCACATGTGTCAGATCGCTCCTCTGTGGCTTCCCGCCTGCAGCGCGACTGTACACGACTAAAAAAACCCACGTTAGCCATAATTCATGTAGAATACGGACTTTAAATTTTAAAAGGCTGCAGTCCCAGCTGGAGAGCCTGAACAGTGCCCATCTGTGGGCAACATCAAAAGAATACTTTGCAACAATCAGTGAGCAGCTTTAATCTTTCATGACTAAAACATTAAATAACTAACTATAAGATTCAGAGCTTGTGTTTAATCAAACTTTTGGGTAAAAAAAACAGGACTGATTCAAGATACAACATGAGACATCTGGTCACCTCACAACACAGACATGAGAAGTCAGTTAGTGCAAAAAAAAGGAAGAAAACATGAAGTTTATGTTGAAAACTGCTTTCTAGAAAAAGTATTTGGACAAAATATGGCTCCACTTTTGTGTAATATCGGTAAAATTAGTTTTAACATAGACATTTATGTACTGATGCTTCATATGAGTCATAAATAAAAGCCGTAAGACAAACTTTGAAAAAATCCAGCAAGCTTTTTGACAGCACTTCTTTTTTTAAAGACGTGTCAAGGATCCTCGGTGACTCCCTGATCTGCAGCTATGAAAAATATCCACTTTGCTTGGTCAAAGAAATACGGTCTCACCTTGTAAAACAAGTTGAAAATGTATTTGACGGTGCAACCGGTGGAATGTTTTTCATACCAGCAAGGCACAGGGGTCTTTGAGGATTCTCGCCGCATCTTCAAAACAGCATCAAGCGTTGTAAAACAACCTGCTGGGTTTTTCAAAATCTGGCCTGAAGTTATTTCTGAGGAACCCTCGACTCTGGAATGTGACTGGAATGCATCATCAAAAATTTGAAATTAAAAACACGACGTTACGTGTTGGGCAAAGACTGAGGCAAAACTAGAAAAATACCTCTGCTGATGCTCAAGATTCCTGCAGACAAATACCACGTAGGTATTCAGTTTATACATGTAATCAATGAAATACAGTCAGATTCAGAGAAAAGTATGTAAATGTGTGAGAAGAAGGTTTGGAAATGAAGGTTTTATTGAGTGACCAGGCAGAAAAACTGTGTTCAAATTAAACTGTGGTTAAATACATTTTTAAAATAAAAACATATTTACTGTTTTGAGAAAAATGAATGTGTAAAATGAAAACGAAAAAAACAAAACATCGGGCTAAGCTTGGTGAGAAGGACATCTTTCTGCAGCTGAAGCTATAGAAACGTTATATGTACGTTGTTCAAACCCATTTGATGCTTAAAACTGATGTTACAGAGGAACCAAAGCCACCTTGAAAACCTGTTCACATCCACCAGATCACCTGTGATCCACTAAAGCCACTTCAGTCAGCTAAATCCTGCTTATAGACATTTAAATGTTGAAACTCTTGTCTTTTTTTCAACTTGCTATTCATCATTAGATAATTTCCTAACCCTCATGAATGCATTTTTTCATACAGTTCTTGTGTTATTATCTTTTTTAAAATATAGATGAAAATTCCCCCTCAAAACTTGATGTGAAAAGGCTGATTTGCTTTCATTACAGCTGAGAATCAACAGTTAAAGAAAGGGCTATTCATAAATTAGATAAAGCGCATTCATGAGTAATCGTAGCTGAGGTAATGGCCATCAATTTTAATGACAGAACTTTACAATCACGGCAAAGTATTGAAAATGTATTACAGTACTTATTACAGTGTGATGTGAGGTATGTGGGCTGTAAAAGAAACTAGTCCCCTGTTACTCCCTCTCCACTGTAATTATAGTGTCGTTACAGGGTATGCAGGCTGTAAAATAATGTCACTGTCCCTTATTCCCTGTTCTTATTCCCTTGTACCTACCCAGTGCGTATTTCATTGGTATTATGTATGTACAGTTTAATTTATTTGTAATTTATTTGTGATTTTTTGACAGTAATGTTCTGTGAGTGTAAATTCTCTCGACTCTGTGTGTCTGTGTCTCAGGTTCACAGAAAGACCTTAAACCCGGTGTTCAACGAGACGTTTCAGTTCGGCGTGCCGCTGAACGAGCTACATTCCAGGAAGCTGCATTTCTCCGTGTACGACTTCGACCGCTTCTCCAGACACGACCTGATCGGCCAGGTCGTGGTGGACAACCTGCTGGACTTCAGCGAGGGCAGCGGGGACAAGCCCGTCTGGAGGGACATCGTGGAGGGGACCGCGGTAAGTCACGGCCGAGGCTCTGCGGCAGAAGGAACCCAAAATAATCGCATTCATTTTAGGAGATGACCACGTTAGATTAGAGTAGATGAAATTTGAATGAGCCTTCTGGCGATATCAGGCCGTTGCAGCTGCAAAAAGCAGTGATAAATAGGACAGAACCAGGAGCGGAGCTTATCAAACATGACACAAGTGACAGTTTCAATTGGAGATTTCAAGTGGAAATGCATGCATCCATGATAGGAAGATGAATCTGATTTACAGCTTGGAGGATGAGAAAATACAGGGAAAATAAAAACAAAAAAAACAGGAAAAAATTGTGCAGCAGTCTGGAGCCAAATGATGAATATAAAACACCAAAATGTGCACGTGTTAGTAGATGTGTGAATATGAACAATATGTGGAAATGCTGACAGAATGTGTGAAATGTGTCACATAAACAGCTGGCAGAGGATGCAGAGGCGTAAATGCATATCTTATAAATTCAGATTCTTTGTGTGATAAATTATTAAATCTTTAAAATATTATTTAGGATGTTTACATGTATATGACATGTAAACAATTTGCAGGTTGGTCACCTCCTCCAGTCATTGCAAAGGTGGCAGCAAATTAAATTAGTGCAACACAGTTTGAAATGTTCAGTATCCATAAAGTTTTATTTAGTTTTCTGAATTTCAGTTCAGCTCTGGTCTTTTTTCGATCAGGAAATTCAAGTCAAGTCCAAATAAAAGATTTCTCACATTGGATTTGTGGAATTCAGACGGCGAAAAATTCAAAATGAAAAAGCAAACGAGAACATTCAGGTTTAGGAGGACGCATTCGGCCGAGCTGTGATGGAATCAATCACACCTCCATCCTGAGAGATGATGTTCTGTCACGTGTGCCGAGAAAAAGACGTTCAGATGATGGAAAATCTCAGGTTGCAAAAAAGTTTTTTTAAATGGCAAAACTTAAAAAGAAAAAAGACAGAAAAAGGAATTTAAATTCATGGTTCAGACATTAACTTATTCCAATGCCTTCAGCTAAGTGATTATCTTGCAGTGGTCAAGTTTTTAGTTACAGGATTCAAAATATAAGTCTCTTTTTGTCTTTGCATGACTCAGAGTGAGTCTGTGGGGGTTTTAAAAGTAAAAGCTTAACTGTGTTTCGCTTACAATGCTGTGTGTGTATAATACGCAATTAGATGACTTAGATGAGTCTTGCTGGGTTTAAATGCTTATTGCCAACAAATAAATAGTTAATAAGCACCCTTCCTGATTTGTTTCTTGCTGGAGGACCTGATGAGGCTTTCTGCTGAGGTGGAGGACTGAAGTGTTCTGATCTTTAGCTGCAGCTTTCTTGATTCAAAAAAGTGCAAATAATTTTAGCTATTTGGCTAAAAGAATTTTTTTTTTCACTAATTTATGAACGATTTCCTTGAATCTTGTGTTCCCCTCCGTAGCTCAGCTGCCTGTTCCACCAGTTACCTCCCTCTGGTGGTGCGTACTGTGCACTACACCGCTTTATTATAGCGTCTTAATATAAGCGCAATAGAGAGAGTAGCCAGTGTTTTTAGCGGCATTAGCAATCAAACCTTCCTCATTTGTAACTCAAATAAGCATGTGCGTTGTTGTTGTTTGTCTGAAGATTCAGAAATGTTGCAGGCTCAAAACTATCTGATTCATTTAAAGTCTTACGATGTAAAAACACAGCACAGCGAAGTCCAGAGAGATTACTGGAAAGGCACCGCTGGCCACATCCAAACTTTTCATCAGGCGCGAGTCCAAGTAGATTTATATGAAATATTCATAGAAGGCTATTAGCAAATTAGACAGAGCAAAGCCTTAAAATTTTTTTGGCATGGACGTTTCATTTATTAAATAAGTTTGAAGCATCAGCCTTTCAGCGTATTTTAGTGTTTCGCCGAGGGAAGTATTGATTAGTGAGGCTCAGAGCCACTAAGGAGTCATCATTCCACCGTGCGACCTGAGCACCATCGGTGTCGTTACCGCGGTGCCACCGAGACCACAGGCGGCGAGATGATCAGTAGTTAGAAGCAAAGGAGGGGAGATATAAAAGCCTGGAGAATCGCCACCTCTGCTTAACACTTTCCTTTACCCGGGGACATGGACGGATTGGCATATGATTCATTTACAGTGACGGTGCTTCCCCTCCGCCTAAACACTCTGCCTGTCCACATTAGAACGGCTGCTGTCAAGCCGCCGTCAGTCACAGATGTTGCTCTTTTCTGGCCGCAGACAATCATAGCGGAAACCAAAGGCTAACAGTCAGTTAGAGTTTTTTCCTGTCTGACTCTGTTTCTGAAGCCATGTGTGTGGGATCTAAGCGTCTCAGCTCTATTTCTGATCCCTGTCTGTATGTGTGTGTCTTGTCTGTCTGTGTATGTGTGTGTGTGTGTGTTGACCTACAGGAGAAGGCTGATCTCGGGGAGCTTAATTTCTCGCTGTGTTACCTGCCCACTGCAGGCAGGCTCACTGCTACAATCATCAAGGCCACCAACCTCAAAGCCATGGATCTGACTGGCTTCTCAGGTAAAGGATTAACACACACAGACACACACACACACACACACATACTTCATGCTGCTGCAAGACCTTAAGCAAGCAATCTGAGTGGAAACTCATTAAAAGGAAAAATATGACCGAGAACAGACTTAACAGCGTCTAAAAACAGCTTCTCGTGATTGCTTTCTCGACTCCCTTCAGGTTCTAATCGTGGTCTGGGTGATAACTGGCAAAACATGCAGAAATATAACCGACATGAAAGCAGATTCTCTGAACAAAAGAGTAACTTTAATGCCATGCCGTCTCCGCCGACAGCGGCCACAATGGACCAGAATGCAATGCAGCTGCAAGATCCAGTATGTTGCTTTTTTGATGGAGAGATGCGACGGCCCATTTGCTGTAAAACTCTCTCACTTTTACTTCTATTACTATTACTGTTCCCTCATCCTGCGAGTAAAACCAACAAGTTTGCACAGAATTTATAACAGAAAGGTTTTTTTTTCAAAAACCCCACTAAATCTTTAAGTGAAGCAGAACCAGAGGAAGGAGGGAATTACTGCAAATCTTTGCTAAAGAATTCCTGAAATGCAACAAGCATCACAAGATAGAATCTGAGGGGAGACTTTTTTCTTCAGGAAGTAGATGGAGAGATTGCACATTGTGCATAAATTACAAGAAGCTCTAAAGTTAATTTGTTACGAACACAACAACAAGTAAAAACTTGTCATAATATAATTTGTTTTGATGCCAAATTAGCTGCAGGTGTAGCTGTTTTTTTGTCTGCAGAAAACAGCAATAGTTTTACCCGCGAGACCGACGAACACTAAATGTCACCGCTAATGCTAATATTGAATTAGCAAAGGCGTTTTAAAAAAGCTTTATTTTTTCTTTTTTTTTCTCTTAAAGACTTTGAGATTGCAACAGAAATCCCCTCTCACGTTAATTAAGTTCTCAGATGATAATGACCACATGCCGTTGTTATCGCCGCAGTGATCCCGAGATGATCGCAGCGCCTGAAAGATGTTCAAAATTGCACCATAAAAACTGAGTCGTCTGTGTTTGTGTGTTTGTGTGTGTTTGTGAGTGTGTGTGTGTGTTTTTCCTGGCTGCTGTCACTGAGCTGCACATGTTGAATGGATAACTGAAGTGATTCAACCTGTGCCGCTTTTCTACCTTTGTGTTCTTAATCCAGCTTTGCCAAGGTGACTTGATTTTCATGCCTTTTATGTGTTACAGACGAGGATACCTGTGAGCAAAATACCTTACAGCGTTTGCAGAAGCCCCCCTTTATCTTTTTCTCTCTGCTACCTCCCCCCTCTTTTTCCTGTTCCCCTCTATCTTTCCTCTCTGCTGCTTCTCAACCTACTCTCTTCCTCACTTTTTCTTTTTTTTTTCTCCATCCCTACTCCCCATCTTTTCCAATCTCCCTTGTCTTGCCATTTGTCCTCCCTTCAGATCCGTATGTGAAGGCCTCTCTGATCTGTGACGGGCGAAGGCTAAAAAAGAGGAAGACGTCCATTAAGAAAAACACCCTGAACCCGACGTACAACGAGGCGCTGGTGTTTGACATTCCCAACGAAAACATAGAAAGCGTGTCCATCATCATCGCGGTGATGGACTACGACTGGTGAGCAGACTGAGATGTTGTTATATCGTAGCTTTGGGGGCTTTAAGATGAAAACTGCTCGTTACTGTGAAGTGCGTGCTGCTCGCTGAACTGCGTGTTTGCACATGCAGCGTAATGTTTGCTGTTACTTTTTGGGCTCTGGCATTTTCCGACGGTGTCGCGTCTGTGTCGAACATGATGAGGGCTCCCTCATGAGTCAGCCTCCTGGTGGACGCTCCCTGTTTTACATAGACGGGCCCCCCCATCATGAATAAGCATGATTTATGCTAATGGCAAAAGAAAGACGCGTAACCCTGCCAGTGTTTCTCTGTCTGCCGCTTGCAGCAACACTTGGCTGGTTGATGTGTTTGTGTATAGATGCGCCGCCTCCCTATTATGTAGTCTGCCCTCCATTTGGCATCTCCATAGGTGTGTGCTTTTGTATGTTTGTACTCGTGCCTGCTTCCCCGCTGACATCAAGCATTTATGCAGGGCTCTGTGTGTTTGCAAGCTGCTATTCAGTATCGTTCCTCAGCCGCTGTACTCTTTTCCCAGTGCTCAGGGTTGATAAATGAGACTTTCTCTGCCTGTTTCTTACAAGCCCCTGTCTCTCTCTCTCTCTCCCTGCTTTATTATATCCTCGCTCTCCCTTCACTCCACCCCCTCTTCCTTCTTCTTCTCTGTCTCTCTCGCTCTCCGTCTCCCTCGTCCTTGCTTTCATCCCTTGCTGCGTGTCAGTATTGGTCATAACGAGGTTATAGGGATGTGTCGTGTGGGCAGCGAAGCCGAGGGTCCTGGGAGGGAGCACTGGGCCGCCATGCTGGCCAATCCACGCAAACCAATAGAGCACTGGCATCAGCTTGTGGAGGTAATGGGCATATGATCATGTGTGTTCATGTGTGTGTGTGTGTGGGAGCGTGACTGTGTGTGTTTGTGCATGCATGAACATGACCTAATATCACATATGTTACGTTCTGTTTTGCTGACGGTCCTGGGCCTCTCAACCAACGTGATTTTATCATCTGATGGTTATCGTTGCAGGGGATTAAAGGAGCAGCAGTAAGAGGAGTGATAGTAGCAAAGAAGCAGTGATAAAACTATTTTTTTAGGTGTTGAAAATAGTCCATTACAAGTAAAAGTCTCACATTTGTGTAAAACTGTTTGTGTTAGCAAAAAAAAAGTACTAAATTACTTAAATTAGATGCACTTAATGAGGAAAATGAGCCGTTATGTGGAACAAATATTAAATACTTTATACATTGTTGGGTAATTAAAGGGCTGGTCTCTTGTTTTTTGGGTTTTTTTGATTAATGATACTTTATCCCTTTGTAGCTTCCCATTAGTGTTGCTTTTAATTGTGAACATTTATATTCTGAATAGAGTACTTTTTTCCCTTAAAAACCTTTTTTCATGTGACCAGACGAAACCTTCTGCTTGGGTGAAGAAAGGGGAGAGCATTAGAGCTTTAACTGCTGTTATTGGATTTTGCTAACATCTAAGTGGGAGTTTCCATTTAAAAAATGGAAAAATGTAATCTATATCAGTGCATAATACTTTAAAAGTAATTATTTGTTTTGTACAATGAACCTTAATCAGGGGAATATAAGTAGACTAGGTCTTCTGCTGGGTTGTAACCTACATTTTTGTGTTTTTTTTCTGTTTTGAGTTGCTATGCTAAGATAGCAAACGGGCCTTAGCTTTATTTTGCAAGAAAATCTTAGTGTTTTCTTCTAACTCTGGAAAAAGATACCTGAATCACAAAATAGCAGAAATTGTGCAAGTTTTTAATGCTCGTTTGCTTTTATTTTCACAGAAAATTAGATGACAATAACATTGATTCCACTCTCACATAGGTCTATGGTAAATATGAAGCCGCTGACAGCAGTCAGTTAGCTTAGCTAAGGTCTAACAACAGTATGCCTAATTTAACAGTAGCCACTTCACCCACAGATTAAAAATTAAAAAAAAATGGAGAGAAGTAATATCTTGATTAGATGATCTTGAGTGGTGCTGGTGGACACATTTTGCTGTCTTTTGGCTAGGCTAAGCTAAGCTAGCTGTTTTTCTGTTGTAGGTCTTTGTGTTAAGCTAAGCAAACTGGCTGTAGCTTTATTTACCATGTAGAGATGAGAGTGTTTCCTTTTCTTTTCACTCTGGAAATAGTCCTCTGAATACACAATATATCAAAATATTACTTAATATGAAGTGTTTATTTGTTTGTTTGTTTTTCACCCCTCTCATCTTCAGCCCTATGGTAAACATGAAGCTAACACCAGCAGTCGATTACCTTAGCTTACCCGCTGTGAAACCACAACATGTCATTTTTACACTTGCTTTGAAGCTTAATGATTAAACAAATGAGAGGTATTATGTTAATTAAATAAGCTTATTATCTTTGGACCGAGCCAAGCGAACTGTTTCCCTCTGATTTCCAGTCCTCATGCTAAGCTTAGCGAACTGGCTGTAGGTTTATTTACCATACACGAATGAGAGTGGCATCTTTTTTTCTCTAAATCTCAGCAAGAAAATAAATCAGCATAATTTCCTGAATTGCTTCAGGTTCAGGATTTGAGTGAACGAATTTAGATGTGCTAAGTACAGAAGTAATAACAGTAATTTTAGTTGTGGTAGTGCTTGAGTGTAAGGTGGCTTTATGTGGCAACAGCAGTGATATAAAAACATATGATATGATAAACAAATTGTGTTTAATTTAACTAGAGGTATAAGAAGTGTTTCTGTTTAGCCATTAGGTATAAATAAAAGCAACAAAACTCTCTTTCCTTGCAGGAAAAAGCAATTGGTACATTCGTGTCGAAGAGTGCTACAGCGTCCTCCCCTAAGCCGCACATCGTGGTCGACAGCCCTCACTCTGATTAAAACTGTGAGTATCTGACGTTTTTTTTAAATTTTATTTTCATATCTTATCAGCGTGCTCTCACACATACTGTAGGATGGGTTTTTTTTTTCTAGGCAGCAGTCTACTGGAAAGTGTATTGTTATTCCACGTGCATCCCGATACATCCTCGATTCCCGCCTGTAAACAGGACTCGCTGTACTGGAATCTTAAAGCGCAGCCACATAACTGTGCAGCAGATGTTCTCACATCAGATTTACACAGAAGGCTGGTCGAGTCTTTAAAAGCATGACCTAACTGTGAGTGTGCGATAAAGTGAAGGCTGTGGAGCTGTCAGGAAGAGGAGCTCCAAGGCAGAAGCATCTGTATAATCTAGATGTTATGGGTTATGTAATGCATCTCCCCTCCTCCTCCTCCTCCTCCCAAACTTACAGTACTGCATACTGTTTATATATTCTAACACACCCCCCCTCCACCCCAACTGTCTCTCCCTTGCTTAATCTGCCTCTTCTCTCTCTTATTCCCTTCTTTCCTCAGGTCATTATCATCTCTCAAGCTCCAGACTTTCCTTTCTTTCCTCTCATCTGTGAATAATTCTCTCCATCAAAGAAAGAGAGACGTGGAGACACACTGCTTGTGTCCGACTGCTAGCGCCGTTTTTGCTCCTGCTAATGAATCCTTCAAGTCCTGTTCTCGTCTTTACCAAGCCGGGAATTTAAAAAAAACAAAACAAAACAATAACAACAACAACATCAACAACGACAACAACATCCATCACAGGCTACACTTTCAGCATCAAACTACACATTTACAAACACATGCAGACACTAAATGGTACAGTTATGGTACAAATATTGCGTGTAAATTTTGGATCTCACACACATACACACATACATACATACACACACACACACACGAATACACACAGAGTTTGTAGTATGTGCGTAGTTCATGTGTGCTTCAGGTTAGTGTAGTATTTCATCTAGGAGGAGTGTGATGTGACATACTTTTCTCTCTTGAATACAAAAAAAAAGATTAAAAAAATGGAAAGTGAAAAACCTAGAACGGTCATTTCAACCAGGACCAAAGGTTCATGCCCTTGTACAGACTATAAAAGAAGAAAATCACTATGTCGATATTTTTCTTTGCGACGTTGGTGTACAGTATATGCCGTACTGTATGGGGAAAAAAAAAAAAAAACATCTCACGTAGAACTTAGCAGGACGAAAACCTTCGCGGTGGATTCGTGGCCATTTCGGACGCCTTTCTTCAGGCAACGTACCCTCTTGTTTCGGACTTAAGAGGAAAAGACGACAAAGCGTCCAAAAGGTCTTTATTGATGTCAGAGGAGCGGGGGAAAAAAAAAGAGGACGGACTCATTGGTTTAAGCATGTTACGCAACCTTGAAATGTGTCCCTCTTCCATGATTTTTGTCACGGCCCTCATTTTTATTATTTTTTAAAAATAGTTTTTCTTTCCTGTGATACA
>JAUZTA010000011.1:2941350-2952485 GCA_034780835.1 Ctenochaetus striatus | reverse complement strand
CATTAATAACCGTATCTAGATTGCTGGATGCCCTTATTAAGGTTATTCAGGTCTAAATAACCTGCAGAGGAGGAGGTGGGGTTGGGGGGTTGGTGGGGTGGGGGGGGGTTAAAGGGAGACTCGGTGCTTCTCCAGGCTGGTGGAGCCTGACTTGAGCTTGGCCATCTATTAGTGTTAATGTAGACTGCACCATTCACTACCATTCTCCAGCCCCTGGAGCATGCAACGCTGTGCTCGCGCAGGAATGGAATTAACATTTCAGTCCCATCGCTGCATCCGTCTGCGCCGCCGCCGCCGCTGCTGCTGCTGCAGAAAAAGAGCCACTGCTTGCTGGATTCAGTCTCCCCTTGTTGCTTTTTTTTCCAAGAGATCAGCTTTGATAAGAGTTTGCTTGAAGGAGCAGAGGATGGCATGTTCAAGCATCGACGCGTCGTTGTTGTATTCACTGTAATGTGTCGGTGTAATCAGCCCTGACGAATGAGACCACCGTCGAGGTCAGTGGAAGCTGCTCTCTCAGCATCGGTGCTGTTATTAATGGTTCTTAAAATTAAGACCACCTGTCCCCAAAAACTCTGCTGCTTCCTCTGAAAAAGAAGATGTTCCTTTTTGTCACTGAAGCAGATGTTAGCTAGATATTTTCTATCATCTGGCACTGAACCGAAGCATTTATTTTAATAGATTTTATATACAACCCAGACTGCTTTCTTTTATACTTTTTTTTAAAAAAAGAGGAAATAAAGTTTGTAGATTCAGACTCAAATGTGTTTGAGCTCGGTTTCTAGTTTTTCATTGATTCAGATTAAAGTTTTGTTGTTCATATTTGTCTACAGTTTACCTCACAGCCCAGAATATCACAACCATGACTTCTAAGTGTTTCGTTTTTATTTATAATAACTGTAAATGGAGATTACTTTGTTTTATGTGCAGTATTATCCTACATTAAGTCCTACTTTCTTTTAAGTAGCCTAATTACTGTATATCTGAAATGATTAGCTGAAATAAAAAATCTAAAGAAAATTAATTTATCTTTATATACTGTAATTGATTAATAATTTGAGTCATTAAAATAGAAATAACTTGTCAAATCTTTTACAGGTTTGAAAATGCACTTTTTGTTTCACAAGTTTTATTCATATCATGTAAATGAAGTTCACAGCTAAAGTAACTTACGGTGGGAAAACTTTTTTACACATTTTATTGAAATCAGCTGCTGCTCATGTTCAACAGTTACGGTACATTTACTAACAGCTCCGTTAATAACTGTTAAATAAAGTTAACACGTGTGTCTGTTCGAGCTTATGTTTTATAACTTAGACTCACTTTGCCTGAATACAAGTGTGCAAAGATCATTTTCCCTGCAGAAATTTTCTCGACTGTTGGTAATTGAATAATTTATAGATGAGCTTTTGATTATGAAAATAAGTGCAATAGTTTTAACCCTAAACTCTTCTTTAAAACCTGCCTTTGGAGGCCGGAATGGGCCCTGAAAGCAGCTGTTCATTGTGACTTGGAGCTGCAGAAAACACTCGGTTGCTTCGCTGCTTCAGCCTGACTGAGAGTGACTGTGCTCATTTGTTTACAACAGTTATACCAATTTTTCAAAGATTAATGTGTTTCTGATTTATTCATGTTTACATGCCGAATGCAGTTCTGCACAGACAGAAATACCTTGTTGTCCTACTTTTGATTGCGTGTTGCCATATTTCCGCACCACCTCCCTGAACCGTTAATTACAGAAATCGGCTTCCACCTGCCCTCGGTGTGAGGATTTGATTTCTGACAAAATGTCTGCACGGGGATTATGTGGGATTTGATGTGAGCAGTGACACAGAAGTTCTAATGCTCCTCAAAGATTCTTTGACAATCCCTCCCATGATAAGCTATACTGTAGATGTCTACCTATTATTTGTTCTATTCACTCTCTGTTGGTGGAAACACAAAGCGCAGTCTGTGTTCTGTCTTTAATATCTGCTCTCTCTCTCTCTCTCTTTCTCCATCTCTTTGTCTCTCTCTCTTTTGTTCTTCAACAGTAACTCCTGGGTTCCTCTCACTTAAAAAAAAAAAAAAAAAAAGCCTCGCTCAAATCCCCAGACAACACGGGAAGGAAAAAAAAAAGGACAAAAAAGGGAATAACATCTGTTTATCTGCATATTTCTATGTTCAAAAAACAAGAGGAGAAAAAAACACGGAGATCGACAGAGGACGAAAAACATCTCGGAGGATGCAGAATTAGAAAGAACAAATTGCCACTGGAGGACGAAAAGAAAAACAAACCTTTTTTTCCCGCCGATCCACCAGCGTGGAGTCACCTCACCTGTACCTTCGGATTAAAGAGCAGGGTCATGTCCCAGTTGCCATGCGCATCGCCACGCTGACCTGCCTTCCCGGCCCTTCCCCCTTCCTCTTTCTATTGGCCCAGCTGCTACTGCGGCTCCTCCTCCCTGGGCCGGAGCTGGTGGGAGCCGCCTCCTCCTGCCCCTCCCTCTGCACCTGCTCCAACCAGGCCAGCCGAGTCATCTGCACCAGGCAGAACCTGGAGGAGGTGCCCGAAAGCATATCAGTCAACACGCGATACCTCAACCTGCAGGAGAACTCGATACAGGTAAATAAATATTGGCTGGAGGGGAAGCGGCTCGTCAGGTCCAATCATGTCATGTCAGTGTTGATTTGTGTTGTGCATTTCACACGGGACACTTTGCATGGAAATACATTTTTTTACACGACAAAAAAATTACACATGCAGCCGTAAAGCCACAAAAATGCTGTCTGGGGGCCTCACAGAGTCACTGTGATATCACAGAAACGCAGATGTTGCCATAACAGTGAACCTATCTTTAAGCCCCCTGCCCCAAAAAAAAAAAAAAAAGCCTAAATTAACATTATTTATCATCGTGAGTCATAACAAGCGATGCAATTTAATGGTTGGCTAAAAATATTGTGTTTTTTTTTTTTTAACGACTGCTTGTTGTTGTTAATGATGAGCGACTGAAGGTCACAGTTTTTATTGACAGCTGCATTTCGGCACAAATTACACGGAGAAAACGCGCATTTTATCATTTGAAACATGTCGATGTGTCTCCTGTTTTTCACCGCTTCTCTTCAGCACAAAGCCTGTTGACACATCTTAATTCATTTATTGATTTCATTTATTGTAACCATTATCTATATAGTTATTGATGGATGTGACAAATCCTGTAAAGATGATTCAAAGATCACACGCCTGCACAAATACGCTCACACAGAGACTGTAGCATTTGTCTCAAATGCTCATATATGTGTTTTTTTTGCCCATTATCAGTAGGAAAATTCACTTTTGCAGCCAGTTGTGGATGTTGGATTTGACTCTCAGGTTTTCTCTCAGAAACTTCTGAGAAAAGATAGAAACTAAGCGGCAATAATGGTGGAAGAAGGCACTTAAGCCTCCACTGAACTGAGGGAATATTTTATGAATTGAAAGCAAGGCATATTTCCATGACACCGTGCTGCCTTTTGTATGCATTACCAATTTATCTGGGGTCCCTAGACAGCATTTTGTGGCTTTACAGCTGCAGAGAAAGATCATTTAACCACAGACCATCAATACAAAGCACATGAATCTGTACATTTATAAAACACAGTGGGTTGATTTTACTGTTTGCAGCAACATTTGAAGTAATTGGATCCCTCCTCGTGTTGTGGACGAGGCTTTGTTCTTTGGTGATAATAAATTTGTTTCCATTATATTTTATCTCCCCCAATAAAAAGCAACGAGTATCTTAAACATTGCTAAAATTGTCTAGTGCGTCTCTCATAATGTCAGACTGCTTTGTGTGCCGGACAGAGTCGACTGATATCCTCTATTCCTCAGAGAAAAACATCTTATTAAACATTATTTGACGTTAACCGAGCATAAATGGGACATCATGCCGCATGATTGGATATGTGAGGTTTTTAAGAGGCGGCTCACATGACACAAAAATAAATGAAATTTAAAAAAGAGAAAACAATATTAGTTGCATTTGGCTTTTTTTTTTTTTTTTTTTTAGCCGACAAATTCCAATCCGGTTTGTTGTATCCTGCAGCCCCACTTGAAATGATTAAAAATCTAAAAATGTTTTAACACCTGAAGGCATCCTAGATTCTCTGGCTTATTTTTTCCTTCACTGAGTACCCTGAGAGTAAAGCCTTGACAGCTCCCACCCCCTCTTAACATCCCCACCCGCCCTCCCCATTCCTGCTCTACATACAGAAGAGGCGATGGCCCGACTCCAGGAGTCTCCGTGTGTTTCGTAGAGGGCTCTGGCCACACATATCTCAAACAATCAGATATTTAAAGGGCTTTTAGTCACGCTCGCTAGCTGTGTGTCTTTGACTTCACGCTAGCTGTCCGGGGCCTGCGGTGCCTGCAGACTCGTGTCTTCCTGCTGAGAAAATATCTCCCTCGCTCTCTCTCTCTTTCTCGGTTGTTCATTTTATTTAGCCGTTTTTAGAAAATGTATTTATGTAGTGTCATAGTTTTTTATCCTTTGTGGTGATTTGTGGTGACACCTCATGTGAATAGTCCCAACACTGATGTTCAGCTTATTATCAAGGGATGGTAAATGTGACAGTAGAGAGTCCCCCGAGTCTCGCTGAAGCAACAGCGTGAAAAGCACTTCAGTGTCTGGAGCAGGCGCTAAAACAAGGTCAGCATTAGGGACAGGACTGGCTTTACGGTACGTTTACCATGATGCCTGGAGATGTAAGAGAAAAGTGTTGAACGCCTGCTTTTGTCAGGATAGTTTGTTGAATAAGCACAGAACAAAACTGAACATGCTATTTTTCATGAGGACTCAACAAGTTGCGCTGTGCCCTGGTGTCGTGGTCGTGTACTACATTACTAGCTTCATGTTCATTCACTTCATGTTGTGACTTCAGCCGAAACAAGGATCTCATTGGTCAAATGTGCATTACCTCAGGCGAAAGTTTGGCGAGCTCAAGGCCCATCTGGATATTTTTTAATTTCCACGAATGTTCCACAGCAATGTGCATATGTTAATAAGAACCCATGTAATCTGTTCTCAAACGGAAATCCGTGCCTGGTGTGAAAGGGCTTTAACAAAGACAAACTGAAGGGTCATGATGTCTTTTACTGTTGTCCTGATGATATCAAGAGTGATGCACAAGATACATTGCCATTCCGATATGTCGACTTTTCTTCCTCTAAAGAAGCTGTGTCTCAATCAAACATGTTGTCATTGTGAATGCTACGTAGCTGAAAAAAGAGGCAAAAGCAGAAGAGCGTCAGAGGGGTGGGGTGGAGTTGTTGCTGGCTGTGGCAGGGACCTTGGGAATTGTAATGGCCTTTTGCATACTTAATAAGGCCACATGTGTAGTGTGACATTTAAGCAATTTTAAGACATTAATAAAAAATGTCTAAATACATGATTTTGATAAACAGAAATGAGACTTAAGGGATTTAATCAGTGGCAGGAGTGGGATTTTAAGAGGTTAATGTTGTGAAATGTCACAGTTTGGTACGGTATTTGTGATGTTGGATCATGGTTTGGGTTAAAATAAGCCCACCTACCCCTGCAGAAGGGTCAGCTGTTGCCATTATGATGGAAACATTAATTATTTGTATTTGTACTGTTTGTTTATTTAAACATGTCTTCAGCCATGTTGAAGCCTTTGAATCAATCACTCACATTTTTGTTTTTTTATAACATGCTTTTTAAATTTTTTTAAAATCCATTTGTCTCTTAATGTCAAATAATATGTCATTAATGTGCTTCATGTCTGTGATATAAGGTTATGCTCTTTAGTATTTAAGTATAAGTCAAAAATCAATGGTGTACGTGAAAATTTACTTTTAGATATGTTTTTACTATATTCTTTCAGATTGATCCCTAAGTAAAAACACATGACAAACAAATGTACCAGAGTGTATACTGTTGATCCTACATAGTGAAAGTAGTAGGTTTCACCATTAGTTTGTCACAAAATGGCATTTTTAGAACACAATTCAAAGTATAGTAATACAAATCTTCAGTTTTTTTTAAATCTACATTGATTACTCTTCATGTTGTACAGTAACTTTATCATTATCTGTCCCTCCAGGTTATCAAGTCAGACACGTTCAAGCACTTGAGGCACCTTGAGATCCTCCAGCTCTCCAAGAACCAGATCCGTCAGATCGAAGTTGGAGCATTCAATGGCCTCCCCAACCTCAACACATTGGAGCTCTTCGACAACCGCCTCACACTGGTGCCATCACATGCCTTCGAGTACCTCAGCAAGCTGCGAGAGCTGTGGCTGCGCAACAACCCTATTGAGACGCTGCCAGGCTATGCCTTCCACCGTGTGCCCTCGCTACGTCGCCTGGACCTGGGTGAGCTCAAGAAGTTGGATTTCATCTCTGACGCAGCCTTCGTGGGCCTCATCAATCTACGATACCTGAACCTGGGCATGTGTGGGCTGAAGGACATTCCTAAACTTACGGCCCTTGTGCGTTTGGAGGAGCTGGAGTTGTCAGGAAACCGGCTGGAGATCATCCGGCCGGGCTCCTTCCAGGGCCTGGTGTCTCTCCGAAAGCTGTGGCTTATGCACTCGCAGGTGTCCGTCATTGAGCGCAATGCCTTCGATGACCTGAAAAACCTGGAGGAGCTCAACCTTTCCCATAACTCCCTGCACTCTTTGCCACACGACCTCTTCACGCCTCTTCACCAGCTTGAGAGAGTGCATCTTAACCACAACCCCTGGATCTGCAACTGTGATGTGCTTTGGCTGAGCTGGTGGTTGAAAGAGACAGTGCCCAGCAACACCACCTGCTGTGCCCGCTGCCACGCTCCCCCATTCCTAAAGGGAAAGTACATTGGAGAGCTTGACCAGAGCCACTTTACTTGCTATGCGCCTGTCATCGTGGAGCCACCTACAGACCTCAATGTCACCGAGGGTATGGCTGCTGAGCTCAAGTGTCGCACAAGCACCTCCACAACGTCTGTCAACTGGATCACCCCTAATGGCACTTTAATGACCCACGGCTCCTACCGGGTGCGAATATCCGTCCTGCATGATGGCACACTTAACTTCACAAATGTCACTCTGCGCGACACAGGCCAGTACACCTGCATGGTTACCAATGCTGCTGGCAACACCACGGCAACTGCTGTCCTAAATGTCACGGCTGCTGATGCCAGTGTCAACTACACCTACTTTACAACAGTCACCGTGGAAACAGTGGAGACACCAGGAGAGGAAGAGTCTGCGTTGGTAGCCATTAATGAGACCTTCATCCGTGTTCACCCTGGTCCCACTCCCTCTGGCCACCTGTGGCCGGAAGGTGTTCCTACCACAGCCTCCTCTCTTTCAGCCAGCTGGTCCTCCTTCTCTCCTCGGGCCACTCGACCCACCTTTACTGTGCCCATCACTGAGCCAGGCTTCTCAGGCCTGGATGATGTGATGAAGACCACCAAGATCATCATTGGCTGCTTCGTAGCCATTACCTTTATGGCAGCAGTGATGTTGGTGGTATTTTATAAGCTAAGGAAGCAGCACCAGCTGCATAAGCACCATGGTCCTGCTCGTGCCATCGAGATCATCAATGTGGAGGATGAGCTGGGGGCTGGGGCCAGTGGTCGGGGAAGTGGCATCTCAGGAGGATCCACCATGACGCAGAGTGGAAGTAGTGGAATAGGAGGGGGCCAGAGCCTCAGATTGCACCATCCAGAGATTGTCAACCTGCCAAACCTGGCTCGATCAGAGCACCTGAACCACTACTACAAAACTCATCACTTCAACAACAACATGATAGGCCTGGGCCTGGGCACAGGTTCAGGTGTGGGCCTCAACAACAACAACAACCCCTCAACTTGCTCTCAGTCTCAAAACACATCCATATCCTGTTCCCAGGTCCCAACCTCCACCAGTGGAGGAACGCCCACAGGTGGCACCCTGCCCTCACCTGTGCCCCTGCCCCAGTTGGGTCTCCACAGTTCTCTGAAAGGCCTTATGGGGAAAAGCCAGAATGAGCCGCTGCTTTTTAAGAGCGGGTCCAAGGAAAATGTGCAAGAGACTCAAATTTGAGTAAAAGTGAGAGTGGAAGTAAGAGGTAAGAAAGACGAGATGCTGGATAGAGACAGTGAGACAGAAAGAGCCTGTGAGACCGAGTATATGAGACTGATTGTAGCCTACTGTCCTCATGGACAGATTTCAGAAAAGAATATATTTCACATAGTTGCTGCTTTTTGTTGTCAATCTGTTGACAGAGAGAAACAGATAGAAGACTAAAGGAGACAGAGTATGATAGCACCGATCAGCATTAGTCCCACAAATAGCATCTGCACATACTTTTAAACTAAATCGGACAAACACCAGATGCATTCAGTTACCTGTGCAACCTGTTACTGTCTTTGCCAAAGTCCAAAACTAAGCCAACTGTATTCATTTGCATCCACAATCACAGTGGAAAGATACGAAAAATACACATGTGCAATGAGCCTCCCTTGGTTTTATACAGATCACTTTGTATATTTCCAGACACATTCAGTGTATATATTTGGAGGGAGACATAATATTGGCCATTGAACATGTTGTCAGATTAGTGTTTGGCAGAGACACTGAATAACAAACAATGGATTGGGTGAGCGGTACGGTCCAGGATTCCAGGTAGCACTAAAACAAAACAGAGAAAGCAACATGAGAGCAATGCGGCGACTCTGTCCGGGACACACGTACCAGACTAGCACTTTGCAGGGAGACAAAGCAACAACAATTGTTTTTCCCAGAGGAGTTTCACTCTCAATCCCTCACTTTTTTCTCTTTTACTCGTACACCTTACTGGCTACTGTCTTCTTTGAAGGAGGAGAAAAACAGAGTGGTCTATCATGGGAGAAGAAAAAAAATCCCATGCCATCAAGGACAATGAGAGATATTAAAAAAAAAGGACCGAAAGTACATATTATATATACCGTAAATATATTTTCATTCAAAGAAATAAATTATAAAGAATCTTTATCAAGCTGAAAACTGAAAACTACAACGTCTGAAGAATATATATATTAAAAAAAATACATGCAGCTGTTGTAGTGGCCCTCCCTTTTGACTTTTTTCCGAACTTGGAACAAGATGGGCGCTCCGACTGTACTGCGTAAAGGACACACGTGGGAAAGTGGCATCCGCTAAGAGGGAGCTAAAACAAAAAAAAACCCGGCAAAGTGTTTAAGTGGATTTATTTTGGTCTTGACTTTTTTGTAGCCACACACAGTATTTTCCCTCTCCTGTCGCATTCACACAAACAGGGTCAAAGAAGGGAGATCACGGCGCTTTACGGGCGAAAATATGAAAAACGACCGCAGCTCTTCATCACTGGGTAAACAGTATCGCTGTAGTATTAATAATAATGATGAAAATGGTAGTAATGATAACAAGCTTTAGCTTTATTTGTCATAATGATTAACACGTTGAATGATAAACAGTAAGTCACTGTGCATATTACTTAAGAGTTGCACATGCTAGTTTAGCATGTCGTCTAAAACAAAATCTAGAGTTCCTCGACGTCGGTTTCAACATATTACGTACAATCTATCACAATGTTGATATGACATATTATTGTTATTATGTTATCATTATTATCATTCATATGACTATTATTATTACTACCTGTGCCTACAAATAGCTGAGAAGTACTTTTTTTTTTTTTTAATTTGTATATGACACTGAAGTTGTTTTATGACTGATCCTGTTGGACTCTGGCTAATGACCGGCGGTGGGACGCACTCAGCGTGCCACTAAGTGAACTCCACATGCATCAGCAGGAAATAACCTGGCCCCCAAAATGGCTTCCTCAGTCCAGCCCTCACTGACTCGTCTGCTCTGATGTCTCGAACAGTCAGGACCCCTCATGTTATCATGCATTAAAGACAGGACATGAACCTTTGATGAAGACTGCTCCTTTGCAGGGGGATTATTTCACTACTGTATCTCAGTGTTATCGTGTATGAGTGGATTTCATGGCAGCAGGGAGCTAAATGGACGACAGGCATTGCCAAGCGTTTTTAAAGGTAAGCTAAGCTTGTTCTGTGAAGGAGAACATACAGTACAGTTTACAGTGGCGGGTGAATTTTTTCTAAAGAAAAAGGACAATTAAATGAAAAAAATATAGAACCTTATAGATCTCTTTTAAAAAAAAAAACAAAATTATTATGATGAGTGTTTTTCATTTTGGGTTTTTATCTAGTTTGATTATTTTCTGTTTTTTAAATCAAGTGTTATCTTTATTGTAATATTGTTATTGTTATTATAATTAGCTAATTACACTGGTTATAATTATGAGAGATGTTCTGTTAGCAGAGGTTACTTTGAAAATTAAAAAAACCTGGCACATAAAATGGCAGTTGAAGTCTGTGAAATTTGGTGGCTAATTTTTTTGTTTCGTTTTGTTTGTTTGTTTCTTTTTTGTTCTAATCCACTTTAATTGTAGTATCACTGTTTGTATCCCTTTCGGCTCTTCTGCTTGAGATGAGACATAGCGAATGTGAAATGGTTAGCGCTGGGTCCTTTTTTTTGTTGTTTTTTTTCTGCACAGGGGGACAGGAAAGGCCCTGCTCTGGTTTACAAGCTTCACTCTCTCACTCGCTCTGTGCTTTTTCCTGAATGTCATGGCCATCACAAGTGTTCAGAGTGCGATTGCGCTATGTCAACACCCCATCGCCATGACTACACACTCATGACAAAATGCGCCAAACGGCGTCGCCATCAGCGCCTCGTAGGGCACCCCGTCGCCCCTTGTCAGTCACAATCCTTTTAGGTGCCATATCTCGACGAGCCGGCCGGTTTTTCCTTCAATGGTAGCAAATCAACCTGAGCATTGTACCCATTGTACTCCTCCCCTCCAGCCCCCCCTTCCCTCCTCAACCCTCAGCATCCTGCCATCAGGTTTCCCTGGCAACTGTTGCCGCTGCGACAGCCTGTCTCACAGCGTCTTGATTTGGGTTTCGAATTCTAAACAGACGGGAGCAGACAGTATAGAATCCCATCCGTTTGTGTTCGCACATCCATCTTCGAGGTTCCCTTCCTTGTTTTCTCGCTGATGTATTTCATTTGTTTACACCAGCAATTATATGTATTTTCTTTATTTTACATCACTGGCTCTCCGTCAGCGAGTGACTCATGAGACT
>JAUZTA010000011.1:2768878-2782363 GCA_034780835.1 Ctenochaetus striatus | reverse complement strand
TGGTAATCCATATGGGAACGGTGTGGAGCAGTATTATGGAGCCTCAGTAGGTGGCGCTCCTTCCTCTCACAAACCAGAGCAGACCAAAGGCTGGAATTATCATCAGACACTGGAGAGACTTCTATAAATACACACAGATATACATAGCTTCATACATAAAGGTATACTGGTGTCATATTGTACACATATATAAAGGAATATATTAATATAAAGACATACACATGCTTACATACTAATCAAAAATAACTTAGAATATGAAAGATAAATCATACAAAAAAACAGTATTTTTAAAGCAAAAAAAATCTCTATATATGACAATTTTCCCTAAGTTCTAGTATTGAGGTCTTCTTGTTTTTTTTTTTTTAAAGTCAGTTGAAGTTGAAGTCGTGGTGGAAGGAGGGAAGGAAAAGACAGAGAGTTTCTGAAGGAACTGAATTAAGGCAGAACACCCGAATCCATCACGCCTGAGGAGGCCTGAAAGTGCACACAGGAGGATGTCGCAGCTGCTCTGCTCTGTGTCACTTTCCACCTCTCGACATCTCTGCCTCCCCCTTCCTTCTTCTCCCCCTCTCTCCGTCTCAGCCTCTCCCTGTCCTCGCCAGGATCTCCCTCCCAACCGCCTGATTGGCTCTGGACAGCAGCACGCAGACGCAGGACGAGTCGATTCGGATCCACCTCCATCCGGTCCTGTTGTTTGCATCTCTGGTGAGCGCCCGGACGAAAGACTGCTTGGCTTTGCACTCGCTCACCCACTGTTTTTTATCAACACCCAAGCAGCCGGCGCCGGCTACGCCTATCCCCGTGGATCTGGCTGCACCGCCGCCGCTCCTCGACCTGCTCGTGTTGCTCTGCTGCTCGGCCTGGCGGCAGCGAGTCTCATAGAAGTACTGTTTTAGTGGTCCAGTCTGCGTCTGGATTTCCTGCAAGATGGTGACCGTCTGACCGTGGGAGTCGATGGCGGTCGTCTTGTCGGTAACCCAAACGCTTTCCGACTCGCACACCGATTTTTCCCCTCTCCTCCTGTCTATCGGGTGTGAGCGTTTATCCCGTCTCACGGCGCGAGGAACCTCTGCGGTGCTTTTGGACGAGTCTGCCCAGCTCAGGGTCGAGCTCCTGTCGATCGCCCGGTCCCCGTGACCCTCGATGTGTCCGTCCATGTCCTCCTGCTCCTCTTTGTCCCCGTCCTCCTCCAGCAGGCCGGTCTCCAGCATGAGAAGGAGAGGCGGGTGTTCCGGAGGCGACGGGGAGGGCGAGAACAGGACTCGTGGATGTGCATCCAGAAACATCTCGTCTCCTTCAAGGAGACCATCCGGTCCGGTCCCCAGGCCCAGCACTGCCTCAGAGTTCGTGCTCTCCTCGGTAAAACCCCTTCCTGTCCACTGACTTCCTGTCCTGGTCGTAGATGCATCTCGCAGCCTGTCCGAGGGAACGGTTGGTTCTGGTCCTCTTTGACCCTTTAGATTAGCAGCAGGACTAACAGCATCATTGGTTTCCACTGTAGAAACCTGCAACAGTCTTTCTGTAGGGTCCTGAAGACTGTCCCTTCTTGAAAAGTCCACAAAACTGGAGTAATCTTGCCTTTTGTCAGCTTTGAAGTCCTTTGGTAGAGAACTATCCTTGGAAATATCCTCGGACCTGAGCGTTCCACCTCCTGTGGGAACATCCGGACTCACACTGCTTTTGTCATCATGGCCTGAGTTGCTATTTGATTGGTAGTTTCCTTGATTGTCTACTTTGAACGTCGAAGTCTTTTCATCTACGGATTCGACGTAATCCTTACGGTTCTGGAGGTCTTGTCCGTTGGTGTGTCGGCTGAGAGCGTCAGCCGTGTTGTAGTCCATTTGTGAGGCATTTCCACGGAAGTTGTAGTCCACGGGGGGAGCTGCGAGGCGAGCGGCTGGGTCATGACGGCGCTCTCTGCGGTTGTTGTCGAAGCCAGGCTCTGTCGTCGCGGCAGCAATCCTGGACACAGGGTTGTGAGGGAAGGGCAGGGCCGAGGCAATCACCATGGCAACCAGGGGAAGCCAGTGCATCACTCCCAAGACGTATCAGCTGGAGGGTAAAGCGGAGGGCAGGGGTGGGAGGGGAAAGAGAAGAAGAACAGGAGGAAGAAGAGAGAGACAATGTTATTTTATACAATGCACATTGTGGCTTCTACAGTTCACCCAAGTACCTCAATTAAAATGTAAAATGAGAGGTTTTACTGGTGGCCCGCAGCTTTATGACCGCAGTGCTTTAACCGCAGAGGTATGGCCTTTATAATCTTGGCAGAACTTGTGGAAAAAACAGGACCAAGAACATCAAGGTCGCCTTCATGTGGGAAGATGAAGTTGAAGTTCAGCTCACGAACGCTGGAGATTCTGTCGTCTGACCTTCAGACGGAGACACTGACAACCTGGTATGTACGCAAGTCAGAGACTTTACAGCCAAAGGGAATGGATTGAAAAGGCATCTGCGACCTGAGAAAACAAGCCGTCTCTTTCAGCTTTTAAGGGCATGATTATTTTTTTTTCTTTTGCCTCCAGGTTTTGATCTGTTCTAACAGCTATTTCTACACTGGGAGATTCTCTCTTAATCTGTGTAACAAACCTGGCTAACCTCAAGTCTGCCTCCACAAACAAATAATAAAGTAAAAGAAAGCATCTCAGTATCGCTGAGGTAAACCTCAGGTATTCTACCTGATCCTACCTGGGCTGTGGCTGATTTTGTTTTCCTTTGAAAAGGTGAAGTCTGAACATGACACGGTACATCTGCTGCTTAAGACTGGAAGAGTTTACTTATAGTGTGATGTGGAGTCTTTACTATTGTAAACATTCTTCCTGCCGTAACCTGCATTATTTAAACTTTGTGCAGCTTGTAATCAGAAGAGAATCAGAAGTTGATTTTTGTAGCACAGCAATTTTTAACAAACATCGCTGAATGTTCCTTTAACTCTTCTTAAGATTTAAGGTGCAGCAGCAACAGCAGGTGACAGAAACAATAGTATCTTATTAAAAGAGTGTTAAAAGTTTATATAAGACATTATCAATTGATAGAAATTTAATGGCAACTATTTTTGAAGCGTAAATGATGAACTAATAATACGTTCAACCTCTCGAATGTGAGCATTTCCCTGCATTTTTTGGTCTTATTCGAAAATACAACATAAATCTTTACGTTCTGGACTGTTTGATTGGAAAACGCATCAATTTAAGACACTGACTTCATTGTTTTCCAGTGTTCACAGACCAATCAATTGATTAATTCATTTAGAAAATACTCAACAGATTAGACAAGAAAAAGAAACATTAGTCACGGGCCTTGTGGCTGAAATCAATTTAATTAATTAATAAAAATAAATAAGTAATTTGCATTTTAACTATATTCAGTTAAATTATTCAAACATAAAAAAATTAAGTTACACAACCAGCTTCTGCTGATTTCAGAGTGAGTGATGATCACATTTTGCCGGATTTATCCAAGACACAATAATTTCCCTTAATTACTCTGTTGCTCAGATAAACGCGATGCATGGAAATGTCATTATAATAAGTACTGACAAAACCGAGCTAATCTGAGATAAAGCACTCCCTGCCGTAAGCCTAATGTAAACGCTTTCCGACAAGACTTTTCAGGTACATCAGTTTGTCATGCCTGAGATCATTTACATCAAACAAAAAAAAAAAAGCCTGAGTCAATTCAGTGACTCACTCGGATTTCAAACGTAGGAGCCGGAAAAAAAATATTCCAGTCGCCCATCCATGTGGCATGCACAGTGGGATTGAACGAGTATACAAAAGCCTACGCGTCGGAGGTGAGCGTCGGTTTAGTCATCTGCTTGAAAGCAGGGGGGAGGTCACTTGGCAAAGAGTTAAAATAGGTGGAATGATCAGAATGTGAGTGATGCAGCTTTACTGGCGAGGCTCCTTTGCGGCTTCCTCGGGCGGCGAAGACGGAAAAAAACATGCAAATACAGTTAAAGTGTGAAGGAGCGGATGTCACGACTGTTTGTTTGCCTCCTGGTGTTGATGTGAGAGTTTCGTTGCATGAATGAATGCATCATCGGTGACCATCGGCGTGCGTTTCTGTGTGTGTGTGTGTGTGTGTGTGTGAAAACATGTGAATGAGCGACAAAGCAAACACACAGGAAAACAAACACTTCAGTGACAGGACATGTACTCAGCAGAGCCACACCTTGGACACAACGCAGCTCCCTTGGGAGCAACAAGGTTTGGTCGACACATCATTCATGCTTTCACCTCGGGCGCTCGAAGTGCCTTCCTGACATGCTGACGATAAAATACATCAATGTGTTTTTTAGTTTCCTTCTTCTCTCCTAGCTACTGATTGAAACTCCTGCCAAAATAAACCAAAAGTGTTTGTGCGAGGCAACATAAAAGTTAAACCTTTGCATAACACACCCCGTCAAACCTCAAAGAGAGGCCGGCCAACGTCAATCAAAGCTGAAAACAAAGTGCGAGGGTGAACTCTGATAGGAGGAGATCACTTCCTATCTGCAGACGGTGGAGGGGAGGTGGTGCAGGGTGAATATCCAGGAAAAATCTGGAGCATTTGTATTATGTGAGCGTGTCGTGGGAGAGCTATATGCTTCTTAAGGGCTTGCTTGGAGCAAACCACACAGAGGGAAGGAAGGCAGGCAGGCCGACTGACTCTCTAAGTGGTTTCTTTGTAAAACAGCAGCAGCAGCAGCACTTCATCACCATGCTCCATTTGCTACAATGACACGCATCATTTGCGCTCCCTGCGAGGCCAGACGAGGACCGAGACGTTCTTCCGCCCTTTTGGGCCGGACCCAAGCACTCTGAATGCCCCCAAGACGAAATATCACACACACACAGAGAAATCACAGTCTCTTTAAATCAGAAGAAAAACTCTGCTTAGTAAATAAAACAGCACTCAACACTGCAAATTTATGTTAATCCTAATCTGTGCGGCCTGAAATTCTTCCATACGAGCACAGGAAGAGGACCCTGAAACCACAGGACAGAGAGCAACCACGTCATCAAGCAAAACTCCATGAATAAACAGTCGAAACATGACTACACAGACTAAACTATGACATTAACTGCAAGGCCTCCATGAACTGCAGTGGCACCAAGTATTATTTAGCATAAATCACAAAGCCCCCTTGACTGTCAAACCGTATGAAGACTTCATGGAGTCTTTACGTTCACTCAGCCTTTGTCACATGTTTGGAAAGTCACAGGAAAGCCAGAGATTAAGCTCTTTTTTTTTCAAACTTTGCTTACAAACTGTGCAATACTGTAACTTTTGCATCAGGGAGACGACCTCAGAGGACATTTTTAAGTGACGGCTTCAACAAACAAATCTATTTCATTTGCCTTTAACTAGTCTTTTAACGTGCAAAGTTTCCTTTCTTCTGAACCGTGTTTTCATTATTTTATTATTGTGCTGTAAATGGTGTTATTTTTTTTAACTGTTTTTATTGATTGGACTTGTTTCGTCTTGTTATTGTGCTTATTGTAAAGCAGTCTGAGCCACAATGTTTGCACGGAATTCAAAAGCTGCAACTTGCCAATATCTACATACTTTCTAATATATCCATTGTTTGATCGATAAACACAGATAAACTGTGAAAAAATACACATGACAAGTTCCACAAACATCCTGTTTTTGACCAGGAGTCAAAAATCCAATGATATTACACACAGCATGACCTAAGACAAGCAGCAAACGCTCACGTTTGAAGAGCTTGAACCAGAGAAAGTTCAATTTTTTGCTTTAAAGACCATTAAAATGACTTCATAATATTCATCTATTTATTTATTAGTTAAACGAACTGTTGCAGCTTTATAAATCATTATTATCTCTTTGATGCTGTTTTAAATCACCAGGACTGTTTTACTCTTCACTTTGTTTATGTGCGGCTACAGATTTTTGACACGAAAACACCTCAGAAAAACATGAACATTCACAAAAACAGGACAGGAAAGTGTTTCTTCAGTAAAACCGGCACCTGGAAAATTGGTCTGACTTCTGTTTTGAGTGCTGCCAGTGTGAACAGCGGGAGTTTAATCCACATGGGACTGCAGGAGCAGAAGAGGAATCAGGGAGGGGGCCTCCGGCTGCGAGACCCCCAACCAGAAAACAGATGCCTGTAAGTAGCTCCACACCTGGCAATAGCTACCGTGCTATTAGCCTGTTAACGAAGCGACCCCACCTCCCCTCCCCTCCCTTCATGTGTGGCTCATGTCCGACACCTCCACCTGACAGAGAGATAATGGATTCTGCGTTGGTGTCGGTCGGGGCCCCGTCCCGTCCTGATCCTGCCTCTTTGATGTGGTGTAACCCACTGAGCGGGCGGCAGGGGGTGGAAGACGTCTGGAGGGCGGCTGATTGGAGGGTGGTTCGCAGCTCACGTCACATCTTTCAGCAGATTTTTATGACAAGTTCAGGTCTGACTAAGCTGTCTGAAATGCATGTGAGTTGTGACCATAAACAGGGTGACAGCAGGTGTGGCTGTGACATGAAAAACACATGCAGGTAAATGTTTGTTCTCCCTCTTCTTCTTCTCTCTCTCTTTCTTTCTGTAAAGGTGAAGTAAAAGCTCACATGTGCTCATTTACAGTGCCTGCCTGGCTGGTCCCACTGTGCAAACAGCCTATTAATTCCAGGTCTTTGATTGTTTCGTACCACGCTCAGCCTGCTGGATCCAACCTCCTCCTCTTTACCTAAACTCCATATGAAAGGTTGGATCAATAAAGAAGAAACACCTCTGATGAGCTGCTTACATGCTGTAAAAGTGCGTGACATGCCTTTAAATGTGAACCTGGTATCAAACATGATAATGTAGGGAAACTTTTTTTTTTTTTTTTGCAAATTCCATTGAAAATGTGAAAGCTGTTCTGCTGAATTAATCTATAATCTTTTGCGATTGTTTCACTTGCACTTACCTCCCACGGAGCTTTGTCAGCCCCGGATTAAGACATCATCTGCAGGTATGTTTCATATCACAGTGTGTGTGTGATCTACCTGCGGGTTTGTATTGTGACTCGGTAGCTCTCACCTCACCTGACTGACTGCCAATGAAAATAAAACGTGAAACAGGCTCAAAACTGCAGGAATGCCAAGGAAAATAAAAATGTGAAGTGGGATTAAGTTGTTCAAAACGCCTTGGGTTTGTGCAGGCAAAAGAGTGGGCGTTAAATAAGGCTTAAAATAAGTTAATTAAATCAAAAATAAATGCATTTAGAGACAGTTTGCTGGTGTAAAAGAAGGTCTAAGTTGATATGGGAGCTGACTGACAAATATAAAATATGAAAAACAGGAACTTTTTAGTGAGACCTGACCTAATTAAATAAATTGTTGGTTGTTGATCACATTATGTAACAAGTAGTCCATCTAACTGATTCAATACACAATACATGTGTACTTATATTAACTGATACACACTGTACAAAACTTAAACACTAATTGTATAGGACACCAGAAGGCCTACATGCAGGATTTAACGCCATACCGTTTAGGTGAGATCCGGACCCCGCGTCCTTCCAGCTGACACCACATTGATTATAGAGTCCTGTCGCCAGTCGCTCAACTGGTTTGAAAAAATCAACTTAAAAAACAACTTCTTATTGTGACGACCAAACTAAGCAAAAACATTTCTTTCTTCTTTTAATACTCCGTGACATCGCATGTTCCCCCAAAAATCCGAAGAGGACAAAAAAAAAGAAAAAAGGGAAAGTAAAACAGTTGGAAACCAGAAAACTCAACTGTCCTGGGAGCGCGTCCACAGTGTAATAAGCCCAGAAAAAGTATCAAAAAGGTAAACTTGCCACACATTTAAGATATTCCATGAGTTGTTGCACCCTCCGAGGCAGGCAAAGGGAAAGGTATCTCAGTTCAAATATGTCAACGAAGAAGTGGAGAGGTGAAGAAGTTGGCCAAATGTTTTAAGATCTGAACTCCGCCTGAAACGCGTGAAGTCGGACAAACAGTGAAGGTAGCACGAGTTAGAACCACATCTCCTGATAGTGACTTTCAAAATAAAACAGTCCTCGTGAACTCTGTGTTACGATGGAACGTCTGAGCAGCAGCGGTGCTTTTATTCCGAAGAGAAAAAAAACAACTTCCGGTAAACTTTCTCGTTTCCCGCTGCTAGCTTAGTGCAGCTAGCGACTCCGGTTTCTCTTGGGAAGCGCAAAGACAAATCGAGTTTTTTTTTCCCCTCTGGAGGTTAGTATATTGAAAAAAGACCTACAACATTCACCGAGTAACATCTGCTGAGCCAGATGTATTTGTGACTCGTTTCCTAAACATATGCGTATAATTTAAACCTGTAATCCATAGTTTAGTGAGCAAAATTAGCCAAAAGTTACATACCCATGCTAGCTATGTTTGACACATTCATACAAACATTGTAGTGTTGGCTTTTGAAATAACGCTTCACGTGCGTGACTGAGATAATTTTTTTATTTTATTTTCGCACCTCACAACCGCCGCCACCCCCTTTATCTTGTCCCCGCCCAACACTTCGCAAGAAAACAGTGTGATGAATTACCGGCAGCGCGGAGTTGGCGCAGGTCCTTGTAATGAGTCCATTACGGGGAGGTAACAATGCAAATTATTACAAACAAAGGTCTGCAGGTGCATGGTGCAACATTATCCATTCTGGCACAATCACACCTGACTATGTAACCTCATGTTTTAATGCCAAATCCGAGTGTTTTCTTTCTAGATTGCTTCCTGTTTGACTTCATTTGCTTTTTTTTATAGAAACAAGATCTGAAATATGTAAATATATGTATAAAAAATGCTACAGGTATGTGATTCAAAATGTAAAATGACAACATATACTTTGAAAAGGTGTTGCAAACTAATATGCACAAAGCTTTGTCATACAGTGTAAACCTTTTTATTCACAGTGTTGAATATGTTTAATTCAATGCTTGCATTTTGACAGGGGTGGGCTTGCACCATGGGGCCTCTGTCACACCATTATTGATAAATTCTGCATCCCAGAATAACTTTTTATTGACAATCCATGAAGTTTTCTACAATTTTCATGAGCCACTTTTCTTCATTTGTTTGTGCAAAAACCTAAAGTAAGTAAGTAAGTAAGTAAATTTTATTTATATAGCACCTTTCACAGACAGAAGTCACAAAGTGCTTCACAAAAAGCAAAATACAAAATTAAAATACACATAAAAAATACAATAAAACAGTATACAATAAAAATAGACATAAAGCAGTACATAAAAACAGTATACAATAAAATAGACATAAATATATGATGGTCATAATACCCTTAATCTACTGAGCTGGGTATGCCTGCAAAAACAAGTGAGTTTTAAGGTTACTCTTAAACGCATCTACAGAGTCAAGCGAACGTAGGGAGGGTGGAAGATCATTCCAGAGCCTCGGCGCAACAACCTGAAAAGATAGGTCTCCTCGGGTCCTAAAACGACTACGAGGGACCATGAGTAAGTTTTGATCCAACGATCTCAGCCTCCGAGAGGGGGTATAGGGACGCAACAAGTCTCTTATGTAGACAGGGGCCTGGCCGTGCAAGGCTCTAAAAGTGAGCACCAGGATTTTAAAATTCACACGAAAAGAGACAGGGAGCCAATGGAGAGCTTTCAGAATCGGCGTGATGTGAGCCCTTCTGTTGCATCGAGTCAGTAACCGCGCAGCAGAATTTTGAACCTGTTGCAGACGAGACAACTCTTTTTTGTTTAGACAAGAAAACAAACCGTTACAATAGTCTAAACGAGAAGACACAAAGGCGTGGATTATCATCTCGAGCTCACCTTTAGATACCATTGTTCTAAGTTTAGAGATTTTTCTTAGCTGAAAGAAACAATTTCGAGTGAGCTGCTTTGAGTGGTGCTGTAATGACATTTTCTTGTCGAAAATTACTCCAAGATTTCTGAGGCTTGACTTACAAGACAAGCTGTGAACACTCAAATACTGTTTGATCCCTGGAATAGCTTCATCAGGGGCAATCACCAGCACCTCAGTTTTATCTGAATTAAGTTGAAGGGAATTTGCGCCGAGCCATTGTTTTATTTGCACTAGACAATTCATTAAAGAGTTCAATTTTTGTATCTCCGAAGCCTTAAAAGAACAGTACAGCTGAATGTCGTCAGCAAATAGATGGTAGGAGACATCATCAAACTCCTGGATAATCTTTCCTAGAGGGAGAACATATAGCAAAAACAAAATCGGACCCAAAACAGAGCCCTGAGGTACTCCAAACAACAGATCAGCAGAGTCAGATAGGATCTGGTTAACTGAGACACTAAAACTCCTGTCTGATAAATAAGAAGAGAACCATGCTAGGACAGAGCCTGACAGTCCGACCAAGTCATGTAGTCTTGTTTGCAAAATCTGATGATCGACAGTGTCAAATGCAGAGGAGAGATCTAACAGAACAAGGACCGTGCATTTTCCAGAATCTGCAGACATCATGATGTCACTAGACACTTTTAGCAGGGCAGTTTCTGTTGAGTGATGCTTGCGAAAACCAGACTGGAAAGTGTCAAAAATATCATATTTTTGCAAGAAATGTAGCAGCTGTTCAGAGACCACCTTCTCTAAGATTTTAGGCATGAAAGGAAGCTTTGATACAGGTCTGTAATTTTTGGGATCGGCAACATCCAGATTTGATTTTTTAAGAAGTGGCTCCACAATAGCATGTTTAAAAGCACTGGGAAAAACACCAGTAGCGAGTGATAGATTGATCACTTTAGTAACCCAGGGGGCAATGACATCAAACACTTTCAAAAAGAGTTTAGAGGGCAGCACATCAGATGAACTGGAAGATGGCTTCATTTTTGTTACCAGAGCTGAAATCTCAACCTCAGTCACAGGTTTAAAAGAGGACCACTCATGGGGTGCAGGCTCATTAACAACAGGGTTACATCCACAGAACACTGGAAGACTGTTCTTAATGTCCTGAATTTTGCTAAGAAACACTTTGAGAAAAACATTGCTATCAGCTTTGCAAAAAACAGGAATAACAGGAGCAGCAGGAGAGACAATAGAATTGATGGTGTCAAAGAGCACTTGAGGTTTCTTCTTGTTTGAGATAATCAAATCTGATCTGTTTAAAGTAGTCAGATCTTGCAGTTTTTATCATTTCATTTAAAGACAACACAAGTTCCCGAAGGTGCAATCGGTGGACCTCAAGTTTAGTAGCCTTCCACAGACGCTCAGTTTTCCGACATAGTCGCTTCAAATTCCGAATACAGTCATTAATCCAAGGACATACAGATTTTTGAGACACCAGATTGGATTTAACAGGTGCAACCAAATCTAAAATTGATTCACAGTGGTCGTTAAAACAGTTTATAAAATTGTCAACATTGTCACATTCCAAGAACAGATATGGATCAAACAAGACAGAGAAACTACCTGCAGTATTCTCTGTGATGATGCGTCTCTGCGATCTAACCACAGAAGGCACAGGCTCAGGTGCAGAGAGCAGATCAAATAAGACACAACTATGATCGCTCAAATGGACGTCTTCCACACAAAGGTTGGCAACATTAAGGCCAAGTGAAAACACTAAGTCGAGAACATGACCTTTTTGATGTGTAGCGACGGAGACATGTTGCTCAAAATTAAAAGTTTCAGTCATTGTTAATAGTTCCATTGCTTGGCTAGATGTGCTGTCATCAACATGCAAATTAAAATCTCCCAGGATTAAAACATTTTCCAACTTTATTATTGAAGATAAAAAGTCACTAAAATCATTTAAAAAGACAGAAGCCGGACCAGGAGGACGATAAACCAGCACACAATAGAATGAGTTTGAGGAGCCAATTTTCAACATCTGAGACTCAAAGGATGAGTAGATTTGAGTATCCATCACTTTACAGGTGAAGCTGTCTCTGAAAACCACAGCAAGACCTCCTCCTCGACGGGAGGGGCGGGGCCTCCCAAGAACGGAGCAACCATCAGGACAGAGTTCATTTAAATGAACGAACTCCCCTTCTCTTTGCCACGTCTCGGTAAAAAACATGAAGTCCATATTTTGCCTGGTAAAGAGATCGCTCAAGGCAAAAGACTTGTTTGCAATAGATCGTGCGTTCAATAGACCAAGCCGAATCAACGATGACGTCACAGTCGCCGTAGCCGGACACAGCGGGATTGGTTGGAGACACGATAGGCGATCACGTGACCTCCAGCTGATTTGGGAACTCGCATGCTGGATGTTCGGTGTAAACACAGGACGACGCGATGGCTGTATATCCCAATGTTCACAATTCAAGTAACGGACAGGCTCCAGATGACTGGCCAAAAAGCCACAGGAAGACAGGGAGGAGGACGCTCCGTCGCCACTGCAGGCATCGAGGAGAGGGATCGTACGTAAACACCTGGCCAGGTAATCCACGGAGGTGATCCCTGCTACGCGTGAAGAATGTCTGCGCTTTACTTGGACGCCTGCCCGAGATCCTCGTTTCCTTGGTCTCCTCTTTTTCCTCGGAGCACGTGATAGCAACAGGTACTCAGGTGAGTCGGGTGTGCAAACAAGGGGAGGAGGAAAAGTTTGTTTGTACTTATCCCAGTCCATAAAAAGGGCTTCCATAGATTCTTTTATGCGAAAAAGAGAGCCGCGATCGTAGCTCCGGATTGCAGATGCATAGCCCTGAGATATATGGGATGATATGACCACATATATTGTGAAAACAAACAGTAACAAACGACATAGGAGCCGGGCAGTGGCCTGGCCGAGCACAGGCGCCATCTTGTTGAGTTCGGAACTGAAAATTAAGTTGCTACTTTGTTTCTTTGTTTCCCGCTCAAGCTAAGTTGCTATTTTGTTTCATACTTGATCCAGAATTGGCATCTTTGTGTGTGTCAAGTTGTGTCTTCTACTTACTCGATACATTATAATTTTTTAGATTACGTTTCAGTAAATACAGTGTGAACAAGAAGTAGAGAAGGAGTGATCAATCACTGAAATGGCCAGACTGGTCTCTATGATTATGATTTTATAGTTTTGCACTCACCTTTTTATGATGATGATTTCTGTTATCTCCTGATAACAGAATTAAAAAAGATAGTGGCGACAATAAGCACTCTTTCTTTCTCCTTTTTTTTTTGCATCTTAGAAAATGTTTAAATGTTTTAAAAGAAACAGTTACCAGTGCAATGTTGCCAACTCATTTAGAAAAAACTAAGGTTGTGAAATGTTAATGTTGGGATGTTGGCTGTTTGTTCATATCATGAGATCTTATGGTGCGTTCACACCGGACGCGAAGTGAATTTTTGCCTCGTGTTACTCGCGCAAATTTGGCCGCGTAGTTGTTGAATTTACACACGCGAGTAAACAACTCGCGAATATTCGCCCAAATCGAAGGAGAGGGGCTACCACAATATAAAAAATAAAACAATTATTCCCTCCATTTTTTTCTGTCATCAACAATGACTGATATCACCACGATCGCGTCGCTGTAACTGTTTCACCTACTTCTCCCTCATCCTCGTCCTGCATGTACTCTGCAGTCCTCTCTTCCT
>JAUZTA010000011.1:2695351-2705651 GCA_034780835.1 Ctenochaetus striatus | reverse complement strand
AGTCGATCTTTGAGGGCAGGAAGGAAAAGATCACGCTCAGGAAATAAATACAGCAACTGATCAGGCTCAAGGAGAGAAGGTGAAATCAGATTTTTGTTGTACCTCCACCACCTTGGGCATCATCAGATGAACTGGCTTGGCCTCCACATTGATCCTGCACTCTTCTCCCAATTCCACCCGATGTTTCTCCATGTCCAGGATCTTTTTGGCCACTGAAGACAGAGGGAGTGTAGAATTATTCAGAGCTTGTTGAGGATATTTCCTATTCAAATAATTTTCAAGGGCCTTGCAACCAAATACATTTTTTAATTTGTGAGAGCTTCTTTCCCGCTCAGGTGAACTTCAGTCAAAGTGTGTCAACTGGTTTTATGGGAATTTAATGAATTTTAAGGAAGACTGAGAGTCTGCAGCCATGCTAGCAGGATTGTAAGCCTAAAATAAAAGTGTTCCAACATATATTGCAGCTAAATTTACTGATATTTTTTTTACCTAAAAATTGTGATGCTTTCAAGAACACTTCGAACAATTGTGAAGAGGCAGAATCCCCCTCATCTGATGTGTCTCGTATGAGAAAATTTTCTTTCGTTTACTGAAAAAAATACAGACAGCACCTCTAACTGAGGCAGTTAAATTAAAAATGCTGATGGCGACTTCCTGATTAACTCACCAGCTTCTTCCTCAAATGTGATCAGTGCCGTTCCCCCCAGCATTGGATAATTTATCTTTGCGTCCATATCAAACGTTGGCTCGTCACTTGCTTCTGCCGTCATCCCGTTGAAGTAAACCGGCCTCTCTGGTACAGATTTGAACACCTGGCATTAAAAAGGTAAAGGTTAACTGACTGTGTGGTGGATAAGAGCAGACAGATGTGCATCGACATAAACTTACATCAGTCTGCTGTTTGAGAATTTTTTCTTGGGCCTCTTCCTCCTTCAAGGCCTCCTTCACCTTCTTGATCTCCTCCATCAATTCTTTTTCCTCTTGTTTGAGCGCTTCCACTTCAGCCTGTAAGAGAGAAAAACATCAGATTTGACATGAGTCCTGAGAGAAATGTATCATTACACATATTTAGCAGGAGACTTTGGTTAGCAAAAGCCATTTTATTGTACTTTTTTAGTATTTTATATTTCATAATATTCTTTTTTGGGTGGATCTCTATTTAATCATCTTAAACTCTGATTGTAAACCACTTTTTTAAATTCCAAAAAGTACCTCAAAATTTGTACTTTTGTACAATTAAAAATGCAAACCTTTTTCTTTTTCATCTGCTTTTTGTGAGAGCGAGTTTCCTCTTCGATGTCCTTTTTAACTTTCTCTGTGCGCTGCTTGAATTTCTCAGCCATTTGATTCAGGTCATCTCTTTCGTCAGCCAGGTCCTTAATCTCCTTCTGCAGCTGCTCATGTTTTTTCTGTGGACACAAAGAAGCTCCATTTAAAAAAACTTGTGTGACAGAGAAAATTGAGTTTAAGGTCCAGTGTTTGAGATTTAGTGGCATCTAGTGGTGGAGTTGCAGATTGCACTTGACTAAATAAATATCTCTCAGCCTTCCTTTGTGTAGGAGAACGTACAGTGGCTGAGAAACTTGTGAAAAATGCAAAAGGCCCTCATTGGAGCCAGTATTTGATTTGTCTTTTATGTTCTGTAGATATTCTATTTATAATATTGTACAATGTGATTTAACTTTTGTTGTTTCTGTCTGGGGAGTGCCTTTGTACAGAAACACCACTGCATACTGTTGTTTCCTAAACAATGACAACAAACATACATGAGCGAGCTAAACTATATTCTTTTTACACTTTTCACATAGTTAATTCGTCTCACGGCACCTTGTAGTTCTTGGTTTGCTCCACGATTTTCTCCAAGGAGTCCTTGGATGGGTCCTGATCGTCTGTTATTAGAGAGAAATCCTAAAACACAAAGTCATACACAAAGTCTCTGAGGCAGGAAGGCGGTGAAAGAAGACGTCAACTCATAATTTTTATACAAATGTAAAATTAGTCAAGATTTTAGGTGGGTAATTCAGAGTAATTCCAATTTCTGTCCCATTTATATAAGGACACCGGTGATCTTATGGTTAAAATGAAAGCAGCCATGAAATTATGACATAACCAGGAAATCCAACAACATCAAGTGTACTTAGAATGGTTCTTTCCATAAAAACAACACATGTAACAGGGATATTACGGGTTCATTTTGTGAATTATTACATGTTGTATTTATTTTAAACAACAACAACACAACAGCAAACTGATGTCTTACCTCGTCTGTAGACATTTTGAAAGTGACCTGGATTAAATAAAAAAGCATTAAAGCTTTACATGAAGTCAAGCAAAATCAGTGTGTTAAATATCATTTTTAAGTTGTAACTAACAAACTGTCAGTAAGGTGGAACACTGTAAAGTTAAACTTATATAAAAAACACCGGCCTGCTCTCATAAACAATCCGCAGTCTCAGCGACCTCTAAAGATCTTTTAAAACGCCCGAATCACGTTAAATAAGTTTTATTCAAAAAACCTGAAGAGCTGAAAGCTTCAATGTAACACTAACAAAATCGTTGAATTGATGTTTTAGACTAAAGTCGAACTTTTAGGCTTTAATTTAAAGACAGCACGCTGAAAACTTACCAGTCGTCGACGATCTGCACTTATGTCACATTTATTCTTTCAGTTTCTCTTTCCCAACAAGTCAGGACGTGCCTCTTTTCTCCGACAGGGGGCGCTGCCGCGGTCATATCCGGAAATGATGTGGTGACGCGTTCAGGTGCTGTCACAAATATGGCTTCTTTGTATTAAAACAAATGACAGTCATCACGTCGGAGGATTACCATGTTTTTAAATTATTTTAATCCCTGATTACCTCCTTTAGAACTGTGATTATAGATTAATTTTAAGGATTATTATATTATCTATAGTTTACATTTAACTCTCAAAAATCCTGCAGCTCAAGTGACTATTCTGCTTCATCTCACATTCAAAACACATGTGGGTTCATTAGTGATTACAAATAAAATGTATATCACTACTCTATTAGTAAACCAAAAGGCACCAGCAGAGGGATCACTGCACTGATTTGACTGTGCACCATATCTGTCAGCACCTGAACACATCGTGAGAACATCATAGAATTCAATGGGTGCAGTGATTCTAAAGGGAACAAGGTACATCTTATACATTTTTTATTATCATACAGACCATAACAGTCCCATCATTCTGATTAAAAAACAGATATGAGAGTTAAAGTAAATTAAAAATATTTTTAAAAATATGACTTGTTGATTTAATTCAGAAACTTGAAGAGAACGACTTGTAGTTGGCAAGGCAAACATTACATTATTTTAGTACGACTTTGGCATGTTCATGTGTTTCTGAGTGAATGTAGCCGATTACTTTCCAACACTATTCATAAACTGTTATACTGCCTCTCAGCCGCATATGCAGTTATTATAAAGCATCATGTAACGTCCTCCAACACAAGCCAAAAGACAGAAAAAGTCAATGAACAGTCAAGAGTCAAAATCCATTTTTAAACATTTATTTGTGAAACTGGGTGAAGTTAGAATCTGAGCTTCTGGAAGAACCACTTGTTCTTGCCCGTCTTGTACCTGGAAACAGAAAAAAAAAACAGAAATGTAAAATTCTCACAATCGAACTTTAATGGTTAAAAGGCTTTTGGAGCTTTTCAATTATTGTTTGCTTTAAATAGGAAATTCTAACAACCCTGTAAAACAAATTAGGCAAGCACAGTCAAAATATGGCCACAATTTGAATAAATGGATTTGATTGACTTGGTCATTCCACTTGTCCTCTATAAACATCCGATTAGTCAACATGTAAACGCAAATCCTTCGGGGGGGCTCACCTCTCCTCAAACTTGACCTTGGCTTCCCGCCTGGCTTTGTGCTTGAGAGCAGGATCCCTGAAGACGTCCTTGTTGACGACAGTTTTGTCCAGAGGAATATCAACAGAGTATCTGAAAGAAAAGAGCATGACATGAAATGTAATACTTGTTCCACTTATCCACTACAGTTTATTGTGCAGAATTGCTTTCTTTAGCTTGTGTCTTTTATTTAAAAGTATTTGTTCACAACTGGAAGCCTGCTGATGAAACAAAACAGTTTTACAATGGAAAAGGTCTTACATGAGAAGCTAAAAGGTATTGAAAGATGATGAGTGAATACGTATAATTTAAACTACTTTCAAGTTTGGAGGCCACAGCGGATCAAAAGTTTATCAATTCAGGCTTAACAAACACTTACAGGCAACATATTTTTCCTCCAATCCTAACCTTGTCTAAAATGTTTATCTAGAAAATCTGTTCTACAAGGTGTCAAACACTTTATCTTACACTGCCCCAATTTAACATCCACTGTCTACATAAAAATCTCTCTTATGAGTCAACAGTTTCTACAAGAAAGCTTTAAAATTTTAAAGAAAAAACACTGAATCAGAGTCCAAAAATTGATAAGCAGCTCTAGGCGAAATATCACATAATTGTTTCAAGTTTCTAATTCTAACTTTTTAACAAAGACCGTGACCTTTAAATGCTACACAAGCCCTCAGCATGCAATGAGAGATGCAGTTAAAAAGTACGAGTGCTGTCACAAATTCAAACAGGGTTTTCATTCCAATCAAAGAACACATCACATCAGAGTTGCAGAATTTACATGATGGTCACAAAAAAGTTTTATCAGGGTTCCACTCAGCGCACTCATTTGCTGAAAACATAAAAGCATTTTAAACTTATCAATCACTTGGTTGCTTTCAAAACAAACGTATTAAGTAGTGGATGATTTCTTGCAATACACATTAAAATTACTGATTTGTACTTTTGACAAGTTACTCAAAAAACATATTTACTGACAATTGCTTATCATTCAGACTGATTAATTCACTCAACCCTTGAAATGCTTCACATGCTCCCACTATCTGAATATTGTAGGGGAATAACTCATTGAAGTATGCTGCCGCTAACATGAGTGAAATATCCACCAAAATGCAAGTGAGGCATTAAAACTTTTAGAGGAAATAAGCCAACAAGGGACACTGACCTGGTGGGCATGAGGTGGTTGTAGTTGAACACCTTGACGAAAGCCTTGATCTTGGACCTCTTGGCGATCTTCTTCTTGCCCATGGTGGTGGTCACCTTACGGGGATAGCGGTCGATGCCTGCGACCAGAGCGTGGCTGTAAGGACGGTCAGCTGTGCCGTCATCAATATTCTGCAGAGAGAAATATCAATACAAGAATGCAATTAATCAGGGTTGATCACACATGATGACAAATACTCCCTTGACATTATTGTTGCATATTTCACATTCTTCGATTTGAGTTTGGAGATATTAGTGAGAGTTTATGATGTCAGATGACATCAAAACTGCAGTAAATCCTAACAGCAAAGACTCAGTGAGCGTAAACTCAAGCATGATGATTTTAAAGAAATCAGCTGTCTACAGGCCACGTTAGCAGCAGGTAGTATTAAGTCTGAGCCTTGTCTTACCTTAACGATGACAGCTTTGCGTCCGGCGTAGCGTCCAGCCAGGACCATCACCACCTTCCCAGGCTTCATGAACTTGCCCATTTCTGCCACAAAGAAAATATGGTCAACACTTGTGTCAGGACAAAAAAATTCATTGCACCACAGACAACGCGGCCATTGTAATACCTCTTCAAGCTTCCGGATAACTTTAACAGCCCGACTGGCCGGCTAAGTTAGCATTAGCCTTTAGCTTACTGCTACAGAACAAATTTCAGATTTGAAGACTTAACGATTTATTAAGCTTTGTCAAGCGCCAATGGTAGAATTGACTCATGTCAACTTTATGTGAAACTATACAGTTTTCTCATTGTATGCACACATAAATTTAATCTCTTAAACTAACTGGCCAGTTGTTGATTGTGTGTCTACATTAAGGAAGATGCCATGTTGAAATGAGCCCACCGGAGACGAAACGCTGAATTAACAGCCAATTTTCTTCCTTTGTTAAATTAAAATTTATGAAAATAGCACACGCATCTTAGCTAACAGGGTGTTCGTCGTATGTTTAATATGTTAAAAACTATAAAAATGGCCTTTTTTGGGACGATGGTTGAAGATTGTTTCAAGGGAAATTTCACTCACTGATGCTGTTCAACGGCCACCGCTGGTAGGAAAGGAAGTCGGGAAGGTTTTTTTCAACTTTGACCTTACTGATCTACATACGTCATTTCCGGAAGCAAGTTTTCTGTTTGTTTACCTATTTTTTCCTTTATTTAAGTAAAACAAACACTGCTGGGCTTCTAAATATATTTTTCTACGTAATTTTATTTTAATAATTATATTATTTTAAAAAACACGCCAAAAAAGACAGCAAATATATCGCGTTTCATTGTTTATGTCTTGAGTTCTTAGATTTGAATGTGTTTTACGGCGGAGTCCGATTTTTTTAGGTTAAATAGTGAGTAAAATTGATAATGCCTATCTTTTCAAAGTAATCAGTTACTAAGGCCATAGATTAACAGTGGAGGAGAAAATATTTTAAAAATTGGGATTGAGTAGATAAACTGAATCACTAGTGTGTAAAATTTGCACACACTTTATATGATTAAAAAAACCAATGGGAAAAAAGACATAATTCCTTTCTTCCGACTGCCACTTTCAAAAACCATAGCTTAAAATAAAATAAAAATATAGAGGATTATCATACAGATAAAGGAAAGCTACTCCATGAGGAAAACAGGAATTGCCATATGGAGGCAGTAAAGTGACATCTTCACAAGTTTATCATTTAGAACAAATGAAATACATAACAAAATCTTACACAGACAATATTTCACAAAATTTATATATAAACTGCAGATTAATTATTATATTGGTTTTCTTATTAGTTTAAATTAATTAAATATTAAAATGAATGTCTTTTTTGTTTGCTTAACAAATTAAATTGATGTCTTATTGAGATTTTCACATTTGTCTTGCATGTGATGTATCCAAACATACTTTAGATATAGAAGTTTTACATTAAACCAAATCTAAACAAAAAAAAAAAACAACGTATATTGTTTTCAGTTTTATTTCTCGGTTTCTTCAAAACAAAAAGGATAAAGACAAGCAGCATGGTTTATATAATTTGTTTTATTTTTTTAAGCTGGAGGGATGCATTAAACATGATAAAAACTAAAAAAAATTAACACAATTCACATAACCCAATATATTATTTTGATTAAAGCAATAAAAATAACATAAATAACACAATTTAAATGATTCAGTGTCTATTGGTCCATGTCTGAACAACTACAGTTCAGCAGCTACTTTAACAAAGTGCCCTGTTATGATCCTACATCAGTGTTGAGCTAATACAATTCAATAAATAATGTTTCTTTAGATAAATCACAAAGTAACAGCTGAATATAACACAACAAAAATTGGAAAAAAGCAAGCAAAATATAGCATCATATTTACTACACATCAACTGAACAGAACACAAAGTTTCCATTTACACAGTAACATTAAATTAATGATAAAATGTGTCTCTAGGTGCACTCAAGTCACAAAGTGCATTATTATGAAATCAGGTTTTTATCCAGGGAATAAAAACGTAGTGATCTTTTATCAGCCTGCCTAACTCTCAGAGGCTTGATACATACATGTGGGCCCAAGAACGCTGAAGTTTCAATCCCATGAACAGCAGGGAAACAACAGCAGAGATAAACCAACCTCCGTTAATAGCATCTATGGTTTGTACATTCAGTTTTTAAGGACGTCATTCCTGCATCCCAGCTGTCTCAGGAAGATAAAAACTAATTTCTTCAAAAAACAAGAACAAAAATGTAACCTTTAACATCCTACAATCATGTTACATATGAGATGTAAGCTGTTACACCATTAAATAAATTCATATCAAACAACATAACTGTCATTTTAGTTCAAACTACACCTGGAAAAGGAGAAAAGCAGCAGTTCATACAGGGTCTAACTGTTGTTTACACACCTGATAAAAACGTGCAAGAAGTGATTACAGCGTCAGAGGTTTAAAATGGAGTCTGGAACACACAGTAGCTGCATACTGTTACAAAACACTTACACTTAACATCCATCCAAGCAATCACGAATGAAAATGTGAGACACTTTTCATTTTAAAGTTGACCTGAGTGCTGCTTTTTTAGCTTTGCGATCAACCAATTTGCTACACGTGATTCACCACCTACAGTAAATGATGAACTCCAGAACAGAAATCACCTTGAACAGTGTGAGCAGTGAAAGCACCATCAAGGACCAACACAGCACGAGCTCTTGGTGACTGTGCAGGAGCCACAGTATCAAGAAGCATTATTTTTTCTTCCTGGAATTTGTCCCTGTTGACAATTTTACAGTAGATTACTGTAAAAAAAACCCAAGCTCCCTCTTTGCTGCATAGGTTAGGACACTAACATGTACACAGAGGAATGATACTGTCTGATGAGCACAGGCTGCAAAGGTCAGGAAGGCTTCACTACAGGTGAGGTAATCTCAGTCTCCGTTCTAAGGCATGTTAACAGTACGAGTAGCATCGTCATCTTGACATTTTGGCATCTTGGGATATGCAGATTATGGTTGCTTATGGCTGAAGGTCACACAACATAATCGTCCATGCATATACTGTAGACATCACACACTTTCACTTAACTTTAGATGGGTGGCTACTTAAATAACCTTGAATAAGGTTACACACTTGAAGCACAATGTCATGCTTTTGGTCCTGAATGCTAGGTAGTAGCAGAGTAGCTTAGCTGATAAAATACTCGATTTCTGATGCTGATGTTTCTTTGCTTCTCATGGATTTGTTGCCTCAGAAAGCGTCTTTAATGTTCTTCAGCTGCCGAACAGCCAGGTCCACCGGGAGGTTGAATTTGAGGTGGCTGATGCGTCCCAGGATTCGCAGGGCTCCTTCGAAACCCGTCTGGGCCATGTAGCTCCAGGACTGGTAGTGTGGGTGTATGAGGGTCCCGGATTTGCAGAGCAGGTTGAGCCACGACACCAGGCGCTGCTCATTCAGCGCCATGCACACCAGCGCTTTGAACTCTGTGTCCGGTCCTCGCTTGTAGCGTCCGTGCTCCTTCAGCACAGTGTGAATGGCCCACAGTAAAGACTGTTTGGGGGTGACCGTCACCTGGCTGCCCCCTACAGGCAGGCTGAAGGACTGTGAAAGCTGCCGAGCTGGTGACTCCACAAAGGCCTTCCCGTTTTTGGAGTGGTAGTATTTAACAAAGAGTTCCCACGGGTGCATGGTCTGCGGGGCTGGTCTGTAAGGCAGCAGGCAGGAGATGGGCGCCAGCACGAGACTCATGGTCTGAGAGGGCGAGAAGAGGCCGTGAGCCAACAAGTCCCGCAGCGCGAACGCCAGCTCCTTCCTCACAGACGTCGTCAGCTCGTCCCGAGGTCCCAGCGCCGCGTTGCCCGTGTAGTTGACGACGTGTTCGAGGGAGGGCTGTCTGCAGGAGCCCAGCACTCGCACCTTCTCCACGGCCGACTCCAGATGCTGCAGCAGGGGCCCGTAGTCCTGCCCCGTCGACTCCTGAGACCACATGGTCTGAGGGACGTGGCCGGGCGCGCAGCCGAACTGGCTCGCGGCAAAGATCTGCAGCACGGCGAGGGCCTTCTGTATCAGCTGCAAGCCGGTCTCTCGCATCTTCTGAGCCTGCTCCGGGTCCACTGCAACGAGACGGGGAGAACCAGAGGATGTGAAGGGCTCATTTAAGGCTTAACAGTTAATACTCCATCAGCTTTACCTGCAGGCAGAGTTTGATACGAACTGACTGACCTTTCTTCTTCATCCCTGGATTTCTGGCATTGGTTCCTGCTGCTTGTGGCTGCTGACTGTGTCCACCATCTGATAACAGAGGGTTCCCCACCTCATCTTTTGGAAAGGAAAGCAAAGTAAATCATTAAACCAACAAAATTAAAACTAAACGGCAGTGAAACAGGAAGTTTTCATCCATGTGAATGACAGTTTTGTGCTGTATGTGAAACTCTGTACCCTGGATGAAGTTGATGAACATCTCCAGGTCTCTGATCTGGGTTTTGAGCTGATCCACCAGCTGCTCTTTGACTCTGGCTGGATTCACGATCTGAGCGATGGCAGCATCCACTCTCTGCCTGAGCTCCTCAGGCGACAAGTTCCCGATGTCCTCGTTCAGGTTCACATCCAACTTTTTGATTAACTCGTCAATGATGACCTGAAATGACATTAAAGAACAGACTTATTATTTATTTTTTACACTTGTAGAATTTATTTTTATTGGTAGATTTCAAGCTGTGTTGATGGGAAACTCAATCTTCACTGAG
>JAUZTA010000011.1:2633196-2645785 GCA_034780835.1 Ctenochaetus striatus | reverse complement strand
TGTTACATTTCCCGCAAACTTTCTGCCTCCACATTTCCACATTTTAACCGTCATGCATAAACATAAGCTGCGTACTTGTGCAGAAATATCACACGCATGTACAGTAGGTGTGAATTAACATGCACAATGTCAGCTTTTCAAAGGCATCTCTTTGCATCCTCCATCCTTCTCTCTCTCTCTCTCCTTTTCTCTGTCTTTCTTACTTTCTCTCTCTCTCTCTCTTTCTCTCTTTCATTGACAGGGTTCAGAGGAAATTAGCATTGGCTCTTAATCAGCCTCCCCCAGCCTCGAATGTGCTGATGTGCAGGACGGGGTCATGCTAATCAGGTACCTCAGCTCCCAGGCACATTGATTTAATACTACAAACGCTTATTAATCCCCTCAACACCTCCTCCTCCTCTTCCTCCTCCTCTTCCTCAATACTGAGCCCTTGTATCGTCCTCTTCCAGGCCAGGAGGCTCGTTGCCCCCCCAGCCTTCTCCCCCCCTGTAACGCTAACATCCGACATCCACAAAATATCTTTAAAACTGTGTGTTAAAATACACAGTGTGAAAAAAAAACCTGCATCAACAAAGGAAATTAGCTTTGATGGCTAAATTCAAAATGTGCAAAAATGCCTCCACAGCTTTTCAGTCTGCACCTGAAAGCTCCTGTGTCTTGACAACACGCCTCGCAGACGGAGTGCAATTTTGACTTGAATTAATTAGAGAATAAATGCAAATCTCGCTCTCTGGCATTTAGAAAATTAAACACGAGTGAGAGCTGCGATGTTCAGATGTGACGGTTAAGACAACTCTGGGATTCATTCCCCGTTCTTCTTCTCCTCATAATTTTAATAAATTAAAAAATGCTGATTAAAAGCACCTTCACGGCAACAAGAGCCACAACAATTAGATTTCTTAAGTAAAACTCTGTTCACTTTATCAGAAAGCAGTAAATCCGTCCTGCCAGGTTTTTGAACCATGTGGTTTGGACCAATCAGAGTCCTGTGAGGAACAACAGGCAGCGGCAGGTGATGCTGAAGTGCAACAACCAGAGAGAGAAACAAGTTTCTGTTCATTTTGCAGCTAAAAAGGTTAGCATCGATGCTACTAAAGCATAAGTTATATCAGAAATAGAAAGTCTTCCTTCATTCAAGGAAGAACAAAGAACAGTACTGAAGGTTTTCTCAATAAAATCATGTTTTCAGGAAAAGTTTTATTTATTTAAGTGGCCTATTTACTTTACTATATCTTGTTTGACCTAATATTACTTCTCCATTGCATCCCAGGAGAAGATACTGTACAACTTTAGTTACCAGTTACTTTTTTAAAATGACAAAATTTTCATAGACTTCCAGTAAAAAACCCGATTCTCCAAAAATGTGTACTCTGACTTTTTTCTCATAAACTGAAAGATGAAAATTTCCTTTATTGGTTGAAAAGATTATCTGCAGCCTCTTGGATTCGCTCTTAATGCATCATGTTGAACATAATGCACCGCTGTAGATTTATAGTTGACATCGAGTAGTTAAAACAAGCTCAACCTTAAACATTTACGGCAGTGGAACGCATCATACAAGTGATATTAACTCAAAAAAACATCAGTTATATGTGAAAAACCCTGACAGGGAACATTTCACAGCGCAATAAGTAATTTACTTTTCACACTTTAAGCACATTTTATTGATTATGTTTTCACACTTTCACTCGAGTGTGAGTGAATGCAGAGCTTTTACTTATATTGCAGTATTTTAATTTGTAGTTTAAGAGCTTTTACTCAAGTTAAGGAGCTAAAGCTTCTTCCAACACGAGATGCATCATAATGTTTAGTGCACAGCCATAAATAATAACACATTTTTTATCTTTGTGCAGGATGCTGTAATACAAAAACTAAAGAAAAAGGAGGAAAATGGTTCAAATATTATCATCAGATATGAGTGAATAAGTTTTAATCTCTATATTTATCATGACAGATTTAAAAAATATAAGAAAGAAACGCATGAACAAGCCAGAAATTGTACATGGCTGCTCCCGGCACATACACACAGCTACCATTACAGCCCGGTGTTCCTCCCACTGAATGCAGCTCTGTCATGTTAACATAACATCACCCACACACACACTCACACACTCACACACACAGACGGGTCAGTGGAACACAGTAAAAGAGCTCCCTCACACTGAAATCACTTCACATGACAGGCCCCGCTCAGACAATTAAAGTTCCCTCCGCAGAAACACATTTCAATTACTGTAATTACCCTCCACTCCGCTGCTGATGTCCCCGCAGATCACGGCTGAACGTCGGCGTGACAGCGCCGCGCCACAGCTCAGCAGCATCACACATCAGCGGGGAAGTAAACGCCACAACAAGCGGCCGAAGCACAGGGTTAATCTAAGCTCGAATATGGACGTGATGAACAGGATTATTCCACATAAGTATTTTGTTAAACAGCAAAGACGTCCCTCTGTGACAGAATGACGTCTAAAAACGCTCCTTTTCAAAGATGCTAGAGCTCAAAAACTCCTTTAACTTGTATAATTTTACATTTTCAGCACTCTGATGTATCAACACGTCACACTATTTCTGCCCACAAACACATTTCAGCAGTTTATATCAGCCATGAAGGGTTAAAAACAGCAACTCCAGATCTTCCACAGTGCAGACAAACCAAAAAGGAAATCAAAACACAAAATCATTTTGGTCTCCACCCTAAAAAATGATGTCAGCAGCATCATATTAAACAGTCTATGAACCACAAATATGCACATGAAGCACATTTTCTCTCTGAATCTTCATCCACTGAGCCACACAGTTGTTTTGTCTTTATGTTGTAGCAGCTGCTGGTCATTAAGCTCGTGATTGCATGTGAAGCCTCTGGTGTGCAACTCCAAAACTGTTTTTCATATTTGATATATTTTTCATTAAAAAAAGGTCTAATCTGAAACTCTACTGCCATATATTTGTGGACAAAAATGAAACAAGTATTTAATTTGCAGTTTTCTCCTTCAGTTGTGGGAATTTTCAGGCCGTTTCAGCTCACAACAGATGAATAAATGTTATGTGAGATGATCTGAGAGGCTGCAGCCGTCGTTTGATGGCACCCTGGTGGCGACTCGACGCCGCGGCTCGTCCTGTGTTTTCTAATCTCCCTTTAATACGAGGACACACTCTCTCACCTCTGTGTTTTACAAGCTGCGCCGTCTCTATATTCCCACCCTTAATAAGATATAAAAGTTGGAGTGCTAACACTCACTCGGTCAACCAGGACGAAAATGATTGACTTCTAATTTATTGGCTCACGTCTGCGTGCCGTGTGTTTTATGTATCAGTCGATGGCTTCCTTATTGGACGCCTTGGACACGGAGAGGAGCTGCAGGATGCTCAATGTCACCGTGACGGAGCGGGACACCTGCTCGTGCAAACACAGGGGCCGAGCTGCATGTTAAGTTCTCCGACCGGCATTAAAGCATCGTCATCATCATCATCTTCAGCCTCTGTGACAGGCACGTCTCAGGTCATGTGATCAGATTAAAGCCCTCTGGTGAGCTCTTACAAACACCTATATTCACACTGGTACCAGAGAATCTGCACTGGTTGACGAGCCGGTGTTGTTGCCACCCCATGCTCGTCCTCCAAGCCCCCCCCTTGTCATGTTCTGCCCCAGACCCATTGATTTTATCGGGCGACGCCAAAGCCAGTTCAGGCCAGCGTCCAGTCTGCCGCGAGGCCCCAGGGTGACGCGGGCTGTGACAGGCCTGCCCTTCTGTCATCAATGTCAGCGAATACTCCCAGATGAACGCATGCAAACACCCGGGGCAGAGATCAACGCTGGCTGGGGGCAAAAACACATGAATCGAGGGGGTGAAAATGGCGCCGATGCTGCTGCTTTTTGCATGTCATCCTTTTTTTATTATCCACCCTCTTTTAGCTCTGTTTTGGTCTCCCGAGGGAATTATTTGTCTCTGTAGCTGATAAACTCTCCGCTATGTTTACCAGCTTGTCACTAACAGTGTCTGTCTGCTGTTTGGTGCTGAGCAGGTATGTTACCGTGTTGATTTTTAAGCTTTTTTTTGCTGAAAACAGCTGCCTGCAGAGACTGGAAACTGCACAATGAGAGATGTAAAAGTGAGGCGAAGTGGTTGCAAGAAAAAGCAATGCAACAAAATAGAGCAACCTCTGAAAACAACCTACAAAACACAGGCAGACAGGAAAAACTGAAGAAACACAGGAGCAAAGGAAGGACAGACAGACTGGAAACTTCAGGTGTGAACACAAGTGGCCTAAATACACAAGAAGGCAATCAGGTTCAGGTGAAACTAATCATCAATCAAGGAGGTCGGAAAGCAAACAAAGACAGGAAGACCAACAAGGAAGGACATAAAAGGAGAAAACAAAACAGGAAATCTGACCAAATTACATGCAAACCATTGCAAATTCATAAAATTATAATGTTAATTTTGGTTGCTATAGTTTTTGTCAGCATTCTTTATGTGCAAACAGATTAACTTGCATTGTTTTCTCATTCAAAACAACATCAAACATCAATTTGTTGATTATTTCCTGCCAAACGGTGCAGAATCAACATCAGAAAGCAGTGCATGAGTCCATACTGATGGAACTGGGACACTCTGCATGTTCTGGGGATTTTTCTTCCAGTCAGTTGCTGGAAAAACAAAGAAGTTTTTTGAACTCACAACAAGAAAACACACAGACTGAGGCAATAAAAAATGTTGTGGCCAGGAGTTAGAAAACATGCCGTAATAAAAACAAGACAACATCTGATTTCATTACATGAATCTGCAGTGAAGTGATGGAGGATGGATTGGTTTGGGTGAGAAAGGAGAAGATGACACCTCTGTTTTTGTAAAAGCTGCTGCAGGTTTTGTGCCCATTTTTTTTAATTTCAGAGCTAAAACTTTTAACCATTTGATTAACTGATCAACAGAAAAATATCTCTTAAGTGGGAATTTAATTGATCAAGTCATTTTTGAAGCGAAACCCGTGAAAAAATGCTAAAAGTTCTCTGGTTCCTGTCTCTAAAATGGAGGATTTTTCTGTTTTTCTTTGTCGAATTTCTTTGAAGTGACGTGTGAAAATGACACCTTGGACTGTGGGTGAGTTGTGACAGGCATTTTATCACAGCTGTTTGACAAAAACAGTTAATCCACCGATTTAAAATATAGTTGTTGGTTTAATCTGTGAGGAAAATACTCATAAATTGATGCCAGAGTTTATATTCTAGCATGGTACTTTAAAAGGCAGGAATTAACACTTACTTCCTGTATTAAAAAATCTGTTTGGGGTTATTGATATTTTCTGCGGTTATTGTTAAACCTGTAAAATTGTACCAGAAGTGCCAGTCAAAATTTCTTGTTTTGTTTTCCTCAGAGGCAGAAACTTTAAAAAAAAGTTTAATTTATTCTCAAATGATTCAGACAGAAGCAGCTGGAAAATGACTTGAAGGATTTAAGGATCATTAAAGCAGTTTTTGATTATTTTTCAGTAAATGTTGATGTTTTTCTTGACAATTTAAAACCCCAAAAATATTAAAAAACCTCTTACAGGTTAATTTCCTGCACCTGTTTGGACACAAACATCCCTCCTCCTCCTCTCACACAATCTTTACATTACAGCAAATCGATGTCTTCCCGTTTAGCATTAGTTGCTTGCATAACTGGGCGTTTTCTTCCCCTCTTTCTTCTCTCTCAGCTGCTTAGCGCCCAGTAGAGCAGTGGATGATGGGAGCTCCGACACGGCATGATCTAAAAACCCACTGGCGCTTTAGTGTGCCTCAGCTGGCTTATATAACCCCGTGTGGATGTGCAAACTGCCTTGCTATTGGGAGAGCTGAGGACTCATGGAACAGACACACACACACACACAGAAGCTACTGATATGTGGTGTGTTTGTATATGTATTTGTGTGTGTGTGTGTGTGTGTGACAGCAGATCAGAGTCTGTGTTTGTGTGACGAAGCGGGGGTGCTTTTTTTTTTTTTTTTTTTTGAGCAGAAATATGGTCAGATTTGTCTGTTTTCTGCTCGGCAACCGCAACACCAAATATTTCCCTCCTCCTCTTTGTCGTCGTCGTTACGCCGTTTGATGACATCACCCATGTGTCCCCTCGATTTTTTTGGACCGGCGAGCTCCCCCCCGGTGATGTCACTTCCGCCCGGGCCCTTCACCTGAAATGACATCATTTTTCTGTTGCGTAACGATTCCCCTTCTCTCTCTCTTCCTCTCTCTCCTGCATGTGAGAGCAGAGGCAGCTTCTCTCCGTCTTCGACCACCCAGAGGCGCCGTGAAACTCCTCATTATGGAAAGACCAGGTGTGTTGTCCACGAACAGGGAACGGGCAGATATGAAAATTACATCACCAGGAGTTTGCAGTGATGCCGCGTCCTCTCTGACCTCTTCATTGATGCTCCGAACTCTCAGAAAGATGACAAAAAAAAAAGGTACCGAAGGCCTGAAACAAGGAGTGTGAGGGTGAAGGGAGGCAGAGTGCGAGAGACAGCGATCGAGAGAGGCCTGACCTATATAAGAAGGAGGCTGAAATATTTATGGATGTGAGTGTCCTAATTGGCAAGCCACTGGGAGCACTGCGGCCTTCTCCTCCAATCACAGCCTAGGAAGAGGTTAACACACACACACACATAGACACACACATGCATGCAGATGAGTGGTCGGTGGTCCGAGGGGCCAAAGCGGCGCCGTCGTCCCCAGCACGAGAGACGCCTCTTCATGAGACAGATCTGCCCTTCGCCAAGGCTCCGGCCGTTGTTACGATCATTACTAGAGCTGTTATCATAACCGTTCTCCCTGGCACATACGGACGGGAACAACCGCTCAGAGCGCTAAGTCAAACGCAGCCTAATTGGCTGGGCTTAATCTCCAGCACTGGCACGCACCGCTCAGCTCTCCGAGAGGCCTCGACTGCTGAACCCGCCGACGGAGACGAGGAGACGGACACTTTCTGACTGCTAGTTTCAAACCACTGCAGGCTGCAGCAGGACGGGGGGGTGGAGGAGGAGGGTGTGTGTGTGTGTGTGTGTGCACTGAAATGGGGGTCAACTGGGACTCAAGATGTTAGTTTTTTTATCAAATATTCCAAAGAATGCATTTTTTTTAATCATTATTGGGCAAGCAACAATAAGAAATCATTTTTTTGTTAAGTGTTACTCTGTGAAAAAGTAATTAAATTACTTTATCAGGCAATAACAAAAGTATGTAGTTCCACAAAAAGGAAACTCCATTGATTTTATACACTAAAGTGTGTTTTAAAGCTGTTGAGAATTACAGCTGCATAAAAAGTTGTTTAGAGCCTTTAGCTCCTCCAGAGGGCGCTGTGTGAAGTAAACTGCCTCATGTGATGTCACTTGAGTCTGTGTTGGTTTGAAAAGTTTGAAAATAACAAAAAAAATATGGCAGTATGGAGTTTGAAGGAAGCTTGAGGATCCAGACTACATTAGCCGCTGCTAGCATAACATGCCACACTGACAGAGGTTGAGTTGCATTGTGGGTAATGTAGGTGGCAGGCAGGTATGGGCAGGGGGTAAAATGAAATAAAAAGATACCTGTGATGCTGCTTTTCCTGAGTTTCCTCTCTAAAGGAATCACAAAGTACCATCTCATCTGACTGATTTTGATAGTATTTATAATTAATCAAGAGTCAGTCATGTTTTTGAGTTGTGATGTTAAACTCTTTTGACCTTCAAACAACTCCACAGTCTTCACACTTACATGTCACATATCATGTACTGGACAAATGTTGAAAGAGAAAACGAGATGTTTTGGTTAAAACAAGCATTCAGCAAACATTTTGGAGATATTCAGTGACACCAACTGCTAGCTTAACGTTAGCCACAGTAACTGAAAACAACAGCTGTCCAGATGCAGGATTCACACGCTTTCCATCTCACAACAAAACCAGGAAGTCCTGAATGCATGCAAATGCTAGGCTAACTGGTGGCTAACATTAGCATGCCAGCTAAGAAACCACAACATGTTGAGTGAGACAACTTTGAAGTCTCATGTCTCCTTTTCTGCATCATGCTAACATGTTTAGCATCAGTTTCTCCACCAAACACAGAACAAACTCACATGAACCCACCATCGAAGAGTAATCAATGGAAGAAATGATCAGTTTACAACCCCACATTGATTGATGATTACATGTACAGTTATATGCTAACAGCAGGTGTGGAGCTCTATTAAGAATATCCAAACATGAAGAACTGTGTCAATGTTAACTTTTCAACATGGATAAGATCCACAAACTAACAGTTTCTAATGCATTGATGATCTCCAAAACAAAAGTTTCTTTATCAAAGCTGTTTTAACAGATTGCCTCACAAGAAGACATCCAAATCAGAGAAAGGGAAGGGAAATCCTCCTCATTGGACCAGAACAGCAAAACTGCAGCATTTCAGCTACTTTTCATGCAAATTAAAATGAATCAAGATCTGACAAAACAAAAGTAAACCTGATGATAAAATGTGCACAAAAAAAAGTTCAATTTAAAATTTTAAGTGACTTAAGACTCTTTCGTCTGTCGGTCACAAACAACATCTCAGACGTGTTTAATTGTCCAATCAGAAGCGAGTATTGAGCTAACAACACTAACAGTACATCATGAGCTCCGAGTCATTGTTGTGATTTTTGGGATTAGCAGGCAAATGAGTTCGACAAGCATCTCTGTCTGGCCTGCACAAAGGAAAAGAGAGCAGAAATCAATGGGCTGTGTTTACAGGGTACACAGTCGACTGTAACACTGCACGTTATGTTACACACAGCCAAGCAGTAAAAACAGACGAGCTGCTTGGCAGGACCGAGCCTGGCCAGCCTCTCGCTTAAAAGCAGGCAGAGACGGCGGCGACACACGGGCCAAGACTGGCACCGAGCTCCAGTCTGAGACAGAGAAAAAGTGGGACAAATTTTAAAAATACAGTAAATGTCACAAGAACACGGCGAGAAAAAAGCCTGATGTGGTTTTTTCTCAACTTGTTTCACTTCTAAGACGAACTATTGAGCAGCAAAGGCCATCAGTCTGATGTCCGAATGGGGTTTTTTCTGCTTAAAACAAGACAAAATACTCACGCAAGAAGTACTCGGATGGGTCCGCTTCGTAATCTGTTTCCTCTGGAAAGTGGTCTATCTGTTTACACATCCCTTTGAAGTTTCCTGTAGGGGAGAGATGGAAACAGAGTTCAGTAGAGTTCAAACAAGACAACAACATGAAGACAAACAGCTGCAAACTTCTTACTGACTAACAAAACACTTCATTTTTCTTTAACTGTCAGCACAGGAAGTGTTGAACAGTTCATATGAGTGGACATAGACGCCTCGTCGGTCGTGGCTCTCACACAGACCAGGAGATGCTCTTCAGGATCAGACCTGAGCACCAGACCCTCTTTGGCACCAGGTGACGGCTTGTAAACAAGAGCCGTGCAGCTGGTGCGACCTGGAGCCGCTCCAGCGCCGGTGCACAGGGAACCTCATCTCTTAATGCTCGTTCATTTGGCCGACACCTCTCCGTCCAGCTACTCTGCCCATCTCTGCAAAGCAACACGCCGGCTTCCCGTTCTCCCTCCCCCCTCCCTCTCTTCTGTTCACAGCCTCTCGGCGGCGGAGGCTTGGCATTGATGAGGTCACTCAAGGTGGCGTGGCGGGGGAGGCGCGCATAAGGCGGCCATTACGGTGACCTGCTGCTGCAGCGAGGAGGCAGATGCCCGGGCGTTTGATTGGACCAGATTAGCGTTTCATTAACTTCTTCATCTCCTCTCCCTCCAGTGTCCCTCTAATTAGGTGAACAGGTGTTGGTTACCATGGTGCCAGGTGTTGCAGAGGAGGATTTCTGGCAGCTAGGCGTGATGGGCACGGCGGGGCGCGGTTATTACTTTGTGAATGGCCCACATGCAGCAGAAAGACAGGGACCACCCGGTGACCACCACTCCGGTTTGTTCTGAATGTCTTAATGTCGTTTGCACTCAGATGTGGCACAAATTTGCACAAAATTAATGAAATTAAATGAGTTTATGCAACTTTATACATCACTTCCTTGTGATACCTTGTGATAAACAGTTTGTGTTCCTAAAAATGCCTTTAAACCATTTACAACCTACTCGTTACATCACACACATCTCATGTTAGTATCTCTTCTGTTGACCTTTAATACACATGCTTCATATGCAACATGCTATGATTTATTCATACAGTTTGCTCATTCATCATCTCATGCGAGGCAAAAATGTTTCATGAATATCCATTTTTTTTTTCTGTTTATTGAAGATGTGCATGTAAAAAAGGAAACTAGAACAAACTTCCTGACTCCCGATGAAGGAAACGTTTTTTGGTCGGTGAATGTGGGAACGCAACCTGATCACCTGAACAAGCTTTGGTGTTGCACATCTCTAAAAATTCAAGGATATTTTGAAAGTTTACGTGTTAATTTTCAATACTATGTTATCTCAAATCTGTCTTGTTAGGTTTAGACATAATTAACAGTTTATAAGTGTTTGAAAAAGATCACATTTTGGCCTTAAATGCCTGTTTTTTGTCAAAAATGGCTTAAAAAAAAGTACCCAGCTCTGTTGAAGAGGTCTGCTTCTGTGATCATCCTCTCCTCCTTCTGATTAGATAGTCAGCTTACAGATGATACATATTTATATTAAAAAAATTCTTTAAAATTTTACAATAAAATTTTACATTCTTGTAGTTTTCAGATGTTTAAAATGCAAACTTTTCACTCTTGCATCTGCACTGGAGATCCTCTGCATGAAAAACCACTAATCCTTAATGGACTCGATCCAATGAACCAACCGTGTGTGTGTGTGTGTGTGTGTGTGTCCTTTCCTTTCTCCCAGTGTCTAAGCTCTGGCTTGTAATCAAAAAACACTTATTGATTTTTATCAACAGGTTTCTGTGGCTATTAGGAAAAGAGAGAGAGGTGGAGGGAGAGATAAAGACAAAGGGAACCAGGAAGAAAGACGATGGGAAGGAAGAGGAGGGATAAATATAGGAAGGGCGGAAAACAGAGAGCTTTTGAAGGACGTGGAGAGAAGATGAAGAGGAAGGTGGAAAACATCAGCGTCACAGTTCAGATCTCACCTCCAGGGTTTAACGGACCTGCACAGTTTTGAACCTGACGACCCAAATCTTCTCTTCTGATCAGCTGGGAGGTGATCTCTGCTAACTAGCATAGCAACTCGAGGCCCTGAAGCATGTAATCCTCATCAGAAGCTCTGGTGGAGATGCTCTGCAGCTAGCTCCAGCACGCCAGCTCTCAGATGTGAGCCCGCGCACACTGTAGGTGTAACCCCGCCACCGCCTCCTGCAACTACTCCCCCAGGCTGCTGCTGGAAATAACAATGCGATCCTCCTCGACTCGCCTGCTTAAATAAGCTCTAAGTGAGTTGCATTTTCTCCAGGAGAGGAGAAGAGAGGAGAAGGAAGAGGGGGGAGAACACACTTGTGCCGCCTCTCTCGGAGCACATTTCGCTGAAAGATGACTTGTGTTTACATACGACTTGGTTGCACACTCCCAGCGGAGCTGTCTGAGCAAACTAGCTGCAGCAGCAATCCACAGAGCGCCACGTGTGTGTGTCTTAACGACGTTACCAAGTGGGTGTAAGATTCGGTTTTGCAGCTGGCCGTCCCATTCACAGTTGTGCGATTTTTTTTTTTTTGTAATCGCAGCTGTAGCGAGTGGCCCATCGGGGGAACCCACTTCAATTAGCATCCTGAAAGATTTATGTGACACTTAACCGCCGCAAACTGTCCTTTTCTTGTAAGACATGTAAACTCAGCAGGCTGGTAAATGTTTTATAATGGCATTTTCATTTCAGAGGCCTCCCCCACGTGAGTGTGAGCGCGGAGACGAGGTGTGTGGAGAGAGATGTGTGGCCATTAAGAGCTTTGACGGGGGGGATTACCGTTAAATGAAGAGGTGTTACCGGAGAGCCAGGTGTGCAGTGGGTCAAAACACTCAGCGCTCAAAGAGAAACACCTGCATTCAAACTCCAACACTTGTTCTCGCAGCACAGTACGCTGGATTACTGAAGGGCTCTGAGAGGAAAGTCTCATGAAAACTTTGCTTTTTGCAGTTTTATTTCTATCTGACTGTTACTGGATGAAGAGGCAAGAGAGGGAAGTATGAAAGTTCTATAAAGATCTGAAATGTTTTGTTAACTATCAAATCATAAACTCAAGAGAACAGCCTGCAGGATTTGACACCAAACAAGACTAAAGAGACTACAGACAACAACAATGCTAACAAGCTGACAAGCTAATGTTTAGAAGTTGAAACCAACCACCATCTTAGTGAATTTCCATGCTAATATCACCTGCAGAGACTCGAGCTGGTTGTGGAAGAGTAACAGGTGAGTTATTCTCACCTGAACCCCCGCAGATAGCTGATCCGTAATCAAACAAAGTGCCATAATCAGGTCAAAGTTATTTCAGATCATTGTTAAGGGGGCAAACAGGTCCAAACTTAATTTAATGACCATCCTCACAGTGTTTATAGAGACACTTTGATTATGATCACAAGCATTAAACTTGTTGAGAGAAAAATCCCAGAATCACCAAAGTCAGCAAGGTTAAACC
>JAUZTA010000011.1:2543667-2554381 GCA_034780835.1 Ctenochaetus striatus | reverse complement strand
AGCAAACACACATAAAGACCCTTTGGCTTGATTACAGAATATTTACACTAAAACAGAAGTTTCTGTTTCAAACCAGATGTGAAAGATTGTTTCCAGTTTTAAAAAGTTCAAACCACATAAAACACAAGTTTGTATTCAAAAATAACTAAATGATAAATGACTTTGTTATCCTATCTTAGGATAAACATTAAGCTATAACCTCCATAAAGACTTAAGAAACCTAGAAATAGGATGGTAAAGACCCTGTACTAAATTAAATTACCTCTAAAAATGGCAGCAGCACTTTTGTGAAGTCTGAGGAGCCAAAAAACAACTGAAGACCACAAGTTTGAAGAAGAACAAATGGAAACTTGGAGAAGCTAACACTGGTGTTAGTTAGCCTGACTGAAAGACTGATGCTAATGTTAGCGTGGTGGAGAGGCTAAAAATGATTTAACCTGTTGGAGAGGCTAACACTGGTGTTAGCCTGTCGGAAAGGTTAACTGTGCTGTTAACTCGTTGGAGAAGCTAATACCAACCTGTAAACTTGTTGTAGATGCTAATGCTAATGCTAAACTGTTGGAGAAGCTAATACTGAAGTTGGCCTGTCAGAGAGGTTAACAATGTTATTTACTTGTTGTAGAAACTAATGCTAATTCTAGTCTGCTGATGAAGCTAACACTGATGTAAACCACTGGAAGAAGGAAACACTGATGTTAGCCTGCTAGCTTAAACGCCCCTGACTGTTTTTCAGCGGGTGTACAGTTTATATTCTCCTCCACTGACATGAATAATCCCTTTAAATTCACTGAAGCTAAATCGATCACCTGCCTTTTCTTGTCCATCATAGCAAGCTAGCTAGCTGTGACAGGTGAAATGAGACGGCTGTTACCATGGAAACAGGCGGTCTCATGTACATCCTGAACACAGATACAGGTGTGACTGGATGCTGATTGAAGAAAAAGTTCACAATTCTCGCTTATGTTTGAGATGAGAAGCCTGAACTTTGATACAACCAGGAGTTTAAGAAACACTTCTGTCAGAGGAAGATGAGATTTTTACGTCTCTGAGTCCAAAGTTAGGATAGGAAAAGAGCTCAGGACAGGTTTCTGTAGGAAGGACCCTGGTTTCCAACCTCTTTTTACACAAATCTGACTCCCTCGCCTCCCGTCTTCCTCAGGGCGTCTGTTACCTGGTTGACAATAACCTGTTGGAGTGGCGAGCAGAGTCAGTGGCCGAGTTTCTTTACAAAGAGGAGGGACTGAACAAGACCGCCATCGGCAACTTCCTAGGAGAAAGGTACCACAAGTAATCCGCTGAAATATACTTTATATTGTCAGATTATCAGTGTGGTGGCTTCAGTGACTGTTTCCCTGGTTTTCACACAGAGAGGAGATGCACCTGCAGATCCTGAAGGCCTTCGTGGGTTTGCATGAGTTCTCAGACCTGAATCTGGTGCAGGCACTGAGGTTTGTGTCACAAAATAACCTCTGCTATCAAAACAAGTGGGAAATGTCGCAGCAGGTTTTACCGATGGTGTAGAAATCCTCCTCCGTCTTGCCTTCTTGTGTTTGACATCTTGTGTGTGTGTGTGCGTGTGTGTGTTTTTACACCCCTGTTGACTTGCAGGCAGTTTCTGTGGAGCTTTCGTCTCCCAGGAGAAGCTCAGAAGATTGACAGGATGATGGAGGCGTTTGCAACCCGCTACTGCGACTGCAACCCAGGGGTCTTCCAGTCCACAGGTACGAACACACAAACCAGCTTTGTCTCGCCTGATTCTTTGTCTCAGGAAGTCCAATTAAAAAGTTTCATTATAGTTTCATTAATTTTAGAGATAAGAAAACAATACAAGTTATCTTCTGTTACTAAGAATCCATTTTTCTTTCCGTTGAAGCCTCCGTAACGTCTTATCTTCTCCGTCACTGATAACTGAAGTGTTTTCACTCAGGATTCAAGGGAATTTATTATTTTTAATGAGTGTTATTTTCACCACTGAATCAGAGGTAATGATGCACAGCTGAGGAAAACTAACCTGTGTGTGTGTGTGTGTGTGTGTGTGTGTGTGAAACAGACACATGCTACATCCTGTCTTTTGCCATCATCATGCTCAACACGAGTCTCCACAATCCCAACGTCAAAGACAAACCGAGCCTGCAGCGTTTCGTCTCCATGAACAGAGGAGTGAACAACGGCGAGGATCTGCCGGCTGAGCTGCTCACGGTCCGCTAACAACACCAACACCACAGTCTCACTAACGTCCTGTTCAAAAACACAGTGTTTGTCAGGAAACTCCACAAGATCTGCACCTCATTTTGTGTCACAGATAAACAAAGTCAACATTTTATTCTCTATACAAACAACTAAACATGCTCAGGGGGCTTAAAGCTAAATGCTAACATGCTTGTAATGCGAATGCTAACAAACTGATGCTAACCGAGCACAATATTTACAATGTTCACTATTTTAGTGTAGCATGCTAGCATGCTAACATCTGCTTATTAGCAGCAGACAGTGCAGCTATCATCAATAATTTTGAAAATATTTGGTCACAAATGAAAGTATAGGTTTAAATTAATTAAGATCAAATTAGTTAATTTCCGGCTATTGTATTTTTTAATATTTTCATTATAGAGGTCATCCAATTTAATGTAAAAATGAAGTCATTCAGGGGGCTTTCCAGGCTGTGTGATGGTTGTTTTTGTCTCTAAAGACTGAAGTGAGCTGGGAGATGTTCTACTTTTTACAGATACCAAACATTAACCTCTCTCATCATAAAATCCTTGCTGAAATATTTCTGTTTTTTGCCAAAAAAGTTCAAAATTTCTAAAATGTGAACTTGAAAAGGGGATAAATTAATAAATCTGACGGTGCAGACGTTATTTAAAAAGAAAACCTGAAGATAATAGTTTAACTTGAATGGAATTTGACATTTAATTTATCTTTTGTTGTTCTGGGGATTTTTTCTTTCTCTATCTCCTCTCATCTGGATTTTTAGTTTTCACTCTGACAGTAAATGTTCGTCACTTCAGCTTCTGTTGTCTTTCAGCTTTTATCTTCTAATGTCTGATGACTTTTAGGTCAGTTCAGGGTTTTTTCCATTGTGGTATTTTAGTTTTTCCCTCTTTCTCTAATTGTTAAATTAAAGACAAATCAGACTTTTGAAATTAGTTACAGTTTTTTATTTGATATTGAAACTGATGTTGTCTTTTGTCTCAAAATGTCTCCAGAAACTGTACGCGAGCATCCGCAGCGAGCCATTCAAAATCCCAGAGGATGATGGGAACGACCTCACGCTGACATTTTTTAACCCTGACAGAGAAGGCTGGCTCCTTAAAATAGGTGAGAACACTAATAAAACAAACTGAAGTGGTCTGCAGGCTTTTAGAGGAGAAAAAAGAGCGAGTCTGTGCTTTTTCTCCATTAACTTGTGTTTCCTTTGACGAAGGTGGCAGAGTGAAAACCTGGAAGAGGAGGTGGTTCATTCTGACAGACAGCTGCCTCTATTACTTTGAATACACCACAGTGAGCATCCGTCTTTCTGCTGCTAATAACACTTTACACCAACAAATCATGTGTTCATCATCGTGTTAAATCTGTCTCTAACATTCATCTCCTCCTGCAGGATAAAGATCCGATTGGGATTATTCCTCTGGAGAACCTTTGCGTCAGGAGTCTCCAGGACTCAAGCAAACCGGTAGAGTATCATTTCCTTTTTCATATCACAGTGGATGAGAAAGCGATGAGCTTCCTCTCACACAGAATCACAGCAGCTGCTCAATGAATTTCTAACACAAACGCTCGACACACTGAGTCACGAGGCTATCAGAAGACTAACAAAACCAACAGAACGGCGTATGAGTGCAGTAACGGTGCTACATGTGTGTGTCTGTGTGTGTTTGAACAGTATTGCCTGGAGTTATATAACCCGAAAGGACAAAAGATCAAGGCCTGCAAGACGGAAAACAAAGGCAGAGTGGTGCAGGGCAAACACCAGTCCTATAAGCTCAGTGCAGCCAGCGCAGAAGAGCGCGACAGCTGGATAGATGCGATCAGGTGAGAGCTGCCGCTGCCGCCGAGGACACATGGGAGGCCAGGTGCCTTCAGTGAGTCATGTTTGTCAAGGCTTAAGCAGGAACATCTGATCACAAGAAGTTAAAACCAGGCAACAAAAGATGACCAGGATGAACTCGTCTGACCTTCAGAAACTCAGACTTTCTCCAAAATTTCACATTTATCCTCTTAAATCTACAAACCAGAGTTCAAAACATGTAAAGAGAGTTTACAGATAAACTGTGATATCCTTTATCCTTAACCTTTAATTATCTATTTATTATGTTCTACTCAGCATTTTTGGGATTGAGGTTATAAACTAAAATCCTCTCCAGAGCTGAAATAACTCAGTGAATACTCAAAGTTAGCTTGTTAAGATGCTAGCTGCCCTGTGAGGCTGTGGGGCACAGGGGAGCTGTAAGCTAAATGTCAGTGTCAGCATGCTAACGCGTTGATGCTAATCTTCATGTCCTCTTTCAGGGCGAGCATCACCAAGGACCCGTTTTGTGATCTGGTGTCTCAGCGAAAGAGGAAGGTCACTGCAACACTTTCTCACAGGACTGAAACTTGAGACGGCGGTGGACATGAAGTTTGACTTTAAATCAGCCACATCGTGTGTTTCACAATAGAAGCTATTCAAGAAAATGAAAAACAGAACTCAGTCACACAGTATTTCGCAGAAATTTACAAATTGGGAACTAACTCTTGTAAAAAGAAAAGGGGTAAAAACTGTGAAAACTGAGCTATTTTTGGACGAAGTGTGAAGTTTTCCTGTTACTTCTGCAAACTGCACACACTACTGCTCCGACCTCAGGGGCTGAAACTACCCACAAACCTCTGCTGCAGAGGAACCAGAAGGCTGCACCCCCCCCACCAGAGTCCACAGACAGCAGGAAGTTGAGTTGTTTGTTTCGTGAATTGAATTCTGATCTGGTCCACAGGATGCACATCCAGGAACCTTCGACCAAACATCTGAACTAACTTTCACATTTTCCCCGGAAAGTCGATTGCAAAGAGACGCAAGACGAACCAAAGAGATGCAAAATGACTACCGAGAGCACAAAGAAACAAAAAATGACCCCAAAGAGAAACAAGATGTCCACAAAAGAGACGCAAAAACAACCTCAGAGAAGACGAATAACTGGAATGAGACAAAAATAACCACAAAATGATGCTGCATTGTTTGTGTCTGGGTGTCCATGGGGGGGTCGAGGGTCTTTTACATGTCTGAATCTGAGAGTCCATTGTCCATAATCTGTCAAGACTGCAGGCTATTTGGAATTACAAATAACAGAAACTAGCTGATATTATTCATATCAGAATACAGGTGTTAGCTTGCCATCCATTTATTGCACAGAATAAACTTAAACTATTAATAATGTAGTCATCGCCAGAAGAGGAAAACTCAGCACTTTGTTAAACCAGATCTGGATGTTTCTGCTTGGGATTTTTTTTAGGGAAAATCTATAGAAATTTATTTTAAAAAGTCTTTAACAAAAGGAAGGATTTGGTTTGGATCATGTGAATTTGGTCCAGAGTCTTTTTACTGATGAACTGTTGAAAAAAAAGTACAATAAAAAGCTAAAAGATGCTGTTTTGTTTTAAATTAACTTATAAATATTAAGCTTGTACAATTTATCTTATAAAGGTTGAATATATTTTTTACGTTAAGTGTTTTTTTTTTTGCTGTTGTATGTATAATTTAATGACTTTACATTGATGGAAGAATCAAACTTTTTAAATAAACCTCTGAATCTGTTTGTGTGGCTGTTTCTCCAGCAGATGGCGCTGCTCCATCACTTCATGTCACCGCTCGTGTTCAAACGTTCATCTTCGATGTGAAACACAGAGGAACTTTAACACATTATTACTGTACTGATGATTTGATGAGATATGAAGTTAAACTTCTGACAAATCCGGCAGTATCTTCTCATTTCAACATTTATGTAACTAGACCGAGAGGACTTGTGACGCGCTGAGGCTTTTCCTGTGCACTTCCTTTCCGTGTGAGTGTGTGTGTTGCTGTGGTGGAGTTGTGGCTTCCTGGGAGCAATACACACCAAAACAGCAACATAAACAAAAAAGTTTCTTTTTTTTTTGCGCAATGCATCTCCTCACAATGTTTTCTGTGCACATGAAGGATAAATACACTCCTGGAAACACTGATTCTATCTGTGACAAAACAGGTTTTAAAGGTTAAATGTCTGTGTGTGTGTTGATAAAATCAACATAATATCGTCTCAATTGTGAACGATGAAATCATGAAACTTTAAGGGTGAGGAGCTGAGTGCTCATGTAATAATGTAGTAACATTAACTGGTTGGAGTGTCAACATGTTGTCAGGAGATGGTTTCCAGTTTGTGCGTCACATGTTAAGAAAAGCCACATGAACAAATACACACATAATCCTTTTGTTTGTCTAAATGTCATCGATTAATGAACAGGATGATTTCCTGTCAGAGCTCTTAACAAACTGTTTTGAAACTCCAGTAACTCTTACTTTAGATGGAAATGCCTCATAAAAAGTTCCTGTAGGCACAAATAACAGAAACAGAGTTATGAACATAAGCTGTATTTAAAAAGGGAAAGGAAACAATGCAAAAATTACAGTTGTATTGATCTCATGTCCTTAAATCATAAAAGCATGAAACGTGATCTGGACTTCGTCTTCAGTCTCACATTAATCACATAAGAACCTTCGTGTTTTAAGCTAAAAGTGAACATTAGTGTCCTTACAGAGATTTTATTTTTTTTAGATCTTTTGGTCCAACTTTGCTTTAAAACTCTGGTTGTTTGATCTCAAGTGGTTCTCAAGGATTCACATTTTTGATCTATGACAGTTTCACATGAATAAAAACAACAATCCCATCGTGTGTTCAGACATTCAGAGTCCTCCTGAGCCAACGCCGCCTCGCTCAGCGCAGCGTACATTATTCACAGCCTGCACGCTCTCATGAACTCCCATTCTGCACCCAGGGTCCTCTGTAAGACGACACTCAGGGACAACGGCACAACCGATCGCTTTTCTAGTCTCCATAGCAACCAGGTCGGCTCACAGGTGTGATGTAATCCACCCACGCCGTCCGCGGTGCTCAGGTTCAAGCATAAGAGAGTAAAATATAAAAAAACAGCAGCTAACTGTGGAATAATTTAATACAAAAACATAGAAAATGATGGCAACAGAGGGTTGAGATTTTCTGGAGGACTTCATCACATGATTAGTTAAACTACAACATGTCGTCAGCCGTCACTCCCATGAGGCACAGGGAGGACTTTGACCAGGACAGACAGACGCTGAGGGCACTGATGTCCTGTAAAGTGAAACACCTGGTCGCAGTAAAGGTGATACTCATGTTTGATCACGAGATCCTCTTTATAACGGCACTGACAGGCCGTCCTCTCGTCCTCCGCCTCATGACTGGATGCAGTTCTTCTTTTGTTGACGCCGTCGGACTCTGGGTCCTGTTCAAGGACAGAAAACAAAGATTTTAATGAGCGACGGCATTAATAACATGATCAGTGACAGTTTGGTAAATAAATACCTCTTTAAAGTGTCACTTTTTAGCCACTTTTGGGGCAACAGAAACAGGTTTGATATCACAACATTGACATATTGTTAACTTTAAGAAGAATTTACTAGCAAACAGTTGATTATTTACACATCAATCAGTTATCAGTTAATGATGTCAGCATGGCAAAAAAATTACATATAAAACTGAACCTGAAACATTTATTTTGAGTAATTTCTTCTATTTTTTTTTTTCAAATGTAACAAATTTATCTCTTTGACATTGTAAACTAAATATGTTTGAATTTTGAACTGTTGATCAGAAAAAAAGGCATTTTATGAAAAAAAAGTCTGTAATTTTATAGATCAGATGATTAATGGATGGATTGAGAAAAAATCTGCACATTAATAATCAATACAAGTTTTTGTTATATGAGATAAACAGACAAACAATGAAATAAACAGACGCACCGTCTTCATCTGTGTTGATGATCTGCAGAGACATACTTCTCTGAATGCCCTTCGTGGGTTTCTTGTTCTTGATTTTCATTGAATTAAATCTGTCGATGTTCTCAAACAAGTCGTCTTGCTCATCTCCTGCGACGCCATTGGTCTCTGGCACTTTGATGAGGGGGGCGGGGCGCTGAGGAGTGACCACGCCTTCCTCTATAGTCTCTGTGCTCGGATTGGCTCCTCTTCCTCTCAAGAAGTGCCTGAAGGAGCTGCGTTTCTTCGGTCCGACCACCTGGTTCTTCTTCGAGCCTCCCTTTCCGTCCTCATCCTCCTCTGCAGGTGAGCTGGGGCTCTGCGGGGACACCTGGTTGCCGGGAATGATGCTGCTCAGCAGGTCGTTCCTCTGGCTCTGCCCATCGAGCAGCGAGTCGCCCGGAGTCGACAGGTCTTGAAGGGAACGTGCTAGGCCCCTGCTGTTCCCAAACACTAAAGAGTACTTAGGATTGTGGTATTTATGTGCAGGCACCTTCACGTCCGTCTGTCTGGAGTCGTTGGCAGATATTTGAAAGCGGGACGTGGAGACGGGTATAGGCTGGATTGGCTCCACCTTTGGCTTCTGGATGGGCGTAGGTAAAGGCGGCTTGGTGATGTTGAACTCCCTGTAGAGGTCCACCGGATCAGACACGGCGTACAGCTCCCTGAAGTCATTATCAAAGTGGTCCACGGTTTGTCCGGACATCACGGTGATAGTGTTCCTGTCCATCCGAGAGGAACTCCAGGTGAAGCTGAAGGAGAAGAGAAGAATCCAGATTTATTTAAGCTTTAATGAGTCAGACGAGTTGACTGCTTCGTTGTTCAAGGAAAGGATTTACTGTATACATGAAGTATATAAATGGGGATATACACAACTTAAATAGGTTCCCATTAACACATGGTCAATAAAAGCTAACAGGCTGAAGACAGTGAAAACCTTTCCAGCAGGTTAACATTACTGATAGCTTCTCCAAGGCTAACATCCAGGTTATCTTTCCAAAAAGCTAGCATTAGTTATCATCCCCATTTGGCAAACATCAGCATTAGCCTCTCTGATAGGCTAGCATCAGTGTTGGCTTTCCTACAGGCTAACATTCGTGTTAGCCTCTCTCTCCAAAGGGCTAACATCAATGTTAGCTTCTCTAACAGGCTAACATCAGTGTTAGCCTATTCAGCGAGCTAATATCAGTGTTAGCTTTCCAAAATGCTAACACTGCGTTAGCTTCTCCCGCAGGCTGACACTGTATTTATGAAGTATATTATTATACACTCTGTAGTACCGAATCATAGTACCTATTTTATTTAGTAACTGTTTTATTTAGGCCTTTAAATGTAATTCAGTTAGGAAAATAAACCATCACTAATGACCGTCTATACATGTTAATTTCTTTTTAGTACTTTGCAGTAACAGTGTGGCTCTTGGAAGCAGGAGAAGATGGTTTCTGTGACTAAAAGCTAAAAAACTTGATAGAAAAATCAGTCAAAAAGGCCCAAATTTCTTCACTCAGACTTCCAGTAATGATGATGATGAAGTTTCACATAGAAGTCAAAACATGACTGTGCTCATTTCTCCAGGCCGTCGTTCCTGTTTTGATACCAACGTTATTACCAGTGTTTTCATAAAGTTTACATAAAACAGTTTCATCACTGTTGTGGTCACCGACGTGGTTCACCAGACGACTCAGACCGAGCTGATAAAAGTTACCTGAAAGTCTGTGTCATGTGTTTTCTAAACTGTATCCACAACAGTTAAATCAGCTTATTTTTGCATGGAGTCTGGTGCAGGGCGGTTTTACAAGAGGAGGATTTCCTGGAAACATTTCAATGTTGTTCTACGAATAAAGCAAATTCAGGATTTTTTTCTGAACTATTCTTATAACTGATTATTTCATCTCACTGTATGCAGGTGGAGTAATGTAACTGAGTATATTTACTGTTGAATCTGTCATCTTGTCCAAGGTCATCCATGTTTTTAAAGTCAATTTTTCACTGCAGGACTTGTAATGGAGTACTGTTACAGTAGTGAAGGATCTGAGTATTTCCTCTACCACTGGAACTGTAGATTAAGTGTCAGATCACAGTTTCCTGTGTTTCACATTTTTACACATTTGTGCTCAAATCTGTCTTCACATTGATGGGTGTGAACAGGTAAACTAGTGTAGGTGGTGTAAATGTTTCCTTGGAACTGGAACAATTTGAATAAACACTCAGCTGACGCAGAAAAAGCTTCCTCATCGTAAAACACAGGTTTTACACGTCTGCTTCAGCCGCAGCAGACGCATGGATGCCAAACAATGGGCTCAAAATGAAAGATCAGTGGCAGATAAGGACACTGTGACACAAAACAACAAGAGTAACTGATGTGCTGACCTGTGATGAACTTTCTGTTTTGTGCCTGCTGATTTAAGAGGAAGCTGTTCATTTTTAAAAGACTTCCAGCAACTTAACATCTGGATTTGAAAGTGAGGAGAGAAAATTATCAGCAGCTTCAGGTTTACATACACCAAATCTGCAGTTTAAAGGCTAATTAAATTAAACAATACATAATATTTTGAACAATAAGTACATTTTTGGAATAGTTTTGTTTTCAAAGCAGCCAAATCTTTTACCAAACATGCTTTAAAGTGCAGAATTGATGCTGACAAAACAAATAAATCCTTTGTTTTTAGGAGCTTCCTCAGCGGATGGAAG
>JAUZTA010000011.1:2454682-2466948 GCA_034780835.1 Ctenochaetus striatus | reverse complement strand
ATCCAGTGTTAGCTGATGCTGACTTGAACCAATCAAATCAAATTACTCTGAATAATAATGAAAAATAATTTATTTATATACTGTCCTGTCAGCCCGGGGGGGGGGGGATCTCCTCTTGTGTCGTTGCATTAAGAACAAACAGAAACCTCTCGACCTTCCTAAAGTGCCTGCACACTTCAAAGCTCTTTGCAGAGACAAACTGACCCCCATGTCGCCAAAGTGTCTCCCCCCGTGGTGGTGCAGGGAGGGGCATCATGGCTGCTCTCCAGGTTATTGTCGGGGGTGTTTCAGATCAGCCCTGGTGCTTCCTCTCACTCGCTGCTCCTCATGTTACAGAGCTGCTGAGTCAAACCTCAAGTACCACAAACCTAAATCTGCTTATTTGAGAAGTAAATGTACTTCTGCGTGTCCTTAAAGTCGTCACATAAGGTGGAATGATTTATTCCAGGCAGAACGAGACTCTTTGCTTTCCAAGGACATGCCTGTGAGGTCGTATCTGCAGCTGTAAGCGTCGCTTTATTTCGTGACATGAAAGCAGATCGGTCCTTTTTGAAGCTGAGGCAACATCCTGGTCACTCTGTGGGAACAGAAACAGTCTGGGAGACGATTTGAAATACTTGAACTATAAATCTCTTGAGGGAAAAAAAAGCCCCACCATGTTATAATTCACTGATATTGAAATTTTTAATTATTCATCAAGTTTGAAATGACTTTAATTAAGTTTCATGCATGCAATTAGGCAGCCGTGACATAAATCCCCAAACTCTTTAATGTGGTGGAAAAGAACAAGAGGAGGACTGAGATTGGAGTTACGTAACTTCTGCCTGTCCTCGTTTTTCAGGCACAAAAATGGCCCTGAAGTTTTTGAGGAAGAAGACCACCAAGCTGAAGAGCTTCCTAAGAGAGTACAGCATCTCCCTCTACCTGTCGCCCTGCCCGTTCATCATCAACATGTACGGCATCGCCTTCGAAACCGACGACTTCTACATCTTCGCTCAGGAGTACGCTCTGGCAGGAGATCTGTTCGACATCATCCCTCCACAGGTGAGATCAAACGTGAATCTATGAACAAAAAAAAAAGCTTCCTGTTGGATAAATCATCCGTGAGTTTATTTCAGCATAAGAGTTTTTTCTCTGAACGCTCTTATTCAGGTACAATCATACTGTGTTTCCTTTGGACTGCAAACTGGCATCCAGTGCTGTTATTTTAGACATTTAGCTGTGGAGCGTCGTCTCTTATGATGCCAAAACACAAAAAATCCGCCAGATTTTTACTGTGAAATAACATCAAAATAAAAGTCCGGAAAGTTCTGAACTAGGTTCTTTGGCCTGGGAACCTTCATACTGAATAATCAGGTGTTTCCAAGGTTAAAAAATCTGAATTCAGTTCTTTTGAATTTCAAAAACACCTGATTATTCAGTATGAAGGTTGCCAGGTCAAAGAGCCCAGTTCAGACCTTTCCAGACTTTTATTTTGATATTGTTTCACAGTAAGGTTGTTGATGGTGGGGTCCATTAAAGTGTAGAGCCCTTGGTTGAAAACAATAACTGACTTATGGCAGTCTGTGAGTCTGGTTTGCCTGAGAATTTAGAAAATTTAGGTTAGTCTGTTTGTTTCTCATTTTTGAGGGAAAATTACGAACGGGCTTTGACCAAAATGCTTCTGATGGACCTAAAACCAATTGGAGTGATGAAACAGCACTGAGTGACACTCGATAGTTTGAATATTCTCAGATGACAGCTGAACAGCAGCCTTTAATATGTTGTGTTTGATCAGACAGTTTGACACTTTAATCCCAGTTTTATGAGTCTGTTGGGTTTTGCTGGACAGACCTTCAGGTTGGACACCTTCAACCAATCAGAACAAAGAAGTGTGACATGTGACTTTTCAAATCAGGATTGTAAAGCTCCTGTCAGTAATTGTAGGTGAGGAGAGGTAGAAATCGACCTGAATAAAAAGAAGGAGCTGGACTAGTTTACTAGATTACTTCTTCCAAAACTTAATGCCCAGTTCCTCTTCAGCTGATGGAGTCCTGAAGTGCTTTCACCCTTGTGACCTCAATGTTTTCACTCCATGCAGGTTGGACTTCCTGAGATGGTAGCTAAGCGCTGCGTCCACCAGGTGGCCATCGCCCTGGACTACCTGCACGGCAAGAAACTGGTCCATAGAGACATCAAACCAGAGAACATCCTGATTTTTGACAAAGAGTGTCGGAAGGTCAAGCTGTCAGACTTTGGCATGACGCGGCGCGCCGGTTCTCCGGTGAAGCGTGTGAGTGGCACGATCCCGTACACTGCGCCGGAGCTGTGTGACACTTCGCGGCACGAAGGCTTCTGCGTGGACTACAGCACCGACGTGTGGGCGTTCGGCGTGCTGCTCTTTTGCATGCTGACAGGAAACTTCCCCTGGGAGAAGGCCATGCCTAACGACGCCTTCTACGAAGAGTTTGTGCGCTGGCAGCGTCGCCGGACGAGCACAGTGCCGTCACAGTGGCGTCGCTTCACAGATGAAGCTTTACGAATGTTTCGTAGACTCCTCTCCATCGAGCAGGAGCGCCGCTGTTCGGTCAAAGAGGTCTTCACCTACTTCAACCAGTGCTGGATGTTGGATACGGAGAACGGTAACGGCAGTGGCACCTTGGCGAGCACCGCGCCTCCTCTGGACATCAGCTCGTCCTCGTCTGAAGAGGACGTGTTAGTGGACAGACTGAAGCAGCAGAGCTTGTCACCTGCTTGTGTTGGGGCGAAGGGAAGCATCATGATGGACACTCATTACTCCTCCATGTCCACTAACAGCTCGCCCTCCTCCACCGGCAGCTATGAGCGCGTCAACAGAGAAAACAACGAGAGAGGACGCATCCTGGTGGCCACGCCCATTGAAATCTGCGTGTAAAGGCGGTGAACTCAGCGTTACAGGCCGCCTGCTCGCACATGAACGGCTGGTGTGAGCTGAAGAGGAAGATCTCTCCAAGTCTGAGAAAGAGAGGAAGAAGTGAGGAAGGAAGAAGAAAAGTGTGGCGACTGGTGCGAAGCATCAGGAAACTATCAGCAGTCCAACATACGTTGTAGCTTCGCTGCGAATTTAGTCGTTTCTGGTGAAGACAAAATCCGAGGAAATGACCAGCGAGGAAATCAGACGCCTCCAGTATGTGGTTGATTCTTCAGTTACTGAAATAAAAACATGAGCTTACTGGACAAACTGTTAAGAAAAAACAACCAAAAACAATCATAATCCAGCAATACATTCAGATGTTTGGAATAATCCAGTCCCTGCAAAAATAATCTGTGAATTAAAAAGATGTGACCGGCTTTCAGTAAGATGATTTGTTACTGATGGTACTGTTGTGTGTTTATCGTAGTGAACCATTTCCATGTTTGGTAGATGTTTATGTGAAAGGTGAAGTCTGTCTTAGTTTTTTGTATATTTTTTTTTAAATTTGGAGTTAAATTATTTATTTATGTCAGATACATATTTATGGTTTGTTCTATTAAGTTGCAACAAAAATCAGAAGTCTGTTTTGGCGTTTTTTTTGTTTGTTCTGTTTATTTTTTTTTGTTTGGGAAAAATAAATTAAACTAATGGATATTTGGACCTTTTTTTAAGTCGTGGTGATCTCTCATCTAAGTAGATGTATGTAGACGGTGTTTTTCTCAACCAAAATGTCCTTTTTTTGTTTTAAATGGTTTGTACAGTGGCAACCAAGTATGTAACCAGCTGAAAATGCACCTTATGGTCAGTAAAAAGTGTTGGATATCCTCTTAATGGAGGTCTTAACAGGTCCAAAAGGACTAAGACCTAAATTGTGCTACCTAGAACTGAACCAGACCTATCAATCACTCTTTGCCAAGGGAGCAGAAACAATAAACTGACAAGAAGAAAAGAGCTACTCGCTGCAAATTCTCCGGGCGAAGATCTGATGGGCCCAACTGGACTCAGACTTTGTAGTTGGGAGTTGGGCCATGTTTGCGTTCTCACGCAGCTCCTTTGGGTAATGACCAGATTCGTAAATTTGTGGTGGCAGTGCATGAAAAAAAGAGATAAGGAAGAGCTACGGGATGTAAATCTACTATTTGACACATTTCTACTATACACAGTTGTTTCAGTCATATCGCCGCATCCTACCATCGTCATTGCCAATGAAGTTGATTGAATACCTCAATTCTTTCACCTTTTTTTTGTTTGTTTTTCAGATCAGTAAAGAAGGCATCTATCTTTATATCATGATTGTTTCAATCTTAATCCCTCATTTTTACCACTTAAACAAAACGTTAAACGTTCCCAGGACTTAGTCATGGCATAAAATGCGAACAAAGATCAGATCTCGACCTGTGAAGACCTCTACTTTTAACTTTACTAGCCAGTCCTCCCATTAAACTGCAGTGTACTGGGACCTTGCAGGATGTTGGTGCAGCCTGTTTCCTTTAAGATAAAAAATGATCACTGTAATTATCTACTTATTATTACCAACAAATAGAAGATAAGCATCCAAAACATAATTGATAATCCTCATATACTACATGCACAGGTAAAAGATTCAAGATCATACATTTCATTTAGCAGTAATTTTTTTTTTTTTTTAAATGGACACGATTTAAAAATACATCCTTATCAGTGACCACACCAATTTGTCTTTGACCTCAGTATAATGCAATTCAGTACTTTTTGATATTTCACGAGTTATTAACTTTTTATTCCATTTTTTGCTGTAAAATTCAATAGATGGTGAAACCCTGAAAATGTAAGTCAGGATGAATGAATTGAGAAAACAGTTTTTTTGGATTTGGGGGTAAAAATGCTTCAGCAGTTGCTCTCTTGTGTTTTCAGAAGTATTGCATGAAGTAATAGTTACTGTTGTGAAATTTGTTGAAATAAACACCCTGAGAATTAAAGTAGGCTCTGCTTTTTATTTTAATTAAACTGATGTTTGACATTTTTTGAAATAAGCTTTTTCCTCTTTTTTGAGAAAGTTACTCGAAAAAAGATTTGGTGATCATGTTGCTAAGGCGAGCAGTCTGTTCGCTTACATTGGCTAGCAGAAGTAGGCTAAAGCTGCTAGCTTTGCTCCAACCAACTTAAACAAAAATCCACTTACAACTATTATTAAAATTTAGAGGTCCATATATTAAACTTAGTTTACTTAATCTGAAGAGAAACTTAAGTCTAAAATGAAGAATGTGGCATTTTATAAAAAATAAGGTTTGATAATCAGTGGTGTTTGGTTTAATTTCTAGCCTTTTTGCTAACGTTAAAGCCGAACGGCCATTGGCTAAGGCGTCAGTATAGATTTAAATGACAGATTTATATTTAGTTGGATTGATATTGGCTAAAATTATACTTATCAAAAATTGGTTCCTTTTTTTAAATCTGAACTTCACTGCTTTGGCCACATTAGTCTGCAGTACAGTGGTTAAGCTGTAAAATTAGTGATAGAAATGTGCATGGTGTTGCTAATAACAACTAAATCTTTCTTTAGTTTTATTTCTTTTGGTGTTGGAGAGCTTCAGATAGTAAAAAAGTAACACAGGAAACAACATTGTGCCTAGTTATTCCACCAAGACTTCAACTTTTTCAGACATTTCTTACATTTCACAAAAGATGAAATGATTCAATCACAAATGGAGCTGGATTCTCTCCTAAAGAGACTTTGAGGCATCAAACATCTGTGAGCTAGAAAGAGTTGATGTTCGCTTTTCATTTTAATTGATTGAATGTCAGATTTAAACTCAAGGTACCAGTTTTGTTTTGTTTTTTTTTTTAATTGTGCATCTCTGCTTTACAAACAAAAACGAAAACAGACTGAAAACCAGATCGTTTGGTGCATTAGATCGAGCTTTACTGTGTGTCAGTCACATAAACTTGCCTCAGTAGACTCACTGAGGCATGTTCCCAGCTCAGCAGTAATGAGCAGCGTCTGCCTGCAAAACCTTGCTGGAAGCTGAATTACGTAACACTCCCACCCAGGTAGGACTGAATCTGATTTAAGGTTACAGTCAAAAAAAAAGATATCCATACATCAACAGTAGATCAGCTCAACTGAGGCAAAAAAAAGCCCTTTGGTTCTTCTGCAGCAAAAACATTCAAACTGACTGCAGCCTGCAGATGTGCACAACACACAGCATTTTCACAGACTGATCAGAAAGAGAAAAGGATGAAAACTAGTCTTTGCAATGTCGGTTCAACAGAATATAAAGAACCAAAGGAGAAAAACAACCAAGTGCAGCTGAGCTGGAGAGCAAAAACCATGAAGCAACGCTGCATGTTCTGCATAGCAATTACAACCGAGCTCTGCACTCACTGATCTCAGTGTTTCTGAAACCATGTTTACATATTCACTGCCAGCAACGAGGCAGCGTGAAGGTCTGCTAAAGCACAAAGGACAGCTGATGACCTGTGGATGGACACAGTGAGGTCACTTCACTCTTCACTTTAACACTCAAATCCTCTTTACTCAACACCCAAATGCCCTCTATCAAAGTTCTCATCTCCCTATTTTATGATTTTTCCCAATTTTATGAGACCTGTTTTAACCAGATTTGAACTATTCCAGAAGTCTGGAAGTCAGTTTCAGTGCTTTGTGCTGAATCAGCAGTGCCGTGCTGCACAGATACAGATTCAGAGGAGGATTGTGATCAGAAAAGAGCCTGTTGGTCATAAAAGCAGAGATAAACCTGCAGCCTGAGCGAGAGATGCTGAATGTGAGGAGACAAAACAAAGATAAGGAAAACAATAAAAAAAAAGAGAGGAAAGGTGATAAAAAGAAGAGAAATAAAAACAGAGGAAGAGACGGCCTCTTCCACAGCTGCAGGCGTAAACACTGTAATGAGAGGATGTGACATCGGCACGAACATTTCAACCACAAAACAAACACAAACAGCAAAATACCACAAACACACAGTCAGAACTGCAGCACACACAGTCTGCAGCCATGACTTCACCTACTGCTAACAATCACAATGCTATCATGCTAATGTTTGGTAATCAGTAACTTTGTAGCATGCTAGCATTTGCTAATTAGCCATGAACATAAAGTACAGCAGAGGCTGATGGGAAAGCGTTTCTCAAAATTAAACAAATGTTCATAGTTGCAGTAAATGAATCTTAGTGTCTTTGCTGATCCTCTGACTTCTCCTCTAGCACCACCATGAGGTCAAAGGTTTAACTGGTCCAAGATTGTTTGGTGGTAAAGTACAACTGAGGTCACAGATTCATATTTTAAGAACCCTGTGCTTTCTTTATTCTGTCTCTCCTTTTTGTTCTGTTTCTGTGCAGTAGAGACGTTGAATCCTGAAGCTCTGCAGACCAGAACTAAAGGTTTATCTTTAAATGTTGAGGTTAAAGACAGGCCTTCACAAGCCTGTCATGCAAATTTTTCACAGAGGCTCAAACATTTTCATCTACCATGGACACAAATATTCATTTTTTAATTGACTTGGGATGTAATCGCCCCGTATGAAAGATTTGCTTCATGATTCATCCAAACACATCAGAACAATTCAGCTTTCATGACTCAGCAAATTAATGAATATTAACTGACCTGATCCCAGTGATTCCAGTTTCATGTTCTTATCAGCAGAACGACATCAAAAACTGTCGACTGTGTTACTTTTAAACATGCACGCACTCTCACTCTGTTAATTAAAAGCTTATCTGCATCTTTTATTCAACAATCTGATGGATCTTCGGCTGGAGTGACACACACCAGCTGCTGCAGCCTGAACTGCTGAAACGCTGCATTAAGAAGATCCTGCCTCTTGCTGACGGCGTCCGTATGCTCGCACAGGCCGTCAGGCTGCTTCAGCAGGTGAAAGCAGTCAGTCGATCTGAGTTTCACGAGGTCCAACAAAGAGGTGACAAACACCTTCCACAAGCAGCAGCAGCTCACAGCAAAGACGAGACCAGTTCTTTCAAATGATCTGATTTTTGGGCTTTTTGGTTCACACACCACCAATAAACCATCTTATGAACGTCTCTTGTGGTTCTTCTGCACAGTTGACCTCAGGTGAACCTCACTTTGTGCATGCACCGTACATAGCAGGAACAAGGATTCACTTCATCCTGCAAATCCAGTTCACTCGTCCCTCCTAAAGAATTGTTTAAAAAGAAAAATTTTGTACTGACAAGGTTGGATGCAGGAAGTGGAGCTGCAGTTGGTGCAGTTGGTACAAGGGCAACTTGTTAGCTTGTTAGCAACATTAGTTCACATCAAATAACTCAGCATATTTTTTTTAATGTGCAATACAACCATCTTTGAAACTAATACAAACAGACAAGGAAGACAGAAGTAAACAAGAGTCTCAGATTTGGTTTTTGGCTGCAGAGGTTAATTTAAAATCACAAAACTCAGTTATTTAGTTGTATTTTTGATTTCAAAAGTGACCTAATGTTTACAACCTTCTTCCTCCGACACAGTGACTGCACAAGTTGTGGGATCTTGTTTGATTTAAATTAAGGTTTATAATGTTTTCTTATGAAAATGATTCCTTCTGGTTTCAAGATGATGAACTGTAAACAATTCTTGTCACACAAACATCTCCAGGTTTTGGTGACTCATCAAAAATTTCAGACAAACTTAGTTTCTTGCAGCAAAAACATTCTGGAGCATCATGGTTCAAATTCCTTCATGAACAGCATTCAACAGGCTGTTTGACAGTTTTGCAAAACAAACACTGAAAAAGTTCATTGCAAGATTTTTAAAGCCAAAAAAGACAAGGGCTCAATTTTATTGACTTTTATTAAATAACATTAATTTTTTTTATTTCTCAAAGAATAAAAAGTGCAGACATTAAATCAAACCCTGACACTTTACTTAAAACCTTCTGCTTTTAAACATTTAACGCTTTTAAAACCTTCTTATGAACCGTCACATCAGCACAGTTACGACTCGCAGACTGAAATACAAGAGCTCATACAAAGATGGATAATCAAAGCTGCACTAGGCGACTTCAGCTCTACAGGGCAACTACAAGAAAAATATATTAAAGGGTCAGTTCACCAAAATCACAAAGAAATATTTGTTCTGTGGGTTAAAGATCTTCACAGGAAACCTATGAACAAAAAAAAAGACCCCAAAAAATATACGTATGTGTATTACTGCCTTAGCCTAACTGTATTTTGTACAAACATACATGTGCCACAAGATGGCAGTAGCTACATTTACAGTCCCATAATGGAACTGCACAAGCGTTGAATTATCCACAAGTTCCTGAAATCATTTCACAATAAAAGCCATATTAAGAAATAAAGGGATTCAGTTCACTGAAACACTCGAGACTTTTAATTTGAAACAAATACAGGAAGTGTTGGGTTTGTGTTAACATCATTATGCAGTGACAGGCGCAGAGAACACACATACATTTCCGACAGATAAAATTAAAGGCCTGTCTCTAATACGAGCCTGCTGCAACAAAGCTACCGTCTGCAGAAGTTACAGCGACTATCCGAGTAAATTCAGTGGATTGTTGGTCAATTAACAGCAATATAATAAAGAAAACAGCAGCAAACCCTCAACATCTGAGAGGCTGGAATTAGTATTTGTTTTGATTTTTAGAAAAAAAATACTTCCTGTTACATCAGTCCCTCTAAGAACAGTTGGGTTTGTTTGCTTTCGCTGAACTGACCTTTTAACTTTCGTAGGAAAATAAATCACCAGCCCGACAATGAACACTGAATGCTGACATTTGCAGCTTTCTCTGAACTTTTCTGAACTGTTCTATGAGATGTTTTGTCCATTTTAAGTTTCTACATCCTGAGAGAAGAGAAGCATCTAAACCCGGAAATAACTCCGCTTCAATATGGTGGATGTAGGCCTACAGTTTCTCTCCTGCAGAGGACGAGATGTTCTCTGCTGCCGTCACATTTTAATGGTTTAGACAGGAATTCTGTATTAATACATTAATGTAAAGCTTAGTGCAGCTTTATATTCATTTTAAATAATTTTAGTAAAAAGAGAAGAAGAGAATCTACAAATAGACAAATAACTTATAGAATAAAATTATACTATAAAGTGCGTCGTAGCAAACATCAACTGTGCATGCAACTCGATAAAAAATAAATTATGTTGGTTAAGTGATTACTGAAGGGTCAGTAACTGGAATAGAAAAGTAGTACAAAAAGTGTAGAAGGAAAAGAAGTGGCCCTATATAAAGATCTCATATTCTATACAACAAATCCATAAAGCTTATTGAAACTCTAACGTTGTTCTTATGTTCAAATAATAAACTGTATTTGTGACGTGGCTTGTCCAAGTGTTGATCTCCACAGAGAGGAATAAATAGCCATACACACCTCCACATGTACACACTCGCACACCCACACACACCCACACACACCCACACACCTCCCAGAAACCGGACAAAACAAAGACACATCTTATAAAAATCCGTATGTGGCCCCTGGTTGATCTGCCTGCGATGACGAGCGACTTTCGCCTTCAGCTCCACGAAACAAACACGTTTGCATTTACGAGTGTTAAAAAGCTGCAGAGGTGAAATCAGGCAGATCACGTCACACCCTGAGGAGATCTGTGGATCCTTCTGGAAAGACATAAAGAAACCTTTCTCTAAGTTTCATTCGTACGCAGTTAGAAGTCTCATTGTTACAAGTAAGTAGAGCTGCAACTAAAAGCAGTTTTTATTGTTGATTTATCTTCAGATCATTTTCTAAAACCAGTTCAAGAGTCTTTGAAATGTTGAGGAGAGGAAAAAGGCCCGTTTCGATATCTGAGAACATCTCAGTGCAGAATTTTATTCTGTTGTCAGACAAACTTTCTCCGTGGCTGAGTCCGAAAATAACGTATAAAATCAGAAGCACAACGAACAGCACGCTGCTGGTTTTCTGACGTTCACCGGGTTTCACAGCATGAATTAGTGTCTGAGGTTCAAACTGTTGATTAGTTCGTGCTTCCGGACAAACAACCCGAACTGTGACAAGCTGAGACCGGACTCTCCGGACTCTCTGAAAGGTAAAACTAGGCTACAATTTCTTCATTTTCATTCATCCGCTGACTTCAGCTGACTGTGGCTTTGCCTCCATTTATCCTTTACTTTTCACTAATTCTACCTCTCTGCTCACTTTGTTTCATCTTTAGTTTTCTCAGGCACCATAAACATCCGTAGAAAGAGCCCGTTGGTTGGGAACAAGGTGACATTTTCTAAATTCTTGTTTGATCCGGCAACAGTCTAAAAATAATATTCTGTGAGCTTTAATTTGAGGCCAAAAAAGCTGCAAATTCTCACATTTGAGAAGCTGCAACCATCAAATGTTTGACTTTCTCTTTAAAAATTACTTTGATAATCAATTCTCATTATAGTCGCTGACTAATTTTCTCCCGATGAATTAACGGACTGATCGTTGCAGCTCTACGAACAATCACAGTTCTACGTGATTTAATGACTCTTTATTTTAAATTTACCTCCAGTGTTCCCAAACGTCTTTCGCGTCATCTCTTGTGTTTTCTGGTCACACTTGTCAACAGTTTGTTCTGTTGGATAAAAAACACAAACAGGAAAAAAATAAACTTAGGTTTTTTCTTCAGCAGGAAACGTGATGATTTTTGTAACAACAAAAATCTGCTTCTCTGCTTTATAATAAACAAAACTGATTTTTTAAACTTACTGAATAAAACTGCATATTTGGTCAAACACACATAATTTCAAAAAGCTGATTTTGACTAAAAGAAGTCACCGTGTTTTCTCTTTGTAGGTCAGTTTGATAGATTTTTCGCAGGTTGATCCAGAACCATAAAAACCAAACAGACCAAAACAGACACACAGGTGTCCACATACTTTTGGCCGTATAGAACAGTTTGCCCTTTTCTCATCTCACTCTTCTTCTCTTCTAAATCCAATATTTATCATATTTGCTGTATATTTTCACAAATATCAGGATTCATTTAACGAGCTGCTTCTTCTCCCTCCGTGTTTTCTGTTTGTTTCCATAGAAACAAGGTTGCAATCACGTGGAGTTTCCAAACACACACACGTTTGTCTATGATGTATCTTTCACACACACACACTATTACATTTCCATACTCACACAACATGAAGGATGAAGTATTTTTATAGACAGTACACCAGTCTGAAGGTGTCACTACTGACCCCTAGAGGCCAAGCAGATCCTCACATTTACATTTACCTTGTGCTCCGGACAGCGAATTGAGAAGTTGTCTTCATTTAACATGCAGCCTGAAAAAAAACAACAAACAACACGAAATTAAACGTAAAACACAATTTATTCAATATTTTTTAATTAAGCCAGAGTTATAATG
>JAUZTA010000011.1:2389860-2400126 GCA_034780835.1 Ctenochaetus striatus | reverse complement strand
AATATTTTTTATGAAATATATGAAATGAGATTTTTCACCCACCACAACAAATTTTGACCTCATGGGGGCGCCAGAGGAAAGGTCAAGAAATCACCAAAGTTAATAAGGTTTATCCACTGATCAACATAAACGTTTGTGTCTGTGTTTGATGATAAATCATTCAACACTTGTTGACATTTTTCAGTCCGGACCAAAGCTGTGAAATAAACCGCCTACAGACCAACGCTGTCGTTTGTAAAGCTGCTGTGATAACATTAATTACCATTGTGTTATTTGTTATAAATGTAGAAAGCAGAGAGAGTTTGATTGCACAGTTACGCTCTTTTGCAAACTTGTCAGTAGTTTCCACATCAACATACGAAAAGACTACGTAACTGAGCAGCAATCATCTGCATTATTTCATAAGAAGCTGTAATTTTGCTTTAGCTGCGATTCTCAGCCAAGAGTCTCAGATGAAATCAGCTCATGACAGACGAACACTGTATATCCTGGACTCTGGCCACCTGAAGAGATTATTTCTGCAGCAGAAATACTGTTAGTGTGAAATGATAAGATCAGGAGCTGCAGGAAAAAAAACAAATATAATAAGCTGAACAATAATTGGGATTTTAATTTTGAATGTGAGTTTTCCTTCAGTTTAAAAATATATTTAGAGGGCCAATCGTATTTTATTTTGCATCATCAGTGACAAACTCCATGATCAGTGATAGAAATGCATCTCTGTGTTGTGATGGAGGTAAAGAAATCCAGTCAGAGTTTCATATACTGTTGTTCCAATAGATGTCAGGCTTTCTCCGTCACAGACCTTCTCCTTCACTCCTGTTTCGGTCAAACACAGTTTGATTAATGTCTCAAATTAGAAAATGTTCAGCATCCGTTCCATCAATGAGAGACACGTCAGCCGCTTATAAAACAAAGCAGCTGTTTCAACTGAAAAGCAAATCCCTGATTTACAGTTAAATGAAAAGATAGATTTTTTTAAATCAGTGATTCAATTAAAATTAGAATAAAAATGGTGAAATAAATCCAAATAGTGTGTGAGGAGCCCTAACGTGCATTAACATTAATGCATTTTGTTAACTTATCAGCAACGAGCGCCAACAGTAGTGTGAAAAAAGGTTCTTAACACCATTCTTTAAGCATATTTGCAGACGTCCCTGCAAATGTAAACACTGTATATTTGTCGCCAAGTCGTCATCATCTTTATAGCAACAAGCGCCGGCTGATCTTCTCAGCGGCGAATGAGCTCTGCGATGAACCGAACGCTCACACAGCGTGGAGGAAGCAGCTCATCCCATCTGTTCCTGAGTAACACTTAAGAGTGAAACTTTTAAAATGTACTTTTTATTAACAAGCAGAACCACCTGGCCCAGATCATAGGAGAACAGGCCCCCCGGACATGAAAACAGCCCCCGAACCAACCACATACAGGAGCAGACGGCCAGACAGAAAGAGGCACAAACAGCTGCAGTCGCATCGTTTAGAGCAGTTTTTTATTTTTTTGTCTTTGTGGTTTTGTGAGCTTTTTTTGTTCGGTTGTTTAATTTTGTTTCTCTGTGATTATTTCATGTTTCATTGTGGTCATTTTGTACGCATCTTGTTGTGATTTCATGTTTCTTTGTGGCTGTTCTGAGTCTCATTGTGGTCATTTTGAAACTCTGTAGTTGTTTTTATCTTAGTCATTCGAGTGTCTCTTAACCGCTTGGGCCCCCTGTTCCTGTTCCCATCCATTCAGTCCATCCATGATGTAACAGAACACTGAGATCATTTTCTGACTCAGTCCAAAACCTTTGTTGGCCTCATTCAGTAGGCGAATAAATTTTGATGCAACTTGGGTTGAAAAAAGCCAGATCTCCTCAGTTGAAGCGTTGCGGATCTGCTGCCTGCACATCCTGCAGCTTGCCACAGATTAGCGTAGAGACGCTGAAACTGTAGCCGTCTTCCCTTCCTCCCACGAATAATATTGCATGGAGAGATTTGATGAAATGCATGTTGTGTCAAGCCGGCCATGTAACCTCAGTTCCCGAAAAAGAATCTGGGCTTCCCAGACACACGTGATGTGTGGCAAGGAACAAAACCAAATATTCTCCTGTATTACAAATTTAATTCCAAGAACAAGAGTCAATCTAGGTCCAGGAAATCAGCCCTGAAACTGTTCCAGTGGGGCATTGGGACAGGGTTAGCAAGTCTATTCTTAGCAATATGCTTCTCCTTGTTGCTCTGGTGCATTGTCCATTTCCACCGCATATGTCGTGCCTGTGGACGGTTTGTGGCCGTTGACCGGCAGTTCCAGCTGTGCTTCAGCATCAGCAGGCACAGCAGTCAGGTACATGTCCCACATCTGCTCCGGGAGGTCCAGCTCCATCATCTTCTGCTTGATCATCAGGCTCTTCTCGATGTTCCGCCGCTTGTATTTGAACTCTATGATGGTCTTTGTGTACCTGTTGAGCGCCGTCACTGCGGAGCCCATGCAGGTGCCGAAAGAGCCCCACGCTAATCTGAGAAGAAATGTGAAAACAGTTAGCGGAACAAAGTCACACCGGTATTCAAGAACCAAACTGCCCAACTGAAGAACTGAAGTTTGACTCTTTGCTTTTTAATAATATTTGTAACAAATTTAATACCTGCATAACAGTTTAGAAAGGTGTTGCTGGCGTGCAGTTCCCCAAAACGATCGGTATTTACTGTCTATTTCTAAGCAACTTATTGAGTAGTTAGTGAACAATAAAGTAATTTCACAACTGATCTACAGAGGCTTAATCCTGATGCTCTGATTACGATTTATCAGACTAGAAACGGTACCTAGCAAGAAGTAAGTTACAGATAGCAAGAAGTAAGTTACAGTTAGCAAGCTTATAACTAGCTTAAAACTAGCTTGACTGTGGCACTATTAGCTTGTTTCTATGGGGAAAAAAATGCGAAGTCACAGATATTTATCAGTACAAATAAATGAAATAAATCTGATTTTTATTTTGCTGGTCTGAAAGCTGATTTTACCCATGAAAATCCAACTCTTTGCCCAACTTTGTAACAGAACTGTAATTTGCTTGTTATACAAATAGCAAATCTTTGTCACACAGCTAAAGAAGAAAGTGTAAATTTTCTTAAAAATTTTGACAGACATCTGTTCAGTAGCAAAGTTTAACACTTTAGAGGTTCAATCCTACTGATAGGTTTGTATTTAACTTGCAAAGTGAAAGCTGGTTAGCGCAGCTTGCTAATGTTAGCATGATTCTCACTACAGACATATTTAACACTTGCTGAGTCATCAGCAGCGCGTTGCGTTAGCTGTATCATGTTAGCTGTCGCACTTTCTTTGCTCCAGATGTGGTGATGGCAAATAACCAGACAGTGAAAACTCAGAGCACAAAGTATTCGTGTACCCTCAGCACATTACTCCGTATGTTTAACCGTTTACTGAATCAGGATATGGTCCAACTGTTTGTCCGGGAGAAAAAACACAAACTAGTGCTAAAAAACTGTTAATGAGTAACATTACCTGCCTGGGTGGAATTTAAATGATACTATTAACTATTTTTAGTTTCAGGCTCCACAGCCATTGGACTTGTCATTTCACACTACTGACAATATCATCAGTTCGTGCCAATTACTTGTTTCTGCTCACGACAATTTTGAAAATATAAGTACTTAAGGGAAAAACAAAGATATATTTAAGCTTTCTTCTTCAGAGGAATCAATTTTATTTAGTTGAAGGGTTGAAGTGCTTACACATAAGACCAGCTGTAGTCCCAGGTTTTGGGCCTCCAGTCTTCTGGCCCCATAGCAACAGCAAGTTGGAATATGGTGGTAAACATCATGTGGGCCACCATCCCACAAAGGCCTGACAACAAGAGCACATCAGTGTTTTGTTAATATGTACATCTGAAAATATGGTTAACATTAGGCATATAAAGACATAAAAAAGAACAAGTCCATAATTTAAACTAAACTAAAGAAAAGCAACGGTTTGTAAAGATTTAATGCCTTTTGAGGAGTCCAGTGTCAGTTAAGGGTCCAAAGACGGAGGATGTTGTACGCTGTGCAGATTTAAAGTCTCTTGAGGCAAATTGTAATTTGTGACATTGGCCTAAATAATCTAGTTGCTGCTTCCAGCCATCTAGAAGCAAATAAAATGGTTCATTCTTTATTCGCTGACTTGAATTTACGGCTCTCTGTGGGAAAAAAAAAACAAGTGTACCAGCATCAATGTAAGCAATAGAGACTAATAAAACACATTTTCACATGGCCTGTTGAAATGGAAACAGTGTTGTTTTGTCTCTGTTAACACTTGAAAGTAGTAAATAATTAAGAAAGACAGAAAGAAAGAAAATTGACTGCGGCATCTTCCATTATCACCTGATAGAGAGTCAACCAGCTGCTTCATGTAGGATTGTCTTTACGAACTGTTGTACTCATCACTCCAGGGTTTTATATCTTACTGGTTCCTGTTCGTGAGCCTGTTTGTTCATCTGACTTAAGCTTTTGTCTCCATCACCAGATTCACATGTTTACAAACATAAAATAAGTAATTTTCAAGTCATATCTCCTGTCTGGCAAGCATGGTCCGATGTGAGAATTACATTACAGCCAATTTCTCCAAAAGAAAGCAAACGTTCGGGAACCAGTTAGTTGTGGTATAAGTCAAGACGTTACACCAGTATGGTTGGTCTAACTGGCAGTTCAGAAGCAGCTGAAGTCAGTTAATATAAATATTTGGAGAAGTTTTATGAATAAGTCAGTACAAACTACAACACAAAAGTTCTCGTACTTGTGCAAATAATTCCAAATTCTATGTCCTGCCTGTACGTAGAACTGAGATGTGTGATGTTTGGACAGACCGAGTATCACCTCCTGTTTGGTGAGGTAAACTGGCCTCTCCGTTATCTCCTGCCGGATCCTGGCCCACTCTTATCCAGTCTGCCTCTTCGATGCTGCTTTTCTGGGGATTAACTCTTAACAGCGGGGGGGATGGGAGTCAGCGGTTGTGGGAGTAGAGGAGGGCGGGTGGGAGCTCCTCTGGGGAGGGCTTGGCACAACCCAAAACCGCTGCCCAGGCTACAATCCGATTAGTCCACAAACCAGCAAATCCTCTGAGAAAGTGAGTGGACGCGGTACGGTTGGCTGTTTTGAACGCTCGCTGGTGCTGACTGTCGACCTGACGTCCTGCAGCCGGACTGACCTGCTGCCCTGCTGCTGTTCTCACCCGTTTACAGTGAAGTTTCTTCACCCAAAACACATCAACGTGTTTATCATGGAGCTCTAAAGGCATCTTTTCAATATGTTAGTTTAGCATCCACTATTTAGCTTTTGCAACAAGTGTATAAACACGTAAAAAAAAGATCTGTTATTAACAATATGTCTGACATTAGTGTTTTTAATGTATTTACCAACAACTGCAATTCTCCTTGTAGGCAGTGGAAGCCAGTGAATTAATAGACGATGAAAATATAGTTAAAGACTGGAAAAAACAAAGTTTATTGTAGGACAACTTCTATTATAGACTATATTAATGTTTTTAATGGGACTTTTTACATGTTTATATGTTCGATGAAGGTCAAACACTCAAATTGTAGCAAATATAATAATTATTTCAGCTTTGGCCCAAGTGAGACAGTCTGCAGGAGTTTGATCAACTTTTTCTAATACAGACGTTGCTCCAAAAACAGGAACCCCTGTGAATTAATCCAGATTTATGGCAGGAAACACAGTCTAAACTGATATTATGCGACAGGCCTTCCCGCTGTGGTTTCACTCTTTTGATTGGTTCAGTCCAGCTGGATTTAGTTGACAGATCGCAGTCATGTTCGTCCAGTTCAAAACTTAGAAAAGACTTGAACTACAAGAATAATTTGACGGATTGAGAAGGTCCTCAGTGGAGAGCTGACAGGGAAGTTTATGTGAATTAGATCATTTAAACAGTAATGTATGGGGGCTTGAATGTGCCAAAAGAATATAGTTAGATTAAGACTTTCAGTAAACGATTACCTCTAAGTTCAAATGTGTTGAATTACATTAATACTATTAATTTTGATTTAACTAATTAAAATTGTTATTACTTGAAAATTTAAGTATTTTTCATTGGCTTTTTGAATTGTATTTTTGTCATCCCAAATAAAATTGATTTTTTTTGTTTTAAGCAAATGTTTCTGTGTGTTACTGGTTTGTTAAATCATCTGTAATTCTGCCTCCTGTGTTTTGACGGATTCGTGTTGACCGTCTCTTTCATTTAGATTTAAAGGCAAAAAAACTTACAATTCTTTCTAAATCAATAGAGTGGCAACACTGACTGCTCTTTAATGGAGACAGTGATGTTAACAAGACATTTATTTGCAAAACCAACAGTCTTCATCCTTGAATCTTGAAAAACTGAAAAACAGATCAGATTTGCTCTCGATCCAAGAACTTTTCTTGAGTATTTTGTTCAGTTTTACAAGACAAAAGACTTTTATGTTAAGCACTAACTGTTTTTTTTTTGTTTTTTTTGTTTATGTGGTTATGGGTCCCATTCCAAGCACGTCTGAGGTGTTTTCTGAACTAAACAAAGCTAAAGAGCAGTAAATCCACAGTTTTGGATGTTAAGTCGGCGAAAAAGCTACTAATAGCTTCTTTCTTTTGCACTGTGATTCGGTTTGACTCAACCAGAGAAACTGCGGCTCTCTTGCTCCGCCCACCGCGGTTAACATCAACCAGTGAGATTATTACTGCCTGCAGAGCAGCATGGCCTCTGAGAGATGTTTGTGTAACTGCACTGGGATTTCTACGTGTACCAGCTTTATCACGGCATCCGCTGCTGTCATTCAAACATAAGATGCACTGACGTTAACATCGTGGCTGCTGTCGGCTTTCTGCAGCCACAGAGAGAGGACAGGTGAGATCGATATGAAGGGTTACCTGACAGGGCAGTGCACATGGCAGCAAAGGCACTGAGCTTCAGCTTGTTCATGATACTGAAGCAGGGACACTGCTCCAGGGCCATTAGAGCGCCCCCTGCGAAGAGCAGGGTGAGGTACAGGCTCTCAGCCACTATACACAACCACAGGACCCCTAGAAAACACAGAAGGAAGGCAGAGAGATGAGTTGTGTTGTTGTCATAGTACCTTTTCCATTATGAATAAACACACTGTGTCTGAAGGCCGACAGCAGATCTGCTCCTTCAGGTCTTGAGAGCTGAATCGGATCATCTGGGACCGGACAGATTTATAAAATCCAGTCAGCAAGTGCTGGACTGAAGCTACTGATGCTAGTTGTTCATAACATGTGAGGCTTGCAAAGGTGAGATCTCAAGTAAAGTTTGTCCGGTTTAAAGTGCGCAATTAAATTTGAGCCCCATCATCTTGTTTTCTGTTTTAAATCCACAAACAACGGCTTCATGAGAAGAATAGCAAAAAATATAAGAAAGATAAAAGTTGTTTTAGGTACCAAATGTTTGTGGCCGAGCACAAGTGTGTCTGAAAACAACAGTCTCAGTCCTCTGAAAATAAAATCAAATCATTTTTACATCACGTACGTAGGTTTGACATTTGCATCACAAAGATCCTCCACCAGTTTTTACGGTGTCCCTGAGTCCGGAAAAAAACAGAATTCTTCTCTGCTTTCATTTTTACCATTTTTTCTCCATTTCTGTTCCAGAATGAGTTGCACAATTTATGTTTCTCTAAAAACCATTAAAAATAAAACCAAAAACATCTTCTCATAGTTTAAAACTAAACTTGGATCATTTTACAAACCTCTTTCATGTTCTGGAGCGATCTCTGAGAAGTCTCGGCAGTCAAACCCTGTGATCAGAGGAAAGAGAGTACAGTTAATATGAGTTACTGTTGTTCAGGAACTTTTTTTTAGAAAAAAGTTGAATAGTTTAAAATTTCAACAAAAAGTAGCAACATAACAAGATTTTTCTGTTGTACACAGGTGAGAGCCTTTTACCTGTCATGTGACGGACGTGAATGACCTGAACGTATTTGTTAAACTACTGTGACATTATTATTGTCAGACTGGTAGAACTGAAACCAGTCACATGATGTAAATAACCCGTCTGGTTTTGAAGCAAAGCAGAATTTTACCTCCAGACAGACGATCCAGGAGCTTTAAGATGCACGAAGCACATGATCAGAAAATGTTGACAAAGAGCTACTCTCTTGAATACTCTCTCTTGAAATGTTAAAAGTTCTCTTTTGAAATAATGATAGTTAATTATTGTGATAAAAAATTCCATTCACACAAGCTCAGCAGACTGGAGACATGAATTGATTTCAGCATCAAATGAATCAATGTGAAGTCGGCTCTTTGCTGTTGGTTTTCACATCATGTTTAAAAAAGTTTAAAATCATAGATCTGTTGGTGAAAGTCAGTTGATCAAACAATTTGCATGTAAACACGAATGCAAACTTACTTTGACTTAAAGATTGAGGAACTTAAAGTGACGGCTCATGTGCAGTGCAACGGAAATGTTTTTTATTCTGGTTCAGAAAGTAGATTTGCATTACAAATGAAATCCTACAAAAACACAAACTGAGGACATTTTTTCTCTGTGGTCTCCTATAAACACTGAGCTTCAATACCAAATTATCAGCCAAAGTGAGAAGTCAGTAGTTTTCAGCTTTCCCCTGATTGGCTCTATGTGGGCAAGACTGTTGTAAAAAAAGATGACGTCACATTGATGGTTCAAGTAAATTCTGAATCAAAATCTTTTGGCATTTCCTGCGTACGTGGCCCAGCCATCAATCAACCATCACAGTCAAGATGAAGCAAACTAAAGGAGTTTTTGAAGCTAAACTCTAAATAAATATCAAAGAATGTACTTATCTGACATGTAAGTTTGTCACTAAAAAGTGCAAACCTGGCAAAATATTATCAAGCCTATTACTTTTTAAAAGTTTCTATCTGGAACAGACACAGGTGGATGTGTGAAGGCCCGTATCAGCAATTTCTACTGATTTTTTACCTTACAAATACAAACATATACAAATAAAATTATCTTACTTTGAATAAAACATGTTTAGTAGATTTATCTATGAATAGAAACCCCCACGGTTGACATCTATAACCTTCAAGTTAACAACTGAATCGGATTTCTGCGTCCTCCATCATCACTTCCTGTTCTTTAAACACTTATCTAAAGCAAAGGAGTTTGTCATCTCACCATTCATGTCAGCGGCCTGCTCACAGGAGAAAAATATGCCAGTGTGGAACTTCTTCAACAGGAACTTCTCCTCCCCGGTCTCAAAGATGTACTGGACCAGGCGGCTGTCGTTGATGTTGGAGCTGTTGAAGCGGATGCAGAAAAACTGCTTCACCTTCACCGGCGGTCCTGTGCAGAAGGGCTTGGCCACCTTCCTGGTCCCCTCGCACCAGTAACTGGTGGTCACCGCTGATAAGGCAAAAGCAAACGCCACAAAGTTGAGGGTGAGCGCCAGAGAAGCCCGCCGCCCGCGCTCTAGCCTCATGGTCGAGGCCAGGCCAGAGGAGATGAAATGAAAAGGCAACTAATCCTGGCTTTTGATATGTAGCCACCGTGTTTCGCCTCCCAGCAGATATATCAAATCTTCATAATCTTGTTGCGTTTGAGGCTCCTTGGGTGAGAATTCTGTACATCCCTCCACCGGCTCTAATGACGTGCTGCCACCGTGTTTGAAGGATTCATTGTCTCCACTTCCACAGAAACAGTAGAAACCCATGGCAGTCCAGCGGCTCCTCGCTCTCCTCTGCTTCATTTGAACTCTTTCACTCTTCACTCTCTGCTGCTCATCCATCCCCGTCGCTCCTCCCCTTCCACAAATCTTTGCCTGCAATGTTATCCATTACAAATGGCAAATTATATTCCAGACTTCCTTTGAGCTGATTGATGCAAAGAGATGACTCCGATCTTAGATCATAATCCAGGACAAGACTCCTCCTGTTTACATTTCCCTGATTTTTCTGCATCTCATGTCAACGTAACTGAAGCAGCAGACAGAAGATCAAGTGCCTGTTCTGCAGTCGCTGACCTGTGACATGAAAATCCATCCATAATGTGTGAGTGAGTGCAGAGCAAATCTCCTCACATCCAACAGCCTTTTGATGAGGGAAGCTGCACACAAATGAAGACAAATTACTCACCAAAGTATGTAAAGGAGATGACAGATGTTAGGAGAAAACATCTGCTGCCTTTACTCTCATACGTTAGTCTTTTTTTTTCTATAGTGTTCCAACCCTCCATTAAACCTGCCCTAATATTCTGCAGCTCAGACTTTTCGTAAAAATGGGTCATTTTTTGGTCAATTGTTTTCA
>JAUZTA010000011.1:2214973-2227321 GCA_034780835.1 Ctenochaetus striatus | reverse complement strand
GGTCAAGTCAAGTCCAAGTCGAGTCACCTTATTTTACCTGCACAATCTGATCTTAATAAAGTGAAAAGACAAGGTATTAGTAACTGTCACTGCTTATTCTATCTGCTTATTGATGTTTAAAACTGTATAATTTCTTAACATGCATGAAAGAAATTAAAAACTAAACCTCAAAGTGGCTGCATTAGCCATTAGAGAAGCATCTCAGACTGAAATATACTAAGAAAGTCCTGATCGAGCCTCCGTATGCGACAGGTTTTCAGAAAGAACAAGTTTTCTTTCTGATTGTTTCACCACCAACCAAAAATCCAATTTGATGTATCTGTATAGTTTTTCATACTACAGTTGTGGCTTTTTACTGTTATACAGTTCACACACCTGTGCAAGAAGCTGCAGACTCGTGTTCAAGGTTGACAGTTTTATCAGTGACCTTTGGGACATTTTGGGGTTTTTTTTGGCCTGTGATGAGACTCTCCAGCTGTTTTTCTGGCTGCCAAAACCAGATGTTTTAATGTGTTTTTAATGACGCGGGCACATTTAGCAGCTGTGTTTCTGATGACAAAACCATTATTTTCAGCCAAAATAGGATCATTTTCTAATGTTCATCAGGATGGTTTCTGTACATAAACCCGGTCAGACCTAAAGCTCAGAAATGGGATTTAAAACTCTCAGTTTTCCTTCCTGTTTTCTGCAGAACACCGTTGGTCAATGACACATCGCATCGCAATGAACAACACGAACAAGTGTCCAAAACAAATTGGACACTCGTTCTCTTTTAAAAATTCAACATCTGACAAAAACTGCCACCAAACATTTCTGTTTCGGCATCTCTTCCTCCTTCAATCTGCGGCCTCAGCGGAGCCTCGAGCTCCTCGTTCTCCTCCTGGACTTGGCGTCCGATAGGCTGCAGGGCTGTAGTGACTCTCCCCAGGTGTTTCATGTGCATCTGTCTCGTTTAGCCCTCCTCTGACGGTGAACATCCTGCAAGCGGCTCTTTGATTGAGGCCTCAAATTCAGCCGGGGATGATTATGTTGGAGGCAGGAAGGGACAGCCGCCAGCTGAAGGAGCTTTCAGCCAGAAACTGAGGAAATATGGAAAATAAGGAAGAAGCTGCCCTTTTTTCTGGGTTAACATATCGATGTTCTTACATCAGATCTGAGTCCTGTGACGTAGAACTGCCCTCACAAGGCAGAGAAAAGACTTAAAATTCATTGTTTTTTAACATTATTCATCCTATAAATAGCAGCCCACTTCAGTCTGACTCAACCTGCAGAAACATCAGCCATCCATCAACAACAATCACTCATTTCTGCACCAAACACACGCCATATAATCTCTGTAAGCCCACAGAAAAGTGCATATAATATCTATGTCCGCATAAATTAGGTAATCAAGATGCGTGCAGAGATAAAAGTGAGTCTTACGCCTGATAATTTTAAAAACCATTAAGTCAAAATGACCAAAGTAAAAAGGGACACCAGAGTTCAGAGCTTCTCTTTGTAGTGATTCTACTTTTACTTCAGTAAAGGATCTGAATACTTCTTTCATCACTGCAGAAACTCTGAGCAAAGCTGCAGCAGCATAACATGACAAACCTCAAACAACTGAAACCAGAAACAGTTTTATTCTTTTCTATTAATTCTGTTTTTTTCCTAATTTATTCTTACAGTCAGCATCAAATGTCATCCATCATTTGACACTGGAGGAGCTTAAATTTCAAATTTTGTTCATAGAAAGCCCAAATTTTACACTTGTTTTTCCAAGATTTCGCCCTCACCGTTAGCAAGTTAAAGCCATTTATTAAAACATTATCCCACGCCACATGAAAACATGTATGATGTCACTGAAAAGCTGAGGAACTCTGGTTTTTATTACATATTTATAACATGAGCGGCTCAAAAGCTATTAAACATTTTAAAAAATAACACTTTACGGACATTTTGACAATGTTTTGGTCTTTGAGGGTTAATTTCTTTGTCATTATCATTGTGTTACCTGTTTGTCCTTCTTCTGTCACCTTTAGCTCATCCAGGTGAGTTTCATCTGACCACTGAACGAGGTTCACCTGAAGGCTTAAAGGCTCCTGAGCGGCAGCAGAGAGGAAAAAGCTGCTTTTAAAGCCTTTTAACCTGCAATTTTCTATCTTTTTTTTTAAACAAAACTCACACAGTTTGTTGTCGGCTGTGGAGTGTTGTTGGCCTGCTGAAGGTCGAGCGTATCGTTTATTCCTCTAATGTGTAAAAACGTGTCTCCCGTAATGTGAACTTCAACAAAAAAAGATCAAACTCACACACATTTCTTCGCCTCTCAAACTAAGGCTTTGTGTGTGTGTGTGTGTGTGTGTGTGTGTGTGTGTGTGTGTGCAACAGGTTAAATCACCTGAGCCTCAGTGCGCTGAGAAATGAGGTGAAGGACAAACTGTGGATTGTGATTCATTGCTCGCCCTCGCTTCATCCCTGCTCTGAGCCGGCACAAGAAGTTAAATAAAAAAAAAAGAAAAGGCTCCAGTAGCTTTCAGGAGCTCGTTCTTGCAGCTCTGGTGTCCTACTTAGAATTCACTGTCAGTACCGCCGGCGTCGGGGCTCCGTGTGCACTCAGCTGCTGCCGATCCGCCGCCGCCGCCGCCGCCACGTCAAACACACACTGTGCTAGTCATTAGTGGAACAACGGCTGAGCCCGATGATTAAGCCGAGTTAAGATTTTCAAAGAAAATCTCAACAAAGCGAAGGGAGCAGAGAAGCAGGTTCTTCTTTTTTTTTTTTTGAGCTTTATGATTAGACGAGGAGCTGCTCTGTTTGAGCCTGTAAACTTTCAGAAAGGTAATTAAACCGCTTCACTGATTAATGTCAAACACAGGCAAGGTGATTTGTGACTCTGATGTGTGTTTTTTTTAATTTCTTTTAAAATGTCACAAACTTATTTGTCTCTGACGAGCTGTGAAGAAGGAAGACAACACAGGTGAAGCAGGTGGAATACGCAGGTCGAGCAGGTTAACGAGCCCCTCGTCTTAAAGGGAGGAGGTTCAAACGAGGGGTGATTAATAAGTTCACAGCCTCAAATAGTCAGTTTATTAAAGAAACAGCACATTTACGTTTCAGCACCGTCCCCTCCTACGTCTTACACTCACAGTCCAGCGGTCTTGTCGGTCGAGTTCAAATCTATCTTCCTGCTCGACTGAGCCAAGGCCGGCGTTTTCCATTTTCTCAGACAGTGCTGACTTGCAATTTCCAATTTCCTTGAAACAGAAATACGACAAAAAGTTATTAACTTCAGACTTTGTGCACAATAACACAACAAGTTAAACTGCACATGCATGAAAGAAGAGCTGAATAACTGCTTTTTTGTCTACCTGAAGCCATGAACTTATCAATCACACTGTGACTTCGATCTGACTCAGACTTTCAGATGTTTCCACTGACACGATGCAGATTTCACTGCTCACATGATGCAAAGATCGTTTATTTGTTCTGATTGTGCTCATGCTCCTTTCCAGTCTTATGCTTTTGTATTGTTGCACATGTACATGCAACATGCAACTGTGCTTGTGTTTTATTTATGAGAAGTGTGCAGGTTTTGTGTGAATGCATCAGCTTTCAGGGCAAAATCTGCTTTATCGAAGGTAAACAACACATGTCGTGCATGTTTGAGCCTCGACTCAGATCAAGAAAGACTCCAAAAAAATGTACAAATTGCAGAATCTGTCATGTTGTCTGCACTGTCGAGCCCTTTGAGGCAAATTTTTACTCGTCTGGTGGACTTAGGAGAATGTCTGAAGCCCCTCTCCACCTCTTTCTTTCATTATTTTATGCTTAAGTGAATAATTTATTGTTAATAAAAAGAGTAAAGGAACAGTGGAGTCACAGAGACTCGTCCACCTGCAGCCTCTTCAGTCCAGATCTGAACTCCCCGTCACCTCTGCACCATCTCCTGAGGATCTGCAACGCAATAATCACATGACCTTTACGGCTGAACTTCTTTCAGCATGAATCACTAACACACACACACACACAGACACACACAGAGTGAGACCCATACTTAATTACAGTAGCAGTGTGTCCAGCAGAGAGGAGTGACTTTTAAGGTTGACTGTTTCGGTTGCATCGCCGCGGTGCGACGTGGTCTCACACTCTCAGACCTTTTCTGTTAGAGAAGCTCCTTCACAGAGTGTCAAAAGATTTCCCAGCCGAGGAACAATAAAATGAACAAAGTGCCCACCAACTCCCATTAGCTGAAGAATTTCTTTGAATCCGTGACCCTCTGGGAGGCCTGTCTGAAGAAGAAATAGCTCTCCTAATTAAGTGAAGGGATTGTACGCCGAGTCAAGAGTAGTGAAGCGAGTGGACATAAACTTTGACTAAAAAATAAAAGATTTTGCTGCGAGAAGCACTTTCTTTTATGAAACCCGGGGGTAAAACTGAGCAGGAGAGTCGTGTTGGCGTCTTATCGTCCGCTGGCCTCATCACAAAATGCACAGCGCCGGAGGATCACCGGGGAACGCTGAGGCGGCCGACGTGCCGCAACGCCTGCAGCTGATTAACTCCAATTGAGGACTCATTAACATTCCTGCCGGATCGTGCACATGCACAGTTGTTGATGAAAATCAGTAGTGACGTGTCTATAATTAGGGGACACTTCTGAATTGGTCTGGATGACCGACTCCTTTCAGGATGGGGGCGCGAAGAGAAAACCACCAACGAGGAGCGACGAGGACACAAAGTGACACTTGCAGACTCGGCCTGGTTTCCCCTGATTGCTTTGTCAACATGTAATCTCTGCTCGGCGTCGCAGGGGGGGAAGGTCGTCCAGGCGGGACGACCCGGGGGAGAAAAACGTAGATGATATAAGTGAACCCTAATGATGGCTTCAGAGAGGGGGGGAACCCACGCTCTCTCCCCCCTCGCCTCCCTCGTCGTGGTCCTGCTCCAGTGCCCTTGTCTTCATCTCTTCTCCCTCTTTGCTTCTGCATGTCCCACTTTCACAATGGGCAAGATTCACCGCTCTGCAGACGAGGAGAGCACACTTTCACCGAGATGAAGGCTATTTATTTTCCCCCTTCAGCGGGTGGCAGATTGAGAGCTTGATATACAGGTTATCACTGGTGTATCTGGGTTTCCTCCGCTGAGGATCACACTCGCGGCCACGTACTGTACTCTAGCCCAGTTCTATCTGGGGGTTGCACTGCTGCCTATATTCTTGTGATCATTGCAGCATGTGTGTGTGTGTGTGTGTGTGTGGAGCTGCAGATGAGGAGACAGAAAAGAGAAACATGGCAGTTAATAAAATATTCAGTCGTGGTGATTACGGGCGGCTCATCGAGGGCTTGTCGTTCCTGTTAGAGGAGATATTGTTCATTTGGAGCTTCGTGACGAACAGATGTCCACACACAGTTTCCCTGGCAGAGCCGCCGGAGTGGACAGATGCCCTGGACCTTGTTCCACCTTGGACGTGGTGATCAACACCACCTGTGTGACTCTCACCGCTAATTGAACATCTACAGCCCACTAATGGCCTCCACCACCACCACTGCTGCTGCTGATGTCGGCCTCCTCACGTGTCCTGATGTCGAGCACAAACCAGCAAACTGATCCAAATGTGAAACACCTACAGGAGGAGATGTTGGTTCTGTTTAGCAATCTGACAGCCAAAAGCTCCCTCAGACAGGGGGGGGGTTCCCTCCCTGAGGTTTGATGGAAAACAACAGTAGGTCACAAAAAAGGCGTAAGACAGAAAATGTTTCTGCTATAAAAAATGTGTCTCTTTTCTCAGGCTTTTCTCCTTTTTATTTTTATCTGTTTGTGGCTAAAAATTCTCAAAATAAAAGCAACATTTCAGTCATTTTATGAGGCCAAACCTGACTTGAAGTCACGACTGTAAGATAAAAACAAAACAAAGACAAAAACAAAACAGAAAATGTGACAAAACACAACATCAAAACAAAACACTCTTTAAAATTTAAAATAACTTGTAGATTAATCAGATTGTTGCACAAGAAACAAATTTGTTCTACAAAAACACATTTGCTGCAGGTTGCCACAAGAACAGCGCCCCCTATAGAGCGATGCAAGAACTGGCAAAACACCAGTGAGAGGACGAGGACGGAGGTCGGCAAACTGAGGCTGTTTAACGATGAAAATAACAAATCCCATGATCCAATGCTGCTTCATGAAATCTACAAACTATTTTTTTTAATGAGATTTTGATAGAGAGCCCTCTGGAGGCCATTTGGGGAAACTGACTGGAAAAGTCATTTGCGTGGCATCATTTCTTTATGAAAAAAATCAAAATCTTTCTCATTAAAAACGACATCAAACCTTCTCTCCATTCTGTCATTTTGACCTGCTAACACGAGACATCGTGGACACACGAGCTTCCTCGGGTCATTATCCGTTTGACGAACCAAGACGACTTGCCAATAAATTGGCGACTTTCTATCACAGTTAGTGAGAAATATGGCACGAGCCCAGGACTCGCTGTGATCTACGGTATTGCAGCAGATGATTTGGTGGCGGTGAAACGGCCTTTATGGGGGGGAACCGGCCTGGTCTGACAGAGGCGGCACCTCGGGGGTGATCTTGTACTTCTGGCAGATTCGGCGCGGAGGTGACAGGGCAGAAATATGAATGTCGTCGTCGGTGGTTGTGCAGCAGATCACATTAATAAACCACCTCGATGCATCATTCCTCGGCCCCGTGGCCTGGACCGCTGCCCAGAACAAAGAGATTGAAAGTCATTTGAATCAGGGGTGCAGAGCAGAACTTACACGAAATGAAAGCTACCGACTGAACCGCCGCTGAATACCAATCAGGCAGAGGAGGCCGTCAGAGCGCCTGGTTAAAAGAGAGACACCGAGAGGCAACTTGTTCAGGTTCGGAAAAGTCCCACAAAATTCAGCTTCACTTTTATCACAAGCTGCCTGCAACAAAACTACAGGGGAATTTTTGGGAGTGTCGACTGTTGGAGGTTATTTTCCCCTCATGAGACAACTGCAAGACTCATATTTCATAAAAGTTTGATCCTGTTTTGTTCACACTGATGTTTGCTTTCTAGTAATCTGGTCCGACACTCTTACCTTTCTTTGCATGTCATAATCACATGTTGATATCAATAGGAATTGTGTGATAACACTGGCAGGAATGAGTCTTGAGTCACCTTTAAGTTTATGTTTGCATCCGTGTGTTCGTTTACAACCCTAGTGGGGCCCAGAAGCTTTAAGGGGCCCATGAAAGACACCAATAAGTGCAGCTCAATCATTATAGGCCATGTAAAGCTCATCACCGAGCCTCCAATGCAACCGTACAGCAATTTTAACACTAATTTAACATCGATGTGAGATCTAAATACACACAACTCTTCATAATTGTGTATTACACTTACGGTTATGTTTGTTTTATTGTCCCTGCATGTGTGTAAAAGGGACGACCAACACCTTCTCATCCAAGCTCATCAATATCGTAACATTCATTGATCCCTCTTTGGTGTCTGTGTAAAAAAACCCAAAGCCTTCATGTCACAAACACAAGGTTTATGTTATAAAATGGTCACAGTTTTGTTAGGTTTTAAATAAAAATACTAAGTCAAGTTTGGGAAAAGATCTGCACGTGATTATCTTTGTGAAACTCGCACATTCAGTCAGGTTGATGTACGGATGTTGTAAGGTTTAGGGTTGAGTCAGGTTGAGTCTGTGAGGAAAAATCTTTACTCCGAGGCTAATCACAATTATTCTACACTACTGGTGCACAGTGCAAACAAAGTGACAACAAAAGGACTCAGTCACTAAATAATTTCTCCACATTCTTGGTGAAAACCACCGCAGGGAGCCTTTAACTCCTTAATTTCATTTGCTTTTTATGTTTCTTGCTGCAGGTTCTCTCTTTATCGCGGCAGACACTTTAAATGAGTCCACACGGCCTCTTGTAGAGTCTTTCTGCCACGATCACAACACACACCGGAGGACACATTCTTTACATCGGCCACGCTCCGTCCCCATTGGTTCACTTCTCCTGTTTATGGAGCAAACATGGTATCACCTATATCCATCATTATGCACTCGCCCTGTTTCTCTACCAGCATCTTTTTAAAGGTGTGAATTCAGCCTAATAAAACTCTTCTCATCAAATAAGGGTTCAATGGCCCGGTTGAGAACCATAAATGTGTCCATATATTAACGGATCATGTGTGTATTGTGATAAAAATGTATTTTTATTATCATTTGCTCTTAGGAAATGTGACATGTACTAATATATTTACATTAATCGGCTGAAATTTAATTCCTAACTTGATCTAATTTAACCTTTCTTTCCATTCAAGTGGTTATAAACAGACTGAATATGTTATTCCAAAGAGCTCAGACACTTTTGGTTCAAATGTGCTGCAGTTTTAAATAAAAACACTATTCTTGTATCCATAAAGTTTGTTAAGTGCACTTCTCAGACTGTTTTTATCTTATCTATCTCATCATTGACTTCCACAACAACAGTCGGGGAGATAAAGTGCACTAATGCTGTGTTTTTATACCACAAGTACACTCGAGAGGAAGAAACTAAATTCTGAGGAGCTAATTGCTCCGCGTGGTGCGAGAAATAATGGATGCTCCAACACAAACTGCCCCACCAGCTGAATTAGGTGCTTTAGACATACTTCACAAACTACTTACAATAGACCTGCTGCATTTAGAGGCCCATTAATGTGTATGTTATTTATATAAAGTTACTCTCTAGACATTTTAAACTATATAAAAAAAACATAGCTATGATTAAAATTTTATTTAGCATAATTTGTCTACATAGAAAGATAATTTACAAAAAAAGATACAATTTTTTTCCCCTTATTGTTACATTCTGGATCAATCTCAGGCCTTGTGCCTCTTCCATCAGTGCTGCGCAAGCTAAGGAGCAGTTAACTTTAACATGGCTAACGTTAGCATTACAGAAAATTTTTAAAAGATTTTGTCATGCACATCTGAGCTTCAATCAGACTCAAATTCAGATGATAAGTCTGTTTGCAATAAAATCTAGCTGACATACTGGCAGATGTACCAGAAAATGTGCAGCTAACATGTTTTATTTGCTTGTGTTGTTTATTAGCTAGTTATCAGGTGTACCAATTCAAACTTACTCTCTCTAGCTAACATTAGCATTGCAGAAACAAGTTTGGGCCTCAGTCAGAATCAAATTCAGTTAACAAGTTTGTTGTGCAACAAAAAAAAAGTGCAGTCAGTGGCAGACATATCAGAATGCTAAATACAGTTAGCATCTTTTACTCGTTTATGTTGCCTGTTAGCTTGTTAGCGTTGGTGCTAATGCAAACTCACTCTCTGTACCAAAAGTTTTAGGTTCCTTAATCAACATGGGTTTGACATTTCAGGGGATAAAACAAAAGAAACCAAGTTTTTTAATGAAGGGAATCTTTAAAAAAAAAAAGAGACTTTCTCTGCTTTAGTCGTTTTGTATTTGCACCACTTTTCTTTTGCAAGTTTTTCTCTTAAAGTCTGCAGGTTCATCAAGACAGCAGCCACATCTTTAATTTAGCAGAAACCTCAGAGGAGCCGTTTGGAAGGAAGAAGACAAAGGTGTTTATTTATGCATGTTGAGACCGAAACAGCTTTCTATTGAGAGAGGTGAGGAATCACCGAAAACCTCATTCAAATAAGAAACAGGCCAATTAAGTGAATGTAATTTCGACAACTGAACGGCTCCAGGTTTAGATTAGCTCATATAAATTCCTAACACTGTTAAAATAACATGAACCCCATTTAACGAACTTAAATAATCAAAGTAAATGAGCTTCCCAGAATAAATTCATCACAGACTTAATTAGCAAACATGACATCCGCTTTCACTTTGCACGGAGCGCTAGCTGAACTATTTATTATCAAATGATTCAATCCACTGAAATTTAACGAGAAACTCAGAAAAGAAGCTTTTTTTTTCCTCCACAGACTTTGCAGGAACATTTGCATGAAACAAGACCGACATTTTTACTCCTCTCCTTTAAACTTTTCTCTGTGTGTGTTTTTTTTTTAAAGAATTTTTGTTGTGGGCTCCAGTACATGACTCATGTGTCAAAGCAGAGTCATAAAAACATGTTTCAGTGCAGCTAAAATGGTCCGTTGGCGTCAGAGATGTTTGGGTTTTCTGCCCTTCAGCTGATTGCATCTCTGTGTTTTGGTTTCACAACAAACCTCCCGTTCTGATGCCTCTCCGGCCGCCTGCTGTGCGTCCCGCTATGATTTTGTGTCACCGAGAGAGGATCCCAAAATTGCAAAAGGGGGTGGGGGGTTTATTTATTTATTTGTTTGTTTGTTCAGCCCTTCTTCCACACTGTTGCTTTGTTTTACCGAACTGACAAACGTATTAGAGCTAATTGAACGCGACCCGCTGACAGCTGCCTGAAATAATGAAGCCTCTTTTCCTCACATTTTCTCCCGCGGGATGGCCTCCCTCTCCTGCACTTCTGTCCACATCAAAGTGCCTTATCAGTGAGGAATCCTGGGCTCAAGGAATTATTGATCACGCTGAGAGCCCCGAGCCTCCATATTTACTACTTCTGCACCCGGGGAGAGGTGGTATTATGGAGCCAAAAGCCATGCTTTCAGTCAGGAGAGGCGACGGCTGGACTACATGTGAGATTTTATTTGAGATAATTTCATCTGAAAAACAGGGTGCACTAAAGGGAGCACAAATAACCAAAAACATGTGAGCAGTAATAGAACTTATGTGTCATATGATTGCTTGTAAATATGTTTGATTATGTGGCTTTAAATGCATTTAAACTGAGACAATAATTAGCTTCCATTTGCAGCCTGAACATTAGATATAAAATGAGTCCAGAATCTGTGTAATTACACAACATATCGGGTCAAAAAATACTGAAATCTGACTTATAATCTGATTTATATGTTTGAAGATGAGTTTTCTCAGCTGGTCCTGAAGATTTTGAATTGCCAAAACAAATGTTATTCATGTTCATGGTCCCCAGAGGATACCTGATCAGCTCATCTGTTTAAGAGCTGCAGATTTCAGTCTGTTATGGCCACTAATTTCAAGATGTTATTGGGATGTTTCAGTTAAAATATCAAATTTTCTGAGATTCTACGAAAAATAAATCCATAAATCATACAGTAAACTCCTCTAACCTGATATATCGCTGAACAATAATGTTTATGTCAAGTATTTAATTGAATAGTTTTGGAGATTTGTGTTTAAAATTGGCCTGTTGTCATGATTTCAGGGTCCTGTTGTTAAAAATAGAGTTAAAAGTGGAGTATAGGCAGCTGTCGGCCTCTGAATCTTGACAAATTAGACCTCCTTTCAAATATTTTTGTAGTTTACAAAATGCTCTCAAATGCATCATGAGGTCCCTGTGAACAGCTGTGGTGTCTCACTTTTCAGCCATTTTTTTCTGGAGCGACAATTTCAGGATAAAAAACTCTGTGTCTTGAAAACAAACGACAAGATTTTTATAAAAATTTGCTTTGACTGTTCTTAATCCCCAGAGGATAAAACCTGCTAATTGTAGGTAATCTGTATGATTCCTCCTCTTCATCACCTTCCATGTAACTCAATGTGATAACTCTACTCTGTAGCAGCTTCTGAAGGCATCGTGACCTCCACCTGGTCAGGTATCCTCAGAGGATGAACTGCTTCCTTTAACTGTGGATTTAATTTGCTAAACATGAGATATAAAAAAAATTATTACTGTTTTAGATGAGGAAGTATTTCATGGCAGATTTATGTCGCTGTGGTCTCTGAGAAACATTATGAACCATTTCATGCACCAAAGTTCAAAACAGAGACAGTTTTTGTTTTTTTTCGGAGTGAAATCTGTGATGATGTTCGTCAGCTTCACGCTGGTGTAGCTGTCTGTCCAAACACGCCAACATACCAGTGTGTTTGTACTGGTTCTGACTGATGCTCCAGTGTGCGCTGGATTAACGCCGCCCCGTGTCATTTGTTAAAAAGTGGAGATTGGCAGAAGAGGCCCTTGACGCCTCACAGAGTAATGAAAATGTAAATCTGTGGATGATTAGCGGAGCTGCTGGCTGACATGATATTATAATGGCCCTCAGATCATAATGAGGTTATGTTAATAGACTGCAGTACAGCGGCTACAGCACTGATGTACGAAGCCAGCTCTCCATATATGATAAATGTGCTGTAAAGATTTAATATCAAACCATTTGGTCAATTTTGGTCAAAAAAAAATCTGTTGCCACAAACAGGATTCAAATGTGGCAAATAACGTCTGACGAGTGTTTTCTCATGTTTGTGTAAAACCTGCAGTGGATTAAAGGTATTGATTGGATCAATATAATTCAGAATCAACCAGCCATGCATGCATAGGCAGTGATT
>JAUZTA010000011.1:2171571-2183136 GCA_034780835.1 Ctenochaetus striatus | reverse complement strand
TGCGACCCTTTTATTTAAATCAAATAATAACTGATTTTATTTTGAAAATCAAACTCAAAAATCTCACACTTGGTTCCAAAAACCAACCAAACCGCCTCCACCTTCCTGCTGCGTTTGCTTTATGTTTCTAATGTAAACCAGCTCGGGCTTGTTTGCTCATTTGCCTACCAAAACACACACACACACACACACACACACACACACACACACACACGCTGGACGTGGCTGGTGACTTGTGAGTGGATGCAGCCTGTGCGCGCACTGATGCGTGAACGTGCGTGAACAGCATCGCCTCGCCTTCTTTCACACATTTCTCTACAGTTATCTCTCCGGTTTTCCCTTCGCCTCCTCCGCGCGAGTCATCGAGTGAAGCCCGGAGGCATTTGACCGGAGCAGGAGGGGGGAGAGATGCCGATTGATAATTAACTGAGGTACCTGAGCCGGTGACGCGCGTGGAGGGGAGGAGGGGGTGAAAGAGGGAGGGAGGCGGGCCGGAGAGGAGAGAGAGAGGGAGGGAGAGAGGGAGAGAGAGGTCTCGCCTCTTGTCTTGCTGAGGCTCTTTGAATCACTGGCAGTGGCTGAGACAACCCGGTTACCGGCCACCGTTTATCCGGTAAGTGCTCATCATCTCCTCTCTTTTTTTTTCAAACAAATCTTTATTTTTATGTCTAATTAGAAATAAATAGAAGTAAATGGTCCAATTCAGCTCTGGGAGTCTGATAAAAGAAAGTTTAGTTAGAATAAAGGCGAGATTTTGAGCCAGTTTTTCTCTCCGTTTAACTCATGAACGCAAATCGTATTAATTTTGTAGTTTTTTAACCTTTAAAGTGGATTTAAAATAGAAAAAAGTCGATTTTGGTCACTTTTTTTGGTGCTGAAACGCTCCAAGCAGCCGAACTTGGGCGCTGTCCGCGGTGCTGAACGCGCAAAATCTGTCCGATTATCATCCAATATCCTCTTTTTGTGTTATCGATATTTATTTTTTTGCTTCATTAAACTCTTCTTTAAATCCCGACTCTTCTCCACAGCTTCATCAGACTGAAGTCAAACAGCTCGAGGTGAAGAAAGGAGAGGTTTCCCTGGAGGACATCTGGTCTTTAACGCGTCTCTGCAGAAGAAAAAAACCCTCCAGAGTGCGTTTAACTTTTACCAGAAACACCGTCTCCACTCGGATCCAGCGCGGTCAGAAGATGCTTTCTGTGTCTGATGAGCGCAAAACCCGCCAGTCAAACTCCGTCGCTGACAGCCTGGCACACAGAGGAGTACCTGCGATGAAGAAACCCGCAAGAAGCTCCACTCGGTAAGAGGCGGACAGAGAGATAAACCCGGGAGGAAGAGACGAGAGTGGAGGCCAAAGAACAAACACCAGCGCGTCCTCAAATGATGGGGATAAAGCACCTTCTGCTTCTTTTCATGTACTTAGACCCGCTGAATGTCCTGTGCGCCGCCACCGCCAACAAGAAGAGCAAGACCCCGCCGCGGCGGAACCCAAAGGTGAAGGAGGTCAACGGCAGCACCACTGCGGTCCCGCTGGCCGCGGTCGTCCCGGGGAAGATCACGCAGGTGCAGGCGCCCTCGCTCCCGCACGACACCTGCCTGGGTTACTACGACGTGAGCGGGCAGTACGACAAAGAGTTCTCGTGCAACAACACCGACCACCGCTTCTGCTGCGGGAGCTGCTTCCTGCGCTTCTGCTGCGCGGACCGGGGGAAGCGGCTGGAGCAGAAGACCTGCACCAACTACAACACGCCGGACTGGATCAAAACGCAGCCCCCTTCACCTGCGCCGACAGGTGACACGTACGACCCGGAGCTGGACCAGACCAACACCACCGTGTACATCTCGTGCGGGGTCGTAGCGCTCATCATCGCCATTGGGATTTCTGCAAAAGTTGCCTACGATAAAGCCACCAAGCCGCCTCAGGAAATGAATGTGCACAGGTAAGATGGAAAAACTTTATAAGAAGTCCACACAGAACATGATTTCTCATCATCTTTAAGGGATTTCAGCTTCACAATACAATAGAATTTGGGGCTAAAACTCCTTATATATTCCTGAAGCTGTTATTATTATCTTTTTTAGCAAGTTAAGAGTTCAATAATCTTCAATTTAATCAGACTGCTGCAAGACCACACACTGCTGAGTCCAACACATCTCCATTCCCCTTAAAACTGGACCATAAAACATGGCCGTCATCCCCTTCGGTGACCCCAAAGTGAAAAATCTGGCGACTCAGCTGGCCCACAAAACTTACAGCCTCAATATCACGGGTTCAATCAAGCTCATGCCCTTTAACACACGCCATTACTCTCCTCCCCAGAGCCTCCCTGTCAAAAAATGTCAGAGCTGTATACCTTTCTATGGTACACATCCCATTCAGTGTGAGTCCCAGGAGGGGGGGAGCGGTTGGTATTCTGTGTCCGTTCAGGCCCAGAGGGTTGAAGTAAATGCCACTGAAAGCCATTAGTGATCACGTTCGCCCTGATGGGGAGTGGTCTCATCCACAGCGACAACATGTCTGAACTCCTCCAGGCGCCGATAGTGATCACCGAATTGCTCGCTGAGCATGAGAGCAAAACATTAAAACACGTCCTGTGGCCATTTCAGTCAGCGGCTGAACGGATGGTCGCGTGTTCGTGTCGGGGGAAACAGACGTAAGGCAGCTTTTTTCACACCATCATCACAACACCTAATGGCTTCTTAATGTTGGCAGTCATTATTTTCCTTTGTAGTACTCCCATACAGAGAACTGCTGTTATCAGCACTCGTGGTCTGAAACAAACCTCCGGAGATCCTCAACAGATTTACGCTGCTTCTCCTTTTTGCTGCATCAAAACAAAGAACAACTCAGATGATGAAATTATGGTCATAACTTGAAAAACAGCAGGTCTTCACGTTGGCGTCGAGTGTGATAAACATGACGGAGGACAGGACATTTCAGTTTTGTCTGGGTGACATGAGCTGAGTGGCTTTGGGTGTAAATGTGTTTAATTTCATCTGGACACATTTTGCAGAACTCGTTTTTCTTCGATGACGTAAAGAAAATTCATGACAGTTTGAGTTAAAGTTCAAATCTGGACAGACGGTGAATGTGACACTGTGGCTGAGGTTTGATCAGCTGTGATTGACAGCAGCTCGCCAGCAGCCGTCAGAAGATTTGAATTCGAACACATTGCTGAGTTCTGATTGGTGCACAGAACTGTGTGACATCACTGATTCCCAACGGAGCCCCGCCCACTAAAAAACCAACCAGAGAGGCAAAGAGAGAAAAACAGTCATGTGACGAACTGTTTGAACATTTGCAGATTATTAATTTGTGTTCATGTTGGACCTTTTGCTCACAGAGAGAAAGTAAACAGGCTCTTTAAAGGTGAATGAATCCTGTTAAGAGAGCTGAAATGGTTTGATTATCATTTGCACATATTATGAAAATTGATCATAAGTTAAAATTATGGTGTTTTTTTCCAAAAATATGAGAGGATTTGATGCTTTCTTTTATCTTCTAGTGCAGCAAACTGAACATTTTATGTATTTCTAACCACAAATCCTAGATATCAGCTTTGGCTGCAGGAGTCTGTATTTCACCATTTGTGAGATCTTAGATCTTTACCAGAGTAAACGATTAATCAATAATAACACAAGATGTTAGCTGCAGGCCTCTTGTAACACTCCTGGCATAGAGTTAAGGTTTGTGTATTGTGTGAAAAAGCCTGCGGCGATGTATTTCTGTGGTTTTCATCATTACTGTAACGTTTATGATTGACTGACACGTTTTTTTTTTTGGGTCGCTCTGAGCTTGGATGCATGTTTTCATCCCGTCCACTTGGGTTTCATCCCACGTTTGTGTCTCTGTGATATAAACAGAGTGGAATATTTGTGTAACCGTCCCAGCAGCTCTCCTTTTTGTGATGCATGCTGGGATTTTTCTTCATCCCCCACTGGAGCAGGTATTGAAAATGCATTAAAAAAAAAAGGATAAATAGCTCTTTAATTGGGGTTTGGATCAAATGAAATAGCATGTTTTTCACCCACTGGCGAAGAAAAAATCACCATTTCTTAGTCACAGCTCTTATCTGAGGGACACCTGTATCACCTGCCATTACAGCGTCCATCGTGGACGGAGCAGAGGAGGACGCCTCGCATTGATTTAAAGATATGAAGATTATTGAGCATTGTTATGCCTCGGTCATTAAAGTTTGCTGCTGTGCTGCCTGCTGCTTTGGAAATGTCAAGGGAGATTACTCAGCCTCTTGCTCAGACAAACACAGTGACACACTCCCGATAAAAGAAAAAAAATGTCCAAATTCCAGGCCTGACCGCAGCACAAAGGAGCTCTTTCAGTTGATCAGTCAGAGATTCAATTTGAGCTCCACTGATCGCCGTAAGTGTCTTTTAAAAAGTTGGCCCAGTCAGCTTTTAATATCCTTATGGATGCATTAGACTTTATAATACAGTGTTTCATTTGAAACGACAGACCCCGAAAAAGGAACAACAAAGCTCATGATGCAGCACTTTTCCCATCTCTGCTCTGAGAAATGAAGAGATGGTGAAGTTTATGTCTTCTTACTGCACTTCTATCCGAGCCATGGGGCGTACTTTCAAGTGGATCTGCTTAATGCTTTAATACGAGCGGTGGCCATGAAGGTTTAGAGAGGGGTCGATTAAATTAGGGAGAAACATGGCTTGCTGGCTGCTCCATGGTGCTTTTTTTTCTTCTTCTTCTTCTTACGATTTGTTTATTTTTTTATATTCCTAACATTTGGCACATTGAGCTGTCGTAATGACATCTGCTGGAATAGACCTCAGAGGCTGGCAGCAGACATTCAAGCTGACAGCCGTGACCAAAAAGAAGTAGTGGAACATGGGATTAGCTTTATATTTGGCAAGGTCCTGCTCCTAAAAAGTAGGAGCTTCTCTGTTAATTTCCGGTGCTTCTCTGATGTAATTTAGACTCCAACCTCTGCGACTGAGGGAGGACTGTGAACAGAATACTGAGCCGTTGGCAGACCTTTGCTGTTTGGTCTGTGACCTTCACCGAAACACAAGAAATGCCGAGTGAGAGCTAAAGCCAGTGATTTGAACAGGCTGTATTGATCACCTGCAGATGCTGCAGAGCAAACCAAGGTGCAATTTATGCCGGATAGGTGGTGAGAATAATGCTTTGTTCTCCAGTTGCAGGGGCAAGAAACTGAGTAAAAGGTGAGACGACTCTGAAGGGGCAAAAATAGCAGCAGCATAACTCAAAGTTCATTGGAAAAGGGTCAGAAAAAGCACAGAGTTTTTTTTATAAAAAGTCTGGTTTTGGAACTTTGAGCCAATTTTAGTTACAAATATGTTGGGAAGGAAATATGATGCAGGACATAGTGCCAAAGGTTGTCATTGTAGTTACATAGAGGGGAGTTTGACATGTGATGACAGTTTGTTCTTTTGACTGGTTTGATTGATCTTAATGGAAAAGGCTGGTTTTTTGTTGTCAATAATCCCAGTGAAAAGATCGATGACATGTCTGAGTTCGTCCCTCAGGACTTTGCCAACCATGTCTGCAGCCTTAAGGTCAAAGTGCTTTGGGTTTTACAGATTACATGATTTCATTTTTAAATTTTGATTTTCACTCTGAATTTCTTGCTGGGCACTGCAGTTCTTAACAAATGTTAATCAAACTGGAGAAAATAGTGCATTTGTGAAGGACTATTTTCAGTGGCTGATTAATTCACATTTGATGCTCAAGTGAGTATTTGTTGCCGCAGGATGGTGTGTGAGGGATTGAGTTACAATAAACTACAGTGTGGGCCATTAGTAATGAAAGAACATGTCAGTCATTGCAAGAGTGTGGCTCACTGATGTGTTTTAATAGTTTTCAGACAACAATGGAGCTCTGTTGCTCAGGGAAAGTAGATATATCAGTCTCTACAATCACAATATTTCTTTAAAGGTTTGATTTCATTGTTGGCTTTAATCTACCAACTTGCTGTTTAAGATATTAACCTTGCCATGTTACAGAACCTGTAAACCTCTAACTCCAGTTTAACTGTGGCGTTCACCACGGCTCTTTGCTCGGCCCACTGTTATTTTTTTAATCCTACATTCTCCATTTCGGCCATTTCAGTGTCTGATGGAGCTCAGCTGCTTAGTAACGCTGAGGATTAAACTACATCCTAATATAAACTGGCCGTTTCTTCAATTTCAATTTAAACTGCTTCTCAAAATTTGGTTTCATAAAAAAGTTTTTGTCTCATTTTAATATTTTGTACATTTTCATCGCCTGCTAACATCAGTCTATCATCTGTACTTTCTTATTTTTTATCGTATTTACTTTAATAACTTTAATTTCTCTCTGCAAAGTAGTTTAGAAATCTCATGAAAAATACTATAGAAAAAAGTTAGTTATATCATTATGAGCTAATTTGTTGTTTGAAGATCACGTTTCTTATTTTGTTGTCACAATTTGCAAAGTAATTTAATACACACATTTAGGTATCCCTCAACAAAAGGTGTAAGAAATATAATGCTTCAAAAAATGAAAATTGGTCAACATATTTTTAACAGATATTTTAGACTGCTAAAGATCAGTATCTTCTTTTTGTCCAGCTGCTCCCTATTTCCCCACCCAATCACAGCTCTGAGATCTGCACATATTGAGCAACCCTCCCCATGTATCTGGGCTTGGGACCTGCAGTTAGAAATGCATTGGCTTATGCATCCTTAGTCACCGGGGAGCCATGTGGGGTTCAGTGTATTACCCAAGGTCACTTCCACATGTGGGCTGCAGGAGGGTGGGGCTCAAACCTGCAGATTTACCCCCTGAGGAAGTCTGTTTCCTCCTGTAGTTTTGTTTTATAGGCCAAATGTTATCCTTCCTTAAACATATGTTAAAAGTCGGGCATGTTCCTGCAAACTGCTGTAGCTCCTGCAGCATGCACATGACATATCAGCCAACTGGGACAATGCAAAATCAGGTCGCCTCTGTCTGCAGAAAAGAAACGGCTAAAGTGTGCTCCTCCTGGAAGGGAAATGCTATTAATATACTGTATATCTCCCAAAGTCACAGAGTTATGGAAAGTGGACTGCGTGGTTGCTTTAGGTTGACATTGACACAGTTAAATCGCCCTTTCATTTCCTTCAAGAAAACGCAGAGGCGTCTCACAGACTCTCACTGTGCCTCCAAAAGTCAGAGCTGGTGTTGGTGAAATATTGCTTGTATTTTTCCCCTCAAAGAGCAGACACTGGCTTAACTCTTAATAAATGGGCCTTGAGCTTGAGTCCAGCACACATAATAGGACTTGTCTGCACCTTGTGTACCACACTACTGAAACTCCCTTGTGACTCTGGTTGTAATTAGGATTTCCTCTCTGCTTCCCTTCAAACCTCTATGATTCCAATTGGAGCTGTGGCTAAAGAAATTACGAAGACCTTTAGGGGGGATAATAAGGAGAAAAAAGAAAAAATGTTGGTTATTGTGAAATGGAAACATTTCAGTTTACGCTTTTTTTTTCACCTGTGCTCTTCCTTCTCAGAGCCCTGGCGGATATTCTGAGGCAACAAGGACCAGTTCCAATATCTCAGTATGAACATGAAAACATTGCAGCGATTGATGGGTCGCCCAAAGACGAGACGCCCGTCAGAACCTCCAAGAATCATTACACACCCGTCCACACCAAGGCATCAAACCATGGTAGGTGATGCTTTTTCTGCTTTCATACAAACAAACAGCTCCGACTGTGAAACAGAGCCTGTTTAAAGGATAAATAACTTGTCTTATGTGTAGCTTTTGCTGCACATCCATTAAAAAAAGTCCAACTTCAGATTACTACGATGGTGTAAAGCTTCAGCGTTGTAAAGAAAGACCCTGTTCGCTTCCTTTAATCTGCATCCTTTGACTGACAACCACTGAAATAGATGGACAAGCTGCGAAACTTAAGCTTTTCCCCTCAATCTGTCTTAGAAGGGAACATATATGGAAATATATGGCGAATTAAACGCAAGGCCCTGGCTGGTCCCATAAGCCTACTCAGCACCGGCTCAAAATTGAGATGCAAATTATCATCTTCTGCAGGAGACGCAAGCTTTTTGTCCAGAGATAATTCCGTCGTGCAACGCCTCTTCTTCCTCCTACTTTTATCCGGTCGGTCTCCAGATCCCTGCTCCAGGGATCAGCTCGTTTGCTAAGTGTCCTAGTATGGTGTCCCAGATTCAACAGTGCTATGTTTCACTCTCGTGTCACCCTTCCTCCATCCTTCTTCACCACCACCACCACCACCGACCCAACATGGAGAAGATGCGTCAGAGCAGAGCTGATGCAGACTGTTCTGAACTACATGATGGTTTCATCACTGTCAGACGGGTGTAAACAGATGATTTGATTGAAATGTGAGCTAAGTTCTGCCAAAGTTCTTGTTCCACTAAAGAAAAGTAGATTACAGCACACATGCTCACCAATCCGGACGGTCCTAAATTATCTTCTTAGTCCTGCATCTTCACTTTTCAAACTGTCATCATTTTCATATAAATGATGACCCTTTTTCTGCCCCTCATTTATAACTCTTAGCAGATGTTTTCAAACTTGACAGAGTTCAAATTTGAGCCTGTAAACATTAGCAGTAAGAGCTGGAAGGAGTGTAGGTGATTTCAAGGTGCAATTAGATGTTAAAACCAAATTATCTTCACAGTTATGATCCTCGATAAGTTCATTTGCCTGAAATCAGACAGAACTTAGTTCCACTCTGCAGAATCTGTCGGTTGAACTTGGTGAACAGGGGGATAAAAAGATCTAGAAGCAGCCATGTTAATGTTAATTCCTTCATTATCCATCACTGGTAATGTATTAGTATAATAACCTGAAATAAACAGCGATCCTCCAGAGTTTTTCCAGCCATGTTTGTGGTGAAAAAAACAGGTATTTTAAGCTTAAACTTGATCTTTTCTAACAAACCAAAGCGTTGTAATCACATGATATTGCAGCTCAGTCAGGCTTCAATACCAACATTTATTTTGTCAATTAGGACAATTTAACTTCTCATCTTTCTGAATCAGCTGCAGAAAAATGTCTCAACACGAACACATTTCTGGAAAATGCAGGATGAGACATGTAAAGAGTCATTACAGGGCCTTTTTCAGTAGTTGTAAGTGAGTTTGTCTCCTAAAAACCTGAACAGTCGGAGCTGATGGAGGTTTTTTCCTGGTGTTAATCGCTCTGCACTCATATTTTCTACAAAGCCACCATGTTGCAGGCGGCGCCGCCTCTGTTTGTGAGTGTAAACACAGAGCAAAGATTACTCCTCTGTGTGACTCACAAAGCCACACATTGTTTTTTGGTTCATTCTACGAGAACGCCCACAGAAAACGTGTCTTAATTGTCCAACCTGTGTCATTACGGCCTCCTGTTGTTTTTTTTTTTTTTTTCCTGGGTGAAGCGGGACGTCACACTGCTGCTGCAGAGAGGAGGGTGGAGGGGATGGAGGCACTCCAGGGAAGACGTGACTCAGATTTAATGACAAATTTATGACAGCAGTGATGAGAATTTAAAAATGAAAACAGCTCTTTTCTTTTTTCAGTGTAGAAATGGTGAAAGCATCGGGTGTGTGTGTGTTTGTGTGTGTGTTGTGCTTTCATGAGGACACATGAGGACAAAGCAAAAAAGGTTTTTGAATGTTTGGGTGCTTAAGGGAAGTTACAACATGCAGAAAACTTCTGTTTTTTATGACTGTTGGTTAATTTTGACCTTTAAGTTTATTTTAAAGGTGTTTCTTTTTCAATTAATTTGAGTGTTTTTATTGGTATCAGTCTTTATTAAAGCACGAGCAAACACAGGCTGCTATTTGACTTTTGTTTAAGGTTACTTCAAATTTTCAAGCTCGTAATGTTGTTTTTGCTTCCAAAGGTCACATCCAAAACACTTTTTAGCAAAAGCAGGGGGTCTTTTTCTCACAGTTTCTCCATTATTCAGTTTCTGACCTCTTGAAGTTTCCCGTTGCAGTGTATGAAAAGTAGCTGGGAAGTGAAAATGGTCCACTTCAGGTTTATAAGATGGCCCTCATGAGGGCAGCTGGCAGCTGCAGCAGCTCTTTGCTCTGAAACCTTCTCCTGGGTCACATCAGAGAATAAAGATAGATTTGAATAGAGTTTTGTGGGACACTCATGAAGCAGCAGAAGAGCCTGATCAGACAGAGCACAGTTTTTACAGCCAGCGGCGTCTTTTTCCAGAGTTTTCTACAGACAATTAGGATGTTTTTTTAAGGTGGAACAGATGCTGCTGCTGATGGTTTTATCTACAACAGTTTGGTGTAAACCAGATCTTCTAGAGGAACAAACATCTTGATTCTGCCTCAATATGAAGCCAATTACAGGCGGAAAGGGAGCTCAGAGTTTATTTATTAAACTTTTCTGTTAATTCAAGGTAAAAAATGATTAAGTGGTCAAACTCATGTGAGTTTCAAGGCAAAAATTGCCTCAGGTGTGATAAAGTCATATAGTAAGATGTTTTTTTTCTAAAACCTTAATAAAAACTACATAGATACATCAGTTCAACCCTGAATTTGATGTGAATATTCATATACAATCCTAAAAAATGCCAAGAAATGGCCGTCATCCAGGTGAAGCTACTGAGCCAGCTGGTTTCTCCCAGTGATTCCTCCTTTTCTAAAAGGGTCTCCAGGTGTTCAGTTTATTATTTGGGAGAAAACTCTCAACATCAATCAGAGCCGGAAAAAGATGCCCTTCCCCTCTTCATTTATGTATTTAAATATCTGTATATTTACACCCTGTTCATATAAAGATCAAAAGTAGCCCATATATCTTAGCTCACCAGCGAAAGTGCAGTTAAAAACTAAGAACGAGTGATGCAATGGTTTCCTGGCAACAATAAAAAAAAAACACCTTACATTTTGTATTTTAGCACTCTGTCTGATGTATAAAATATACAATGTGTCTCTTTTCCTTTCAAATCCTTTCGTCACTCCTTTTTATACCCTTCTAGTGATAAAATCTGCCCTCAAATATTAACTACATTTAAGCCACTGAGATCAACTTCATCATATTTTTTTAGTACAACTTCAAATTCAAACGAAGCTGACGACCTTCAGCGGTGGTGAACTTGTGAATGTGAACTCACACGGCAGCTGTATGTGATGTGGACTCGTCCCACTCGATGCTGCAGAGGAGACATTAAACCCAGATGTGATGCTGATGAAGTGCGTCTCTCCAGCGGTCGTCCTGGAGTCGGCATGATCACTGCAATTTCCCAGAGTTCTGTTCTCCCCTCTCTCATTTTGTGCTCTAAAGTTTCTGCGGTGCTGTGAAAATAGGCGACAAATGTCTTTCACACACTTCGAGTGGATGGAATCATCTCTGTGGGACGCTCGGCGAACCGGGTTCATTTCGACTCTTAAAACCCTGCAGAAGCTGAGCATAAAACACGAGACCAGTTTGGAAATGATCTCTTCAAAGGGTGACGTCAGGTTGGTGATGATGATGACGATGAGTCAGACTGTTCAGCTGAATAAGTACAAACACTCCCTGTAAATTCCCTCCACTCTAAATAGCCAAAAGTATGTGGACACATGAGTTTTT
>JAUZTA010000011.1:2101233-2114648 GCA_034780835.1 Ctenochaetus striatus | reverse complement strand
GAATTATACAAAACAATGCAATGCAATTTCATCGCAACAAATACGCTTAAAACATCGCAACATACATCGCATTTTTTTAGAAAAGCTGCCGCAAATTCCGGCATTTTTGGCCGCAACAATCTTGAAAAACGCCCGCGAAATCCTGGAGGTACTGGATTTTTGTACATTTTCACATCTCAAATGACAGATTCTGAGAGACTAACACTACAATGCAGTGAATAAATACTTTTTTTTACACAGACATCATGACATATTGTTTATGTCTTGATGTCTTGTCTTGTAATGTGTCATATGTTGCAGAATCACCATCATTATGTGCAAAGTATCGTGAAAGTATCATATCTTGGACTAAAATTACAACGGGACAAACTTTTTGGTTTATTTTAGTTGTAACACGTCTAGCTGCAGAGCTAAAGAAGGAAACCGAATGTAAGAAATCACATTTACATTTGTTCTGATGCAGCTTTAGAAGTAAATCCAAATGTTCTAAAGTGGCTCCCTGCCTGCAGACGAAGCTTTAACTTCCTGTTACTGTTTTTAAAAAACAAAACCTCCAAAAACCTCCAGCAGCTTCACCAGCAGGCGTCACCTGAGATCCTCACTGCATCACACCTTTGCCCCCTTTACCTGTAAAGACTCCCAGTGTGTAAGCCGTCTTTTTGACTGAAGTGCACTGACTCACTGCAGCGCCCCCCACCCTCCCTGCTTCCTCCCTCCTGTCCCCCCCCCCCTGTAGAAAGACCCCAGCGGATGAACAACATCCTGACGTCGGCCACGGAGCCCTACGACCTGTCGCTCTCCAGATCCTTCCAGAACCTCAGCCATCTGCCGCCCTCCTACGAGCTGGCCCTCAAGTCTGACTTAAGTAAATACTCCTCCTCCCTCCACAGATTAAGTAGGTGGTCCTTCATTCGTCCTCCATCGCCGTGTCTTCCGCCCTGATGCACTGAGAAAAAAAGCCACGCGGTGACGTCACGCCCTCGTGCTTCGTGCATCAAAGGGTCTTCACATCCACCTCGTCTGGCCCGATGAAACGTCTGCGTGTCCATCGCTGATCATCATGCATCATGATGATGAGCGTCTCCAGCTGTGTGGTCGCTCATCCTGCAGACCGTCCCCGTCACTTTTTCACCTTTTTTTTAGAGAAATAAACTCCTTAAAATGCATGACGACGCGCTCGAGGCCCCTCATACTCATTTCCATCGACTCATCTATCGGCCCATCGACTGACATCTAATTGGCGTGTAATTTGGCTCCATCTGCAGCCCCATGTCATGTTGCTAATGTCTCTTAATGGCGCATTAAGAGCCGTTCCCTTCAGCTGAACGGCGTCTATAGGCCAACAAGATGGCGCTTTAATATCCCAGCAATGCTACAGTTCATTATCTTCGCTGTGACATTTTCAGCTCCACGACGATGACGAGGACGCTGACGTTTCAGACCCGCTCGCTCTGCATGCCGAGCTTTCTGTAGATTAGATGCATGTTTGTGTGTTTATCCTGATTTCCTCTTATTGATTTGTTCTTTATTAAACCAGAGAGACTCTTGAGATTTCATGTTTTCTCTCCGTGAGGAAGCCGACTGTTTCGAATATGTACATTTACATTTTATTAAACATGTTTCGAGCGGCTGACAGGAAGGCGGATGGTGGTTTTCCGATTTAAGTTTATCTTGTAAATTATTCCAGACTGAAGGTTTTTCGATATTAAAAAAAAGGCCATTTTGTTAAATTCAGGACAGACTCTGGGGACCCTGAGCATAAACATGCATGCAGCAGGAAGCTCTTTATGGAGGCTGATAAGACGCTTCCAGGGAACGGCCTTCAAGATGGAGGAGATGCATATTAATCCTGCTCGGTATATTTTAAGTGAGGTCGTTCCAGTTTACACAAACAGCGAGTTCGAGATCCAACATTTTAAACAAACACAAAAAGTTGAAGATGCCTGTAAATGTGGCATGTTCACTGTGGTTCAAACACGTCTATCCATTTGGTTGGGCTTCAAGGAAGTGATCAGAATGAGCTGCATATGTATCTGTGCAGGATGAGAGAGCTGGTCACCATGGTAACACACATGTCCGTCACTATGGGTTACATATTTGAGGGTTTTTGATCAGACAGATGAGAAGTTTTGTTTCTGGGTCCTTAAATAAATTTCTCTTCTCTCATCTCGTCTGCGTTGCTGTTTCATCAGCTCAGTTTTTTACACACATTCAAATTAAAGTTTGAGTCCGTGTGTGTGCTGATGATGCAGGATGACATCACCAAAAGTGTCCAATGACGAGTCAGTGTCAGTCCACATGACCTCTCTGTTTTAAAAACCAACTGACCTACAAATATTAAAGCGAAATATTTTCTTTTCAGCAGATAAATTCATAAAAACCAGATAATCAAAACCAATTCAGGGTTTAATTTTTGAAAATTCATCAGTCACAACATTAGCATTGTGCTGCAAAGCACTGATGCTACATTTATACATTTGATTCATATTGCATGTTATCCTGATTTTTTTAGCTCAGTTTTGTATTTTATCAGTATTTTGGACTCGACTCAGTTAATTCTTTTAGTTTTTGTTAATTTTTCTTGATCACAGCTAATTTTTTTGTTTTCTTCTTCCTGCTTGTTTGTTACTTTGCTTTTTAACTTTGTTTTTGTTGCATTTCCTAAAACACTGAACAGAGATACTTGTATGAAGAGTCCATTGTCTAAAGATTGATGCTACGTCTTCCCTTTTGAACACAATGGACTTGATTTAGAAGCTTAAATTTATTTAATTTTGGCTCTTTAGTTTAAATTGCCAGAGTGAAGTTTGTAAATTTCACCTTGGAGATCAGTTCTGATGTTCTGCTGCATCCTGGTTTGCAGAACATTCAAGTAAAAACATTTAGATTTAGAGTCATAAAATCCATTTCTTTCATCTGATTGTTCTTTGTTCATCTCTCCTCTGTTTCAAACTGAGCTGAACAGCATCAGAAACAAAAACACGTTTCAATATCCAACATTTTTTCTGTTAACACCTGCATGAGTTTTTGGATGAGTCTCGTTCAGACAAGCTTAAAACATTTCACATCTGAGCGCTGAGATCATCGGAGAGCGACGCTTCAGACGCTTTAGACTCGACTCGTCTGAGCAGAAAGAAAGAAAATCCTTTAAAACTGTAAAACCAATCGAGCAGCACGTTTTTCTTTCACAGCTTTTCACCTTCAGACTCACACTCGTCTTCAACACGCTGAAGCAAACAGACATCGAACGTTTGCTGCTCACTGTGCTGCCGTGTTGCCTTTCTGTCAGTCGGATAAATCATGACTGTGCGCTTTCGGGGTTTTGTGTTGTGAGTTTTCACATTTAACATCAAATCTTAACCTGAAAACATTTATAAAACCTGAAAAAAAGCCTCTGAGTTACATTGATTTTCAGTCCAAACACACAGTCCTTCGCTCTTCTGTCTCTTCGGGGTTTTTATTTGCAGTAAAAGAACTCAATACGCGGTGTTTTTTAAAGTTGGGCTGAAAACACGTGAATGCAGCACTCTTTTAGAGAAGTTACACGCTGAGAAAAAAAGGCCATTTGAAATGTGCCGTTGGTTGTGTGATGGAAAAACATGCATCAGTGCAATCTCCTCTCAGCCAACTCAACATTCTTCTTTTATACATTTTGCTTTTTCTCTCCCTTATCAACTGGAGGCTTTGCTCTTATCTCGCCGCAGCCTTGTACACACACCGAAAATCACAGAGATGAATAGCACACAACTACAAAGAGGCTTTTCGAGTTTGAGACAGGAGCCCTGCAGAAACTGTCAGGCCAGCGAGCAGAAAAGTTGTCCCTCGAAGACAACCTTTCCACTCGAGGAGGAAGAGAAAATGAATCTGCAGGTTCAAGCATGAGTGGGGTCTTTGGAAACAAGCCCAAAAGTAATATAATTAGTTGCTATTTTAATTAAACCATCTGGAGAGATGATGATGACTAAATTAAATTACTACGGTTTATTTGCAATTTTAAATGACCGTGTGTGTGTGTGTGTGTGTGTGTGTCATCGCGGCGTCCTTCAGTGATGGAAACGAGGCAGAGATTGAGGAAGCTGCTCTTAAATGACCTGCAGGAGGCTGCAGAGAGGAGAAACAAATCTTATTTGGCGTCGTCGTCCTTCCACTTAATCGCCCTAAAAGAAATCAAAACACTTTCAGAACAAACAAGCCACCTTTAATCTTCGCCAGAAAGAAAAAAAAGAATGAACGATATCGCTGCATTTACCCCTCTAATTTCACCGCCGCTGCTCCGAACCTCTCTAAAGATCACTTTATAATTGATGTTCCACCAGTTTCACGGTTTTAGCGCATTATATGATTACAGGCTGCTGTGATCAATAGCTGACACATAAATATACAGACTATATTGAATCTAATCTAGCAGAGTGGGAGCTGGGGTTTAATTAGCCGTTGTTAGCAATTTCCTGTGTTTGTAGCTGCGCTCCACGTTTGGGACCCTTTAGCCTCTCGCAATCATGTTAATTGTAAAGTGCTGCATTTTATCAGCGCCGCTGAGACGAGATCGAGCGAAATGCATCGGCCCCGTTAAATCATTTCAGCCACTTAAAGTGTAAACAGTGTAACAAGTGTACGCTCGTAAAAAGCAGGTCTTAAATCAAACGGTCGTTCAGGAGGAAGTGGAAGAGCTTTTTGAGTTCACTGTAATGTTCGTTTCAACAGAGCGTTTTTTAACCTCGATAACACGCAGAGTCCTGCTTTAACCGGATTTTTTAAATAGGCCATAATTTAGTGTATTCTAGTACAAAGCTTCATTTTCTGATCCACCTGATTACAGTTAATTCAAAGCAACAGTGCCTTTATAGTTATGTGTTATCAATAAATTCAGATTGTGCAACACTGCAACATATTTAAAATGCTGCTTACGTGGCTGGTTTTTGATTTACGTGAAAGTGAAGGATGGAAAAACTCTTAGAAATGCCTGCGTGCATGTGGACGAAACCTTCGGAATAAAGTTTCAGATGAATAAAGGTTCATCTTGTCAGTCACTGATGTGTTTTTATATCAAAACCCTTCAGTTAGCATGTTCCCTCCTAGTCCTGGTCAGATTTTATTTTGAAGGAAATGTAGAAGTTGCCCACGAGCTAAAATCTGCACTTGCATCATAACCTCTTTGTGAGTCATAAGAAGAAAAAACAGGTGCATGAAATGAGCGTTGAAGCGTGCAGACTTCCTCTTCCTCTTTTCTTGCTTTTGTCCTGCAACTGTAACCAGCTTGTGGTCGGTGTGCAAACTGTTTTTAAGTTTGGTATTTTCCCCTGAACGCCTCCAGGTCGCCATCATTAAAACTCAGAGTAGCTGCGACATAAAAGAGTGAATGAAAACAGTGTTTCAGTCGGAGCAGCAGAGTGTTCAACATGGCTCGACCTTTCAATTGTTTCTTGATGGTTCGTGTCAGCCGAGCTCCCGGCGATGATCTGAAACTTGTCTTTTTGTTTAAGAATCTACTGGATGTGTCTTTTCTTATCCTACAAAGGGATAATGCATCCCTGCCACATTAACATTTGAGTCTATAATCACTACAGATCTCTCACAGAGACTGGGTGCTCGACTGTGACCTATTAATGGAGCTCCGGGCCACGGCTCGTCGATCGTCTGTATACTTGTAGCCTCTGGTTGAGTTCGGTTGACATTTTCTGCCATAATGTCACATCTAACCCAGCCCTTCGGGGAGAGATGCTGGAGCTCATCGCCACAGGCCAGACTTGGGCCTCCTTCATTAGGAATGCACAGAGCAGTTGACATGAAACCCTCATGGACGGACAATAAGGTGACCTTCTGTATCCAGGCACGACATCTCTCCCAGAGAGACGAGCATCCAGACAAACAATTCCCATCATCCCTCTTCTCCACAACTCGCTGAAGCGTGGGATGCTCCTGAAACGGCCGTTCGACCTCTGTGTTCTGCAATCATTAACTACTGCAGAGGTAACGACCCCTCAGCCACAACAGTTAATCAGAGAGCTCGGCGGTAGCGTCCTCCCGTGTGCCAGCGCAGCCAAAACAGGTAGATAAAAGTGTGCTGAGCGCTGATTGCTGCCTGCGGTTAATGCAGCCCTGAATGACTTTACCGTCAGGAGAGGCCGACCTGCTTTCTGGCAGAGGAACCAAACGACCGGTTGCCTCATTTCAACCACAACCGGTTCATTATCTGCTGAGTATCATAGCAGGCTGATGAGTCTGCTTCCGTGCTGAAGGACAACGACACTGATCAACGTGTTTCCCAGTTTTTCAAAGAGGAAAAAAGACTAAATGACTAAAACACAGCTTGACTCTGCAACTGTTGTGTTGATTCATCATCATCTCATTCATTTAACAGCAATCATCAGGTGAAGGACAGATGTGATGAAAACTAATGTGTCATTAATTTCCTCATTAATGCGTTAAAACCACTGTTTTCCAGTCAGGATGTTTAAAAATGAAGGATTCTCTATCTCTGACTCGGTTAACCGTAATTTTAGGTTGATAAAAGATGAAAAGATAGACTTTTACTCATGAGACAAACCCAGTTACAAGCCTGAGTTATTTTCAAAGTAAAAGCATGACGTTAACTGAAACATGTTGATACATGTTTCTGGACTTCTGAATCCAGAAGTGAATCCAGCTTTGCTCAAAGTGGATCCTCTGGATCATAATATAAACACAAACCCACAAAAACAGTCCTGTGGATTGTTTTAAGTCAGCACTGGTTTGTAGCAGATGCATTTGCAAGTCCTGCAGAGCTTTTTCATGCTTGTGCATTTACTGCAAGAGTCATGTTTGCTTTGATTTGTTAAATGTGTCCAAACTGACATGAGATGAAATTATGCAAGGCTGCAAATGGCAACTTGCATGGTGGAAAACTGGTTGAATGGTTCCCTGGAACTGTATCTTGAGTGTTTCCCTGTTGTAACAAAGAAATTCCAACCAGTGAAAACGGAAGGAAACAGTATGTTCCTGCACTACAGTTGAATACGAAAGGACTGCGGATGTTCTTAATCAGCAGTCCGCATTAATCACTATCTTCCCAATAATTATAACACTTAAACTGAAATTATCGTATTCACCAAACTCAATGTTGTACAATTATCCAACGGTCTGTTTATTCAAGCAGAGATGGTAGTCTAGCAGTTTTCTCTCTCTGATTACCTTTTGTCGTCTCACTCCTCAGGCGATAAGGACATCGACGAGTACTACACCAGGAAGCATCATCATCCCGACTACGGCATCCAGGGAACGACCCACATGATGAAGCTGAGCGTAGATCATCAGCAGCAGCGGCAGCGACCTCGCCGAGTCCAGAGGGCCATGTCCCAGGATCATGTCCTGTCTCCTCCAAGGACGCCACGCCGCGGGGATTATGGCTTATCCTCGTATGGCGTCATGGCGGCCGCCGCGTACAGCAGCAGCCGCCATCTTTCAGATGAGCAGCTGCTGTCAGCGGACCGACTCCACTCCCAGGATCCCTTGCTTTCTCCGGCGATGAGGCGTGACAAGTTCCGGGAGAAGGCGATGGCCCGGGCGATGTCTCACGCCGACATGCTGATGCCCATCACGCCTGTCATGGACCGCCACAAGATGACCAAGATGCACTCGCAGCCCAGTGCCTCTAACGACTCGTACAACACGCTGACGGTCAACCACCAAGCGCCCACGTCTAAGAGGCAGGCGTTTGCCTCCCGACGAACACACACGGTGGACCACCTACAGTACATTCCTGGCCACCACCACACATACCGCACTGCCAGTAAGAACGAGGTAACTGTTTAACCGCAGAGTGGTGAGCTGAAGGATTCCTGAGACTCAACACGGACGTCAACAGAAATCTCCAAAATCAGCAAGTCTCCTCAGCAGAGGCGCTCTGTCTTCTTATTCAAACAACCTCCAACGTTAGAACTCTTCCTGCTTTCTAGCACAAGCTTCCTGTGTCATCCAGATTTTGGGTAACTAGAATCAACCCCGGCAAAGACATTTCTCTCTTAGAGCATCATAAGGGCTTTGCGCGTTGACACAAAGAGGGATCCTTCATGTCAGACGTTTGACAGCGAGAAGAAAATATTTTTTAAAACCAGACATGAAACTGAAAGGCAATTGTATCACCTTTATAAATATATAAATATACTATATTTACTATTTGTATTTTCAGTCCTTGTTATAGCTTTAGAGATTCTCATTGACTGATGTAAGCACTTCAAGTGGTGCCTCTTAATATTGTCCCATTTCAACGATGAAGTGGATTTGTGGGTTAAAAAGCACAATTAACAAATTCCCTTTTTTTGTTTGGTTATTTTACTCTTCTTCTTTGGTAAATGGCCAGAACATATCAGCTTATTAGTGAAAACAGAGGCTGTTTCTGTTGCATTCAATAGATGATTGTAAATAGGCTATATTAGCAGCATTAAAACAAGAAAAGCTGGCCCTTTGGCTTTATGTTATGTTCTGTTTTTTCCCACCTGGAATCCATCACGGATTCCCAATGAATAGTTTTAATTTTAGATAAGGCACATGACCCAGATTAATATTATTTCCACAGATGTGGACGTAATATGCATACGGGGAGCATTTTTTCTTTTTTTAACCTGTGCTCGTAGCATAGAACGATTGTGTATGAAACCACTGTCGGTTGGCAGCTTCGGTCTGCAGACGCAAAACCACAGGACTTAGCTCAGTTTCTGTTCACACATTTCCTTGCTTTGTCATCCCTGAAGATGACGTCCTCCCGCCCACGCTGCTCGGGAAGTGATTGACCAGCTGCCTCCATCTCCACATATCAGGTCGGAGCTGTAGGAGGAGCATGTAGTTGGAGTCGTAGCTTTGCGTCGATGTGTTGACTGAAACAATCAGTGCTAACAAGGACGTCATAATCGCTAGTCAATCAAGCATTTATTAAAACTGTGAACTGTTTGTCCGGATGTTTCCATCAAAGCAATGCCTTATTGTACTGAATCATATATGCTCTTGGTTAAACAATCACGCTTTTGTCACATGTCTTGTTGTCTTAGCTTTTTTTGTGCAACATTATTATGTTTTACCAGCAGTAAAAAACCTGTACAGAGATAGATGACACAGTACATATACCTCAAAGAGACTAAATTTAATCGATGGAGTGTCAAACCTTTAAGGGAAAACAATCAGTACATGCTAGAAGGTACGTTCGTATTTCTATTGGAAATTTGTTACACTAATCATATTACCTGAATTAGCTCATGCAGTTAGTGTGTATACAGTGCTTTTGTTTAGCTATTCAGTTGAATGAAGTGAACAGTCGAGGTCTTTGAGGGAAGGCAAGTTTATTTATAAAGCATCATTCAGACACAAGGCAATTCTAAGTGCTTCACAGAACTAGAGAAATTAATTAAAAAGGGTTTACTTCCTGGTGTTCAAGACACAATCTAGGACTAAATGTCTGAAGTTGTATTCAGTTAAACTGGGTTTGGTAAGGTCTGGCTGTACAGCTTGGGTCTGGGGTCCGACTGTCGATGTGTCCAATCCCTGAGAGGATCCACACGGTCTATCTATCAGCTCTGATCCAACGGTCTTTTAGACGAAATCAGGCGTTGCTGCGATCGCTGCACTGAGTTTAGTGTTGGTCCATGAGCCACATGCAAACAAAATCATTGCACTCCCTCACGACAGCTTTGCTGGGTCCATCAGCTGATTGGCCGCCACAGCATGATGTCGAGCTGCGTTCCTCCAAAAGTCGACTGTTTTAACTTTTCTGCCCAACCTTCTGCAGCCTAACCAGACTGTCCGCATTAAAAAAAGAATAGGACAATGTGTTTTTGCTACAATGCCTGATTTGGTCTGAATGAACCCTTAATCGACAGGAGAAAAACGCCATGTTTAAGGTGGATGTACCTCGTATCGCTGCAATTTCAGTCATCCTCTGCAAGTTTACTGATGGAACTTCATTCAAGATACAAAACACGACACAAATTTAATATAAATTTAGAACAGAGGGGTTGTACGGTGAAATTATGTCGTTCGAGATCTTTGTCTTGAAAGTCTACATTAAATCAAATCCAAAGAAAGCAAAGTCTCCCTTTTCCCCTCCTTTTTATGACTTTATCTGGTAATTTTTCTGGGCGTTCATTTCTAATTCTAACCACAAATTCAGACCTGTGGAAACCTGAGTCCAAATGCCTGGATAATTTAATGTTTAATGTCAAACAGGATGAAAATCTTTGAGTTTCTGTAGACTTTCACTATTTTTTCCCCAAAATGCAGTACATTATGAAATTGTTGGTATCTCTTAGTCAACATTTATCAGATTACAAACTGAACTTATTGTACAGCTAAACATCAGTAACATTGCTGTTTTTATGATCAGATATTTGAGTTGTATGCTACTGTATGTAAAGACTTGAACATATATTATTCTTTTTTGTCAGTGGCAGGAAAGCAATGTCTCATTACACATTAATCTTATTGTTCTCTTGTTGTTTCTTTAACTCTCTTATTTTTAATGACAATGAAAAATGGATGACGAACTTGTGGGGACGTGGATGGTTCGACAAAAGTTATTTAACTTATTTTGAAATTGATGTGCTATTTTCCTTTTTATGCCAGGTCTGTATTAAATGATGTCAGTTAGAAATGTTCTTTTTTCCACAATTATTGTCTTTGTAAATTTGATTTATTTTACTTTTCTTGAAGAGTGCTTGCAGGTCATGAAGTATATTTGATAGTTTTGGGTTGGGGGGGGGGGTCTGTTCAGTAGAATTGTTTGAGACAGATATTTGTACTCTTTCACCTCGCTTAACTAATCTAAACGTCTATTCCTTCTTTTCACTTAATTAATAATGATGTCATCCCAAGAGCCTTTTTATCTATGTGCAATATTTCCTATTCATGCAGCGTAACTCTATAGCCACTTACCCTTTTTGAAATGTTGTGAGGTTCATTTGCTGCCATAAAGGCTTTGTTGTCCTTTTCATCGAGGACTGTTGTCTTTCATAGTCAAAGAAAAGTTTTTTATATAATACGGCTAAATGTGGTATGAATGAAAAAGGTGTCTGTGTAACTGCACAAATAACTGGAGACTAATTTAAAGGCTTCAAAACAACAAAATATGACTGTTCTTGTGCATTTTGTTTGTTTACAAACTATTAAAGCACATCATGTGTGTTGTATACATCAATTTAATTACTTATGCTCTTTTGTATTTGTGAAATAAGTGTTCTCACAGAAAATAGCTTTCGCCGCCAGAGTTTGATAACTTTTGAGCTAAGTTACCAACTTAAATTTATCAGCTAACATAACATTTTTCCAGACATTTCACATGTATGTTTATGCCCAAAGAGTCAGCTGAGTTAGCTAGCTTTCTACTTCGGTCTGAGTATGATATACTGTAGTGCTACTAGTGTGTTAGCAAGCTAAAGTCAGTCAAAATAAATAAGGTAGCTGCAAGAAATGACTGTTTGGCCTACCAGGGAAGCTAAAAGTAGCATTAGAGCAACAGTGAGCTCAAAACACAGAGACAGCTCGTGACCCAGAAGAGCTACTGAGAAACAAGCTGACTACAGACCTAGTTTCATGAGTTAAGACCTAATTTTCTCAGCTTGCCTGAACTGATTATCTTTGTTCCAATTAATTATGATGTTTTAAAATGGCAATGTACTGTACAGTAGGAAAATATAGAGGTTAAATGGCTTGGGAATGTTTCTTATGCCCAAAATATCTTTCTGGCTACAGCTTGTGGTACTGGAATACATTAGTAATAGTACTGGCTAACTTTAGCTAGCTACAGGCTTCACTAGCATGAAAAGTTAATCAGTTGATCAAACTGGAGATGCTGGAGGTAAAATTCTTAAAAGGTACATAGGGCCGTGTGTAAAATGACTCAAAAAATGAACTAGAATTGTCAACAGAATGGAAGAAAGTAGCATTTCTGATGCAATGTCAGAAGTATCTTTGACATCCAGTTAGCATGCTAACCAGCTAGCCCTGGTCAGCAGTCAGTCCTGGTCAGAGCTGCAGTAAATCACTAAACTGGTCCAAGAAGAATGAAGTCCACATTTCTATGTTACATGCCAAAGTTATGTCACTCAGATTACATGAGACAACTTCTTTATCAGAAGGAGAGTGATGGCTACATCACAAATGTCTAGGAGATTCTGAATAAGGTTTATTTTACTTCAGGAGCACAACTCTGAACTTCCATATCCACTTCTTCCTCGTGTTTATGATACTGAACCTTTGAAAATGAGTTTATGGGGATTCTTAACTCCCCTAGCTTGAGTTTATCCAACAAGGTTCCCTAGTTGCAACACATCAGTCTTTTATTGTTTTGCCTCTTTCAGCAAAGCTTTCTTCGTTCACCTCATTAATGAGGACACAGCTTTTTGCAGTACTATTTGTCATTTGTTCCACCTCTGGTGCTCATTTAAAGTAAGACACTTAACAATGTGAAATAGTCAATTCTTCACAATTTTGGGCAAACTATCCCTGAAAACACAAGTAGAAAGCAAAAGAAACTTTGGCAAAGTTTTTAGCCCTGGTCTCAGGGCTCTGTTACCGGTATAAAATGTAATCGGATGTGCTCCTTGAGAAAAGATCCTTTTTTAGTTCCCACACTATCAAAAGAGTGACAGAGTTAAAGCAATCCCAGATTGTGATTGAACAACCGTTTACCTTAAGGCTGTCTTTGTAAGATTTAACTTTAATCTTGTTTATCTTCTAATAGGTTAAAAGATGTGGACAAAAGGCGAATTGTGTTTTCATTCGGTTTGTTGTTGTTCCCTACACGCAAGTCGATACTTGTGACATTGTGTGGAAAGTTTTTTTCGAGTAACCTTGGAGAGAAAGCTGTTTGGAGAGAATGGCTTTCTTACAGACTGAGACAGGCGGTGTTTTTGACTGTGAACAATCGATAAAGACACAGCTCTTCGGTTTCCTACGAGGTCAACACGGCCCTGTCTGCATGAGATGTGTAATTTGTGAAGCGAGACTCAAACATTACCTGTTAAGAAATCTGGCCCATCCGTCAGTCTTTTTTTGCATTCTTTTATTTTGAAACTGGACATTTGTCTTAAATACCACACACTCAGTTAATTTTTTGACATGATGGGGGCAGGTGTCCAGAGAGGATATACTAATGATAACCCTGAAACCTTTAAAGAAAATCCTGAATAATTGTACTGAGGGCAAAGATTCATTTTCTTGGAAAACCAACTAATGTTAGCAACAAACAATACTGAATGTTTGTTTTTAATAATGTGCATCTTAACCATGTAGCCAGTACACTGCAGTTAAGATTTATTAAACCATCAAAGCCCACTGAGATTAGGTTCTTTTACAGAAGAGATGTAAGAACAAAGGCTAAACTACATGTTTATTACAAGAGGTGGCTCATACATGATATTCTACATAAAATATGTTCATTTTAATTTACT
>JAUZTA010000011.1:2030692-2041418 GCA_034780835.1 Ctenochaetus striatus | reverse complement strand
GAGGAGATCTTGCCTCAAATGATTTAAATTCAGCTGAAATTTAGTTTTTTGTATATGTAAATTTTTACACTAAATATTTCATTCAGTCCAGTTATGAAGTTTTGATCCTTTTCAACTGAAACTTACAGTACGAAATTCTGTCATTCTGTCACAAAAATCTGTCATTTTCTTAACATTTCATTTCGCCTCCTGTCTCTAACTTACACCAGTGAGGAAGGAAGTCAGCAAAACGGGACCAAACATGGCGTGAATCAAACTTTCAGCATTTCTGACTGAGTCCGTCACACATGTTTACATCTGCAATGGGCTCTGTTTACAAGAAAATAAACAAATCCCATGATCCCGCGCTGCTTCATAGCATCATCAAGCCACAGTTTTTGTTTACATTGATTTGATAGAGCGCCCTCTAGAGGCAGAAATTACACGCTGTGTGATTAAATAACTGATTTCAAAGCAGCAGAAGTCAGAATCTCTCATCCGTTAGTCGCCATGACAACCGTCTAATTAAATAAGCAGAGAGAGCTGGAGGCGTTGCCATGACGGCCGGCGGAGACTAACTGGTGACAAACTGGTGTCACTGGGAGCCCAGTTGTCCTCCCAGCACCGTGAACTCCAGTCCAGTTGGCCTCAGTGTGCACTGCTCTATTTTTACCAGCCTGTGTATACACACACACACACACACACACACTGCACGCTACACACTGCTGCTGGATGCAGAGTGCTGACGATGTGTCCTACATTTCCCCCCCGCCGATGTACGTGTCCGGCCTCCGCGAGCTGCAGACCTGCTGAGAGGAAACGCTGTCACGTCGCTCTGCAAGGCCGTGAGAGTCGAAGGTTTCACAGCCGCACAGAGCGACACACACACTTTCATCTGGTGAAGACTAAACCAGATCTGACCAAAACACACACGTTGAGACTGAAAACTGTTCTCGAATCAGAGAACTCGTCTGCTCTTGTCACGCAGCATCTGAAAACTGTGACCTGCGTCAGAGCCGGCTGGTCCTGAAGAACTGGTTTGAAAATGAAACTGTCTCGGAGTCAGAAACAACCTGCTGCAGGCTGGAGGCTCCGGGCTTCATGGGAAATGTAGGAACCAGGTTTCCACAAGGAACCAAAGGGACAAGAATGTTCTGCTGCACTTGTTTAGATTTTTGACCTGCTGCTCTGAGTGAACGCATCAATGCTGCATCAGTGGAAAAACTGTCTGTGAAATGAGGACAGTGTCTTCCTGTGCGTGTAGAAACAGTCATGATATCATCGATGAGAAACCAGTCTGGAGCTGGCCTTCTTAAACACTAAAATTCTGATTATTTTTTCTCTAATGTGAGGCAGGTGCAGTTGTTTTGCATCCTTCTCTTGTTGTAAATGTTCCTCATCTTGTTGTCCTGTCAGTCATGTGCTGTCATGTCAGTGTGTTGCTCTTCTGTCGCAGATAAACCACCTTCAGGTCAATAAAGTTCATCTTATCTTATCTGGATTGATGTAGCTGTTAAAAATGAGAGCAATGAACTTTTTTAAAAAATCAGAGTATAAAATATGAATTGCTTAGCGACGGATTACTGTAGCTTCTGTGTTGATCACAAACATTTGAACAGGACGGATGCGTCTGTCAGTCTGTCTGTCTGTCAGGGGAAGTTGGGGGCTTTCTAGTCATAATAAACCTACAGAGATGAATCTGCGGCTTCTCTCGTCTTTCTCAAACTTCACAGCGAGTTTCGACTCATTAAGAAACTTGTCTGTTTACTTTTTTCACTATTTTAGTGCACTCCAGCTCTCTCATAGCGTCGCTTCTGGCTCCAGCGGGCTGCTGTTGCTCTAAAAAAGCTCTAAAAACTCCCTGAACTTGACTTGTTAGAGACGGACAGACACAGTTTCAGATGAGCTGGTGAAGTTTTTATCAGCTGAAGAGGCAGATTATTCACTCAGGCGTGGCTGAAGATCAAAATCAGAGCAACTAGAGAGAGAACAATAGATTTCTAATGAATAATAGTGTTGCGCTATAACTACATGTAAATAAAGGAGTGTTTGCTATCAGGCTTACAAAGAGTCTTTAGGGGGGGGTAATGAGCTTGCTGCTTCGGCCCCAAAGAGACCGAATAAAAAAGAAAAAATCATTGGGAGCAGGTTTGGGCTCTGACGTAGTGGGACGTGATGACTGGGCGTGCTCCACATTTTATACGCTCTGCTTTTATGTGTGTTGTGTTTTATAGGTCGGCCACCGTTTATCTCCCGTGTGCATTATCAGCACGTCGTTCTATTCAAGCAGAGACGAAACATGATTCAGCACTTTTTTTTTCTTTTTTTTTTTTATATATCTGCGTTTAACTGCAGCCTGTTTTGTTGTGCAACTTCAGCTGCACATTTGATTACGTTGAACTTTAGTTCTCGTCTGTGGTGAAAATGTTTAGAGTTCATGTTTACCAACCAGGAGAGTCTGCGGTGTTTGGTAGCAACCGACAGCAAACAGATGAAAACTCAATTTTGAATTAATCACGTCGGGGCGTGCGGAGGCGTCGAACCTGCAACACTCAGATTAGTGTGCAAACGGGTCGAATCTGCAGCGTTTGCTCTTCGTTTCACGGTTTTAAAAAGAGCTGTTTTCACATTTGAAAGGACGGAAAGTCTGAATCCTCTGACACAAACAAAACATTTTGTTCATCCAGTGAAAAACTGCCTCCTGCTTAAAGGCAAAATTGATGTTTTCAGCCTGCGAGAGCCCCAGGTGACTCACAGCCATTAGATGTTGAAGAACTCATTAACTCCTCTCATTACAAAACACAACCAGCCTCGATCAACCTGTAATTAGCCTCCTAATTACTATGTGAGACATTAAAATGTGACTGTAGCCGCAAATTAAAGCAATATGATGATTGTGAAAGAGTTTTCGACAGCGGAGGGAAACATCTTCCCTGTAGAAGGCTCATATAAAGAAGCAGTTTTTGGTTTTAGTGTGTTAAAGTTTTTTATCTCCACGTTGGCGAAGCAGCAGAAAACGGCCCGTAACTTTGAGCGTAACATCACATCTCAGCTGCAGCTCTGAGCCAGATAAACACGATGTAAAGCAAAGGTGGAAAAACAGCAGGAATGCAGAAGAGCGGGTACGGGGTTGGAAAGTTTACATTGCCCAGATTGATGGTGTGACACATGTGTGAGGCCCTGTTTCTGTGAACTGCATTCCTTGTGCAGGGAGGCCTCCAGGATAGGGGCTCGCTGCAGTATTCTTGTGCCTGCCTGTTTAATCACATTTGCAGGAGACGACAAGCCGCGGTCGGGGACTCGCAGGCCGCCTGGACGGGACTCAGCAGCTCACATGGCAGACCATGCTCGCTGCTCCGGTCTCCACCGCCAAGACACGCCCCTTCCCTCCTGAATCGAAACCCAAACCGACACTCAAACCCGTCAATCAACGCTCCGCCCGCCTCCTGATCCGCCTCGGCTCCTCCCTCGGTCCGCCTCCCCGCTGGATTCCACTCCAGGTCTTCTCTTTAGCTTGTTCCCTACTTCGAAAGTAGGTCACTGTTTGCTTTGTATTATTCAGCAACTGGAATGATTGTGCGTGAGGGTTCTTGACTGTGATCTGGGTGACATGCAGCCAGCCAGTGGTGTGCAGAGCAGAGGAGGGTTTGAGGAAGCAGCCAGGCGACAACGCACACACACACACACACACACACACACACCCTGACCGGCCGATTGAGAAAATGTTTGGCCCTGAAAAAACAAAGTAAAACTCGCTCATCAGCTCTGCAGCCTCACGCTTAACATGCAGCCTGAGTGAGCGAGCGACCTTTCCGCCAAACAAACAGACGGCCCATGAATAAAGAGTTTGAGCTGGAAGGCCGGAGAGGTCGCGGCAACACGGGGTCATAAAGTGTTTTAACATTGCAAAGAGCGTGAAATGAAATGAGGCTCCTGCAGATGACACGGTCAAGTTCGATCAAGTTCATCTCGTCTCACAGCAGCTCCTGCACAGCCTGCAGAGCAGCGATAAAATCTGGCCGTCTGCTCTGCGTACGTGCAGGTATATGCAGCATATTTGTGCCCACTCGCTTCCAAACACTCTTGTGCAAAATGAGTCTGTATTCAGTCCACCGGGGTATTAGCTCGGGCTGGGATCCTACCTGGAATGCAGAGCTGTTACGTAACTCCGAGGACTTTGGACGATCTGTGATTGATGCCCTTTGTAGCGTGTGTGTGTGTGTGTGTGTGAAAACACAGTGCTGACACGCACACACAAAAAGCAACACACTCTAAATTGTAGGTATCAGTTTTCAGTCGCTTGTAAGAATCAGGGGCCTCATGATTAACCATCTGTTGACTCACACGTCGGGTACATTTTGATGATGTATGAACTGTCACTCTGCCTTCATGGCGGCGTTCCCCGGAGCGGCTGCCTCTCCCACATTAAAGTGGGAATAACTGTCCAGTCTGCAGCTCCTGGCTTGGCTGGAATTTTTAGGATTTACTCTTTATGTGTGTGAAGTTCTGGTGGAAAAACTTTTGCTCCATTTACACATCGAACTTAAAGTAGTGCACCGTTTCCCACTGCTAATGATTTAAAGACAATGTAAAGGGCTCTGCAGAAAATGATCAAATCTGCTGCACCTTTCAGGCTTTACGAGCTCACCAGCCCCTTTTTCACTGCACGTTCAAGGCTAAATGTTTTATTTCCCCTCATTAATCTGTATAAAACATTCAGAGACAGAATGTCGTTTGGACTCTGAACCGGCATCCGAGATAGCAACGGAGCCAAATCGGCCTCTGGGTAAAGAGGGTGAGCCGGCAGGTTGAGACAGGTGTGATGTTTGGAAAGCAGTTTAGAAAGTCAGCAGCCGAATCGAAGGAGGACGGTGAATGTGTGAAATCAGGGTGATGACAGTGTTTTGGTCCTTGACCTTCAGACAGATGATGAGATTAACTGTGATTGATTCCTATTGTCACATTATGTCGGTGTGATTGTTTAGAAAATGCTGCCTGATGAGTGTGTCATACGTCATCAAAAACGCCGATACTCCTGCGGCGAGTCGCACCCGTCACGCCTCTTTAGCTACCAAAACGCTGGCAGGCCGACTAAAATCACAAACCGAGACGACGTTATGACTCGGCTCTCTCAAAAGCTTCATTTCTGGCCAAAAAATATTCAGCTATGAAAAATTAAAGACGGCCTGTGCTCAACCTGCTCGGCGGCAAACAGCCGGAGAGCAGCTGGTGAGCAGAGACGAGCTTTTAGCATTTTAAGAGCCAAATATTTCAAACAGCCCCTGTCTCTCATTTTCCCCTCCTGGTACAATTTGTTGTCATTTTCAGGCTGAATAAATAAGCGACATGATAACCACACATGATGTGAGCTGACAGCGTGTTAATGTCACGGGCGAAAAAAAAAGGGCCGGACGTCTCCGAACGCCTCGTATTAACAGGAATCTTCCGTCTCTTCGTTTCCTGCTGCAGTTTCTGATAACCTTTTCCTTTCCTCATTAACAGATGGAGATTATAAATGTCTGTCATGGTGTCATCTCGACGCGATAAGAACCCATCAAACAGGCTGGCGCATTGACCCGCCTCAATAAGAAATCTGCGGTTAGCGGCTAATGTTTATCCTTTGTTCCCGCAACATGAAGAAAGGCTGCGAAGAAGGTTTTAGAAATCGCAGAGAAGAGGAGTTTCTTTCCTCATATCAGGGTGAAATGACAGGAACATCACCGTCCTGTTTCTGATGATTAGTCATACGGTAAAAATGCCTCGCCCAACAGCGAACAGCTTGTAAATGAACAGAGTTATGTAAAACCTGAAGGTGTCGTTCGCGTAACAATGAGCTTCCTTATAAAAACTTTTGTGATGTGTCAGGGAACATTAGAGCGGATTGTTAAAGTCTTTCTGGAATGTGTTGAGCTGGGATTCATTCTGAATAAATTTCCCCCAATGAAATAAAACAATGACAGCATCTTTCTTCCTTAAGCTGCGATCCCATAACTCGCTTTCACTTCCTAATTCATATCAAGATAACAACAGTTTTCATTTGTTGAAATGGTTAAAGACAGACTGAGGGCTTTTTTTTTACAATTATATTTCACTTCAGATTGTGCTTTTGTCTTTGGAAGATGGTTAATATCCGGCTGACCGATCAGACTTGGTCAAAGGTGTCAAAGGTGACCGTTGGCTTTTTCAGTATCAGATAGTCGTCTAATCTCAGGGGTCAGGAGTCCCTTATTTTAATTATTACCAGTTAATTATTACCAGTTTATTTCATTTCACGTTCTTCTCCAACTTTGAATACTAAACAACTGGAAATAAAGTCTCCGTCTGCAGTTTTTGACCGCATGTTTCACGTACAGCAGTTCTTGAAATGACCGGCTTATAGTTACTGAAAAGGAGCAAAAATCAAATTTGGTGTAATTTTGTTATTATAATTTACTTCCTTATGGTTCTGTGCTACAACCTGATTGGATGCTGTTCGTTTGGTTCAAGCAAAATGGATCCAGAAAATATTCGTCAGTTTGCTGGAAACAAAAACATGTTTTCTTCTTAGTGTTTCACTGCTTACATTTTGTCTTGTGTTAGCAGTTTTTCCACAAATAAAACTTTATCGTTAGCATGGAGATTATTTTTATAACCAGTAATACCAATAAAATGCCAATGCTGTTTCCTCGGTCAGAAGCTTCTGCTGCCTGCTGTTACTCACCTGAACATTGAAAACATCAGCAACTTTTGAATCTTTCAGAGACTTTGAATGCTGGTAGAGAAAGGTTACATAATGCGTGGTGTGACTCTCTAAATTCAACTGTTTCCTAATTATCCGGCTGGTAAAAGAGGAACATGATGCTGCATTATTCTGTGTCCACAGTCCTCGTGTGTTTAAGCATGAGATCCTCCGCGGTTAGCAACAGGGAACGTATACGGTGGGAGAACGGTTCATTGGGAACATGCAGCCCACACAGCTGCCTGCACGCCGCGGCGTGTCTTTGTTGCTCGGCTCAGCGGTGGGTTTATGGTCGGCGCTGTTCTCTGCCTCGTCCTCCACGGGGACATCAGAAAGTCATCCAGCATGTCCTGCAGAGCCGGAGATGGAGGGCATTCTCTCCGAAAGTCTACTTCTTTATTTGTCAGATGCGAAACAATCACAGTGAAGCAGTCAGGCTCCCTTCAACAAGGCTCATGCAATATGTACGTAAAAAATCAGTACAAAAGAGAAATGAGGAAAAGAAATCCAAGTCGAGGACAAAAAAATATTACAGAAGTTAGAATATATGAATGCAAAACAACACATTATAACATACAGATACCATACAGAGTTTGAGTTTGCAAACTCAATGATATTTGCTTTAAGATCCGTACTCTTTACAGATTTACGTACATTCTCCTCTAGTGGGAATACTGCCACTTTGTCAGAGTATTGTTTTTCATTCAGTGGCCTATTTAGGGCCTTCGGTCACTGTAGTTGGGCCAGTAAAAGCCCAGTCTTGGTTTTTGTTGGTTCCATGCATCCAGGATGCTAGGCTAGCTAGCTGTGCCAAGCTAGCTGGAGCTAAATCATGTTGCAAAAAAGGAAAGAAAGCAAGAAACAAATGACAAACTGTGTTCTTAGCCTTGTTCATTAGCCTTTAATCTATCATAACTTAACCACTGACACCAACAAGCTGATGTGCAATCCATTACAATCAGAACCTCAGAATTTTATTTGGATTGCACCAAAAAGCTAGCATGTTAGCAGGGCAAGGCTAACAGAACCAGTAGCAGGTCCAGTGGTACAAACAGATAGATGGCTTCTGGTCTGTGGTTTTAACCCATGTGGGGATGTAATGCCTGCTCATGCAGATGGTTTGTATTAGTCTCACCAGCTGCTGTTTCACTGGTTAAAAACTTTTGTTAAAAGTTTACCAAAGTACAAAAACAAGGAAAAAAGAGACAATAAAATGTTGTTTTTACTTCCAGCGATGAAATCTGCAGAAAATTACTGAATGAACCACAGCCGTGGAGTCACGGTCACGGCGTTTTAAACAGCCATCAGGTCAGTCATATGATCAATCATGGATGTTGTCTGTTCTTGCAGCTTCGCCTCATCGTCTCTGCAGGATCCTGTTTGCTGCAGACCATCACAGGCCCGTTTTTTTTTAAAACCTGCAGCCGCCATCTGCTGCGAGCCGTGAGCGCAGATTCAAACCAGGAGAGTCTTACCACGAACGACCCCTGAGTGCTGCTTTTATTCATGCTTACTGACATGCATGCTAACCCCTCTCCTGCCTCCGGAGTCGGACTGATGAGCGTGGACGGATCAGTTTGTACTCGCTGCACTGCATCGACGCAATCTCACAGAAAAACAGCAGATTCATTGTTTTTAACCAGAGTGGAAGAGTCACGTAGATGTAAACAATCAACATTGATGACAAATTGCACAAAACAGTGTTTCGATTCATTTCAGTGTGCGTGGGTTTGGATTTGTTTATTTTAATAGTCTTTAAAAAAATGATTCAAAGGGAAAAAAGCAGCTTTTTTGCACCATTAAAGTACAAGTTCAGTTAAGGTAGCTTCACATTTTTAGCTAATTTTGTTGTTACGTCTCAGTTTTAAAGATTTATTTCAGTACTTTTAAACCGGGACCCTGTTTTTTACTGTTTTATTTAGTGTGTGAATGATTTTAACTATAACTCAACAGTTTTGTATTTGTTTCAGGAGATCACCTTTGGGGGGAGCTACGACATGGTCACAATGTTACACCTTTGGGGCAACTGTGACGTCCAAACACAGTTTTCATTCATGGAAAAAGTCTCATTCTGAAATTCTGAAAAGTTTTTTTAGAGTGAAACAGATTCTTTTGGTTGAACTTGGACAAAAAGGTCCGTCTCTGTACAGATCTGTTTTGTAATGTTGTCAATGAAAGTAGATTTAGTTGACAAAGTAAAGATGGTTGTGAATTTCTGTTTTATCTGTAATTCCTGACCTTGCTGCTGTATTTTTCTCTCTATGTTAATATTTATGCACCGAAACACCATAAAAAAGCTCTTTAAACCTGATTCTGATCTTTATTCCCACACAGCAGAGAAACTAACCTCTTATCAGGTTCTTAAAGCCTCTAAAACAGCTTTCAGCTCATCACAGAACAATAAAAGCCAAAGTGATATCCACATTTGTGTTCTGTTTTATCCCAGACTGATACTCCTCCGGTCGCTGCTGAAGAACATCCACCCACACGGTGCTGCGATTGTTGGTCAGGCATCTGTCGCTTACAGAAATAGCAGTATTACTGAAGGAGAGGTGGAGGTGGGCGAGCGCCGAGGCTCAAACTGGCTGTTCAGACCTGCAGGTTAAATCTGCCGCTGCGGCTAATTTCTCCTGCAGGCAGAAATCGGAGTAAACACCTCGGGTCTGATTGGCTCAGAGGCGAGCGTCTGTGTGAAACTAGGTCGTGGTAACCAGAATACGTAAGCGAAGGGGAGCGTGAACCCTGCGACTCATCGCCTGAACTCACCACGGTCAGCGGAGACGGCGTTGCCTGGAAACAGAGAAACAGATTATTCGTCAGTTGTGAGGTTTCACATTGTTGCTGTTGTGACGACGCGTCATCACATCTCTTCAGTGTGTGTGTGTGTGTGTGTTTGAGGCTGATGGCCGAAACAAAAGGGACACAAAAATGATGTTGATGTTCACTTTTAGAAGAGGAACTCGCTCGTCTCACTCGTCCCGTCTGACTCACATGTTTCTGCCATGGTTTTTCTTTTCTCCTCACTGAGGTGACATAAGCGCAGGTTTCGACAGCGACGACTAATCCATCACTTTGGATGCAGATTTAGTCAAGTCAAGGCCTGAAGACTTAGATTCTACAGTTACAACATATTCGGCTTCGTACGTTATGTTTCATCCTCTTTCACCTCTTGCACCGTGTGACTGCGATGATCTGAAGTGCCCTCTCCGACACATTTAGGTGGCTTGTTAAGATTTCCAGGACACCAGAGGATTTACCAAGTAATCCTTCCATCAGCTGGTCAAAGCTAGTGGTCGTCTATTTTTTGCTCTAGTGAAAGAACGCTGTTTCTATTCCTGTTGCGCTTTTTTTCTAATTGTGGCCGCTCACTTCTGCAGGAAACAGGCCGTACTGTATGGATTATCACAGGACAGGCTTTGACTACGTGCTACTCTGGTAGTTCAAGAAAGGTCATGAAGGCGCATCACAGCTCAGATTTTGTTATTCAAGAGCAAGCTCAGGATGCAAATTTATATAAACATACTGGTTCTGCAGCAGAAATTTGATTAATCGAACTTCATGTTGTATCATTAAATGAGCATCACCTGAATTTTTCACATTATTCCAACATTTTAAAGGTGAAATAATTGAATGATTAATCACAAACTACCTCTTTTATCTTCAAACTGCAGTCAGTTTGCAGCCTTGGATGCTGGAGTCGCTTCAGTGCCGCTTTACAAGCCAAATCTGCAGCTTTTCCTCCCCAAACAGGTCACAAAAATCAAAAAATTGACGTCGCTCATATCGCAGAGTGGTAGCGGCGGCTCACGACTGTTAATCCTCCCAAGGTTACAGGACAGAGATTATAAACATCAGAGCGAAAAGGCTACAAACAATCAATGGAAGCTGAGACATAAAAGATGTGTTGAATTTAAACTGATACGAAGCAGTTTCACCCCTTCGTTTCTCTTTGAAGCAGCTGCTGTGACGCACTTTATCTCACATTCTGCATCAATTTCTGTTTCACCTTTGATTGAAACTACAGGATTT